>JAWWEU010000055.1:4256098-4283631 GCA_035583155.1 Acropternis orthonyx | reverse complement strand
TTTTTTTCCCCCCCCCCCCCCCCCCCCCCCCCCAGATTTCAGTTTTGGCTAAAAATCTTTCATTCCATCTCAGACACTAATAAAAAAAAGCTTTTGTTTACATGTAGTCTGGGCATTTTGTTTCCTTTCAGGACAGAGTTTAGTGTTTTTTATTTCATGGCAAATGGACCTTTTGGGCTCAATCATTTAAATTAATTTTTAAATGGCTGTGCTGGAAGTTCATGTAGTATAAAATTGCTTAACCATATTTTTTTTTTCTGTTTATAGAAAAGGACTGTTTTCATTTTATATTTTATTACCTAAATGTGAAATAAAGAACCTGCACAACTTGTGAGTGATCATATATTTTATTTTAGAATTATCACATTGGAATAAAATAAATTTAAATCCCTACATGGCACAATAGTCAGGTTTAAAAAGCAGTTGATACCTCACAGAGAACTTTGAAAAGCCCTTTGCTCAGCAACAGTTCTGCTCATGTATCCCATATAGAATGAATAAAACCAGATCTTGGTTACTTTGGGAGTTCTTAAATTTTTTCCTGCTAGAATACCCTGTAAGTGTTTATCCAGAGAAAGTTCAGAAGAGAATTTGCTTCTTTGTCTTCTGTTCGTGGTAGTGCCTATTAAGGAGGGATTTTCACAGGTGAGCCTGCAGGAAATCCAAGTTATCTTCAGGGATGTACTTAAGGAAATAACTCAGGAGCTACTGGTGCTCCCTGGGACATTCAGAGATTCCTGGTTTTCCACACAAATACAATATCTGGGCAGTTAAGGCCTTTTAGGTAATTCTAGTGTTTCCTCAAATAATTCGTTATCTGGGGTTTGTGATTATTTTTATAAAAAAGTAGGGGTGCACCCGTGAAGCAAATAGACACCAACCTGTTAAATATCCTCGGAAACTCCCCGCTGGATTCCTGGCAGCTGCTCAGACAAGCAGGTGGATGATACAGATGTTACATGTGTCCAAGTATGGTTTTCATTTTAACTCACTCTGGCCTTTTCAGTCCCATTTCCAGATAAAGCAGCATTTTTGGGTGGCTCTTCAGGGAACATGTAGCTTTGCAGGGCTGGTGCCAGAGCATTGCCTCAAGCCACAGCCAGAGAATTCCTCCTGTGATCCAGGAGTCAATACCCAGCTAAATATTGATTGTTGTAATAGCAGGGTCTGTTCCAGTAGGTCAGGGGAAGGAGCCCGCATTTAACACCTCTCCATAAATCTATTTTTACCCAATGGACAGTAACTGAGTTTTATTCTTATTAAGTATCATGGTTTAGCAGTTTCTGAAGTAAGCCTTGGGGTGTTAAGCAGAGAAATGTCCTGCTGAGCACTAATTCCATCCAGCATCTCCTCAGAGTGCCTGTGGCTGTGCTATCTGGGTGACTTGGGTTTTGTTGGGGAATTTGCCTTCTCAGTCATGGAAGACGGACTTGCAGGCTGGTCTGGGGAAGCTGAACTCCTATGGGTCAGTGAGCCAGACAAAATCTCACACCTGGAGAATAAACACTGAGAAATAGTCCTCCCCAACCCCCCTGCCTGGAGAATTCCCTGTAATTTACTGATGAATCCAGTGCTTTAATAACTAAGGTAGGGGGAAAGAAGGAAATAAGAACCTATGGAAGATTTCTGAAGCGCTGCTTTGGCTGGAACCCTCCTCTCTCTCCTCATGACAATTCTGAGGCTGTAACAGGGCAAATTGAGGCACATGTTTAACCCAAGACCAGGAATTGTGAATTCCATGATGGAAGTTTGCCTTTCACCTTGTGCAGCTCATCAGTGCCTTAAGGGAACCTTCCCCACTGCTGGACATTTGCTGGCATAAAGCAGCATTGC
Source organism: Acropternis orthonyx (assembly GCA_035583155.1). Classification (NCBI taxonomy): domain Eukaryota; kingdom Metazoa; phylum Chordata; class Aves; order Passeriformes; family Rhinocryptidae; genus Acropternis; species Acropternis orthonyx. Next base: position 4,281,798 of record JAWWEU010000055.1, on the reverse strand, counting down.
GGCCTCGCTACTCGGAACCCAAAACCTGCTGAAGTTTGTGGCAGTCCTTGGTAGCCTTTCCATGGACTTTGCTGGACTTTGGAACAGGCCCTCAAGGGACTGAACTCTTTGGGACATCTCTGGGATTTGCATATATAGAGTTTTTCCTTATATCTGGGTCTGTATGTAGTGCCTGTTAATGATTAGCTACCAAGGGGCTGGTGTGAGATACATTTATGTCCCTGGAAAAAAATCAGCCCTGCCTTTGTATCCACTTCTAAAGTCCTTTTTCTGGTGTGACTTGGCTTTTAAGTGTTTTTGAATGTGCTTGGTTTTTTTCTTAACTTGCAATTTGTAGAGCTGTGTGCCTGATTCTTCACACACAGCCCAGAGGAATGTGTATTTCTGCCCCCTCAGAATACCAGTATAAGTGGGATAACTCCATTCCACAGTCATATTTTGGTAATGGAATACTGAAGGTACACTTTTCACATGATTTTATATCTATCTATACCTATCTATCTAGTTCAGAGTCACAAGCTATAAGCATGTAAGGAGTTTTTCTTCTTTGTTGGTAATGACAGATTCTTAACCTTTCTTTTTAGTTCTTCCAATGAAATGACATCACACATATTTAAAATGAGAAGAATCCCTGGAAACAGACAAATATCAACCTGCTGATCTATCTGTCTAGAGGCTAAATGTTGGGAGAGTGGCCATTAGATCAGCCTTGTGCCTCAGTGCTCATATCAGAACAAAAAAAAAAGCACTCTTGAAAAATTACTAAATTCTCCTTGTAGTGTCGGGTTCCAAGATAATGATGTGTCTGTGTGTGAAAATATTAAATTGCAATAACATGCAGAGTGAGTGGCTTTCTGAATGGGGTATTCAGTTCACAGCTTGGACTATACATAAAGCTAGTGAGTGACAGAATACAAATGGTGTCATAAAACATCAGGGGAATTTAGAGCCAGCCTCAATCTTTTTGATCTCTATTCTATCTATGGAGTTCTCTCCATCTATCTTTAGTTAATGAAACAGTTAAACATATTTAATTATTTATCACTGTTTAATGTCAGGAGTTATCAAAACAGATTATGCTTCCCCCTCACACACTTAAAGGTATTAGAAGAACTCTCAATGTACTCACTGCAGTCTGGGGTGTTTCCTGTCCACAGATAGTGCTTTAAAACATGTTTTTAAATGTACATGTGTTTAAAACCCAATTGTTTAGCAACAGCAGATGCTGACTTTCTTTTCCTGAGAACATGTTTTATTCCTACAACTTTGTTTCTTAGACAAACTACTTTTATTCTTCCTGGAAAATATAGAGAAATGAGATTTCAGTATCACTTTGGATGAGAAATGGAACAGGATGGGACAGGTCAGGGAGGGTGTGAGCGACCCACCTCTGACAAGGCCCAGCAACAGAGACAAACTGAAAAATCACTCCAGTCATTGAAAAATCTGCTGTGCTCCTCATCTGTGCCTCAAGATCAGCCCCAGCAGGTCTATAGACCTCTTTAACCATCATGTCTAAGCACGGCACACGTTCTTGTGACTTCCCATTGCCCACTTTTTTCATGTCTATAAAATATTTTACGTAATTTTCTAATCAGCCCCTTGAATCCCAGCCCCTCTCTGAAATTCCAGTGCTGCTTGTACCTACGGATCGCTCATTCCACAGAAGGAAATTTCAGCACTGCAGCCCCCCAGGATGTGCCAGGCTCTTGCCTCCCCCTCCTCCCGCTCCCCCCAGAGGTGTTAATCATCACCCTCCAAAGGCTGGGCTTTGCTGCTAAAAGCCACCGTTTGTTACTGAATCTCATCTGCTAATTCCAGGCAGGAGGAAGGGCTTTGGGATCCCCCTCGGCCCTACCACCTGGGTCTTCTCTATTGGCAGCTTTGATAAGAAATCATTCTTCTCTACCTAAGCTCTCTCTTTACCAGTGGTTTTAAATTGCTTCCCACCCCTGACAGACTACCCTCGTTCAAAGAGAAATGTGGAGGAGGCTGATGGTTCTACCGAGTATTAGGAGTCCATTACCAGAGGACTGAATCCTGTTGGGATCTCTCGGGAGACAGCCCTCCTTGGCCCACCAAACAGAGTCTGGTATTGTGAGAGGAAAGGGCAGGGGGATAAAGGAATCCAGCCTCGCTTTTCCCTGACAAAGAAACCTCAATACTTTTATTCAGCGGAAAATGGAATAATACTTCTGGGTTTGCTCTGAAAGCCACAGCCACTGGCTGCTCCATGTGCCACGGAGGCTTTGGGATGGGGAAGGGCTTTTTTCAAGGGGAGAGGACTGTACCTGTGAAACAAGATTAAAGGCATCTCTGTGCTAACGTGTTAAATGTTTTGGGGGTTACAAGAAGACTGTGTCTCATTGCAGTCACGTGCCAGCCCCGAATAAGCCCCCCTGCACTGCTGAGAGCCTCGTGCTCCACACAGATGTGCTGGAAATATAACCTTTATTCTGCATCATGTTCCCTTTAAAATGGTGGTGTTTTTTGGGTAAAGGTAGGTCAGGGACTACACCAAGTTTTAGAGAAAAGACTCACTCCTGTGAAGCCAAGTGGTGCCCCTTATCTTTAGGGTATCCTGCCATAAAAACCCTTCCAACTGCTGAAAACTTCTGGAATAGTGGAATCCCCCTCAATTTTACATGTAAGAAAAGGCTTCATGTTGTAGATATCAACAGGAACACATGAGCTAAATTTGGAAGCATCTCTACATCTTAAAACCAAACCCGGCTTTTGAAGTATGTGGGTTGGGACACTCAGACCAAAGTGAAACCATTTGGAAGGGCAAAAATCAAAGAGTCGTGTAATGGTTTGGGTTGAAAAAGACCTGAAAGGTCATCCATTCCCACCCCCTGCGGCGGGCAGGGACACCTTCCACTAGCCCAGGTTGGTCCAAGTCCCGTCCAACCCAGCCTTGGACACTTCCAGGGATGTGGCAGCCACAGCTTCTCTGGGCAACCTGTGCCAGAGCCTGCCCACCCTCTCAAGGAGGAATTTCTTCTATATGTCTCACCTAAATTTCCTCTCTTTCAGTTTGAAAAATAGACCTTTGATTTTCTCTATGCCTGAAACTGCCCAGTGGAAGCCCCTTCCTCAGTCCAGCCTTTGCCCATGGTGTTTTCCTGGCACACTGTGAGCACACAGGGTGGGCTGCAGCTCCCCGGAGCTGTGGTACGGAGCAGGTTGGACAGAGGATCTTTCAGAGGTCAGTCCTATGGACAGACCCTTCTCTGATGCAATAGGGACATTAGTTACTGCACCACACATGTCTCACTGGAAGAAAAATCAGAGTCCGTAACATCATATTAAAAATATTGATAAATTATCAATTATTATTTAGCCCAGGCTTCAAGTGTGATTAACTGGTTTCCATAAATCACCTGATTCCTGCAGGACTCCAGTGGAAGGGAATGTCACTGTGCAGGCAGGTTTCATTTGGGAAGTACAGCCCTGGCTGTGTTTCAGGAGGTGATGAGGGAGGCTGGGGGTCAGTGCCAGCCCAGGCTCACACAGAGTCCAGGCGCTCATATGGTTTAGCTGCTGCTGCCCTGCCAAGGCAGGTGATAATTTCCAAAATGTTTGAGTAGAAGTTTGCTCCAAATAGGATCTTTCAGTATTTGTGAGTCTTAAACATGTGGGACTGACTCCCAGGGCATAAACCCTCGAAGTAGAGGGCAGAGGGGGCTGGTGATGCCACCTCTGAGAGGGCAACGGGCCGTGGAGGCTCCTGGGTTGGCCCTCACTGCTCACTCCAGGAAAGAACCTTCATATTGAAGGTGTTCGGAATGAATTTTGTCTGCACAACTGTTGCAGGAGCAGCTCCTGGCAAAAGGAGTTCTTCTGAGTCAAGTGCTGGAATTTTGCTCAGTGGGATAAGTAGACAACGTCCAACCGGTTTGTGGGAAGGGACAGCTGGGATGGAGGGAGATACCGGCTGGAAAGGCAAAATGCGTTGTCAGGAAAAGGAATTCTGAGAGTTGCAGAAAAAGTCCAGATTCTACCCTTATACCTTAACCTCCATGTCGTAAAGATACATAAGAAAAGTTGAATTAACACGAACGTGTGGCTAAAATGAGATGAGACCCTTCACGCTTTGGTGGCAACAAATCCACCTCTTTTTGAAATGTGCTCTTCTTTGCCTTAGCTTGTGTTATCGAAAACAGCTGCTAAAATTTTAATTGCTTTGCTTCTAGCAATTATGAATTTTGGGGCATTATTTAGTCCCCTGTTAAACTTCAAACTGAACCTATTTAGTTGTGAAAACTTCTGTTTGGAAGAGGAAGAAAATTTGTTAAAAGACAAAATAATCCCACTATTGACCTAAAAGTCAGACATTTATTCCTGGTATTTCTTGGCTTAATTTCTTATTTCTCTCCTTTGTTGCAATGTCTGCTGTTTGCTGCTTCCACGCTGGGAGAGGGAAGGAGCTGTAATACTGTAGTTGCTTCTGATTGATTTTTATTAAAGCCCTGTCACCCAGAGCCACTTGGCTACAAACTGATATGCTACATACTGGGGGAAAAACACTCAAACCCCAAATGTGCCGCTGCAGTGATCCAAATGGATCCTCTACACTTTATCTAGATAAAAACTCGAAGGAAACAGAAGCAAAGTGAATCTGGGGCAGTTTTCCTGGGAGGGAGGTGATGCATCAGTGAGGAACTGCAGGTGTTTTCCACATCGGGGTTGTTTCATGTGACATACTAAGCTTTAGTGGGCAGGGTGGTATTTGGTCAGAGGTTGGACTTGATGATCTTGGAGGTCTTTTCCAGCCTTAGTGATTCTGTGATATAATTGGCCTTGGCATGAGGAGGAGGGACAGGCACAGTTTCCCTCCCTGGTGCCACCACGGCGCCACTTCCCCACGCGCTGCCTCCCATTCACACCAACCACGAGTGATTTTGCAGGGACCTGGCTCACAGTTTCTCTACTGCAAAAACATTGTGTGAGTGACCCCCAGCACAGTTTTTTCTGTCGGATGAGCAGGTTTGTATAGTTTGGAGAAGTCCTGAGTCCCAGCACACACCGGAAGCAAGTGCCAAAGCTTTTGGAGTTTCCCCGTTTACTCGCGGTGCGAGTTTCCCCTTTGATTAAACAAATGATGCTTTACTTAATTTGTCTATGTTGGCTATTTTTATGAAACATGCTCTTAATTAAGTAAGAGAAATACAGAAACATGTTTATTCTCAAGATTTATGCGAAAAATGAGAACCCCACTGAAATTTCCAGTAGTGAAGCAATTAAGTAATGGAATTCCACAGTATAAACATAGTATAATTCAACTATAAACCCAATGTCTAAGTAATGTTAATGAGCTGACTTGAAGCTACAAAAGCTCAAAAAGTTCAGTTACAGATGAAAATGGAATTTGTTCTCAATTATAACTGAAAGAAAGTTAGTTTGCATGAGGGATGGTCTCCAGCTGGAGCTCCCAGATAACTTCCCCACGGTTTGGGCTGACAGGTTGCAGAATTTGCAGTGGTTTGTTTAAATCTTTTTCACAGGAACTACTTAAATATTCTGTTTTCTGCAATGTAACACAGAGCCTGAGAATCACAACTTGGGGATTATGCCTGAAGGAAGAAGCTCAGACCAATCTGATACATTTAGCAAGGCTCCGACTTGAACACTGACAAAATGTGAGCATTTTATTTCAACTTCAACTCCAACTCCAAATTTGTACTGAAGTTTGGCAAATGTTGGAGCAAATCTTGTAGCTGGCAATTTTAATCCCTGTTTTCTGTAGAATCTCCCCCTCCCAGCCACTGGTTTGTGATGGAAAATCTGGGAGCATGAGGGGAATGGGGACTCTCGAGCACCTTCCGAGAACTGAATTTTATTTGTTCCATATTCTTTTCCTTTGCTGCCAATTCTGACCTGTTTTTTTTCTCTCTTCCAAATTCCCATCTATTTTGGTAGATTTCTTTAAAACATTTTTTCCAGGGTATTAACCAAGTAGTTTGTTGTGAAGGTGTGTGTCCACAGAGCTGAAGTACATCCTGCCAGCCACGGGCCCTGGGCTGACGTCTCAGTTGGAGCGTGTTCTTGGCCAGGTCCCGGGGGGCTTTCCCTGCCCTCTGGCCTCCATGCTACATTTTCTTTTCTTCTCTTATTCCACTTCAGAATGTTGTTTCTATCACCTTCTCAGCCCAGTAAATAGCACGCTGAAGATTTATGATGTTTAAACTTTTAATGCCATAACAGATTTTATATATTTTTCACAGCATTATTCAGACGTGTTATGTTATGGTTAGTTCAAGTTCTGGTGCAACTGCTCTGAGGAGCTCCTTCCTTGTGGGCAGTTCCTCTTTGCCAAACAGTGTTTGCACTTGCTCCAGAGGAGGAGGGAAGGAATGTTCCATAAATGTTGCACAGGATTAAAGCTGGGGATGGAGACTCAAAGCCTGAACCTGCAGCCTGGGGGAATTACCAACCACAGCTGGCCTTTGAGGGGTGTCTGTCCTTGCTCCTTCCAGGCTTTCCCAGCCCAAACTGAATGTGGAATGATGCTGTCAGAGCTGAGGGAGGATGGTGACAACAAATACCGCACAGGGGTCCTCGGGAGTGATGTGGGTGAAGCATCGATGGCTTAGTTTGGGTGGACATGGGAGTTTTCACCTTGATTGCTTTCACATTGAATGTCCCCTAAACCTCCAGCAGTTTTGGTGGCTATTGCACCTCCAAAGTGATTCTGAGCACCCTCTGCACTGGGGTTTGTGCTGTGGCACCATCATCATCCTCTCTTTGTGTCTGGTGTGATGCTGGAAGGGTTTCCATCATGAAAATACATAGGAAGATACAGAGGCAGAGCTGAATGAGCAGCACAGAATGTACTCAGTGTTCATTTTGGGAAAAGTCCTAGTCTTTCTTCTTATATTTCCCTTATTGAATATATGACTGTTAAAAAGAAAACAAAAAATCCCCACCTAAAATTAATTAATTGAGGGACACATCTGCTTGCCCTGAGTTCCTTTCACAGTGATACTAATTCTGTGGAGTTTCATGAGTTTATAAAACATTAACTACTTCTACAAGAACAACAAACATTGTTCCCTCCTCACACAGATCCCAAACCCAGCTACCAGATGGACCCAGTACCCAGCAAGGGAATATTAATTTTGATGGAGACAGACTTGGTGTTCTGGGTATTAAATTATGTGCCTTGGGAAATGCAGCACAGTAGATGTGTGTTTGTACTGAGTAGTGTCTTTGTCTTTCATATATAAAAACACTAATTAAAATATAATGTAAAAACTTGAGGTATGCTGGTGACGTTTTAGTGTGCTGCTAAGGTAAATAAAAATGAAACAAAAGATATATATAAATGTTGGGTCATTAAAAGTGCATTGTTAAACTGCTTTATGCCACAAAATTTCCAAATTAAGAGCTGAACAGAAATACATCTGGAATGGGCCACGAGAGCAGATTCCTGTGCTGTTATCCAGAGTTCTGCACTGGGTCCAGGGTTCATTTGCTCTGCTGGGAACCCCTGTGCGCAGAAACAGCAGCTCCTGGAGCCCCTCCTGGCAAAGCCTCCTTTTACAGCCCCTGCAGTGGCCAGCACGGCCCAGGCAGGTTTAGCCCAAGGCTGGAGCTGAGCTCCAGATGCGGCTGCCTGGGATAAACGGGCCCTTTGAACAGCTCCAAACCAGGACCAGCTTGGAATATTAACTGAGCTGTACCTGGGTGTGTAATGAGGGAAGGAGACAAGCTGTCAGACTGAGCAATTAAGCCTGATCCTTTGCAGTTTAAAACATGGAATATCACCCGGCCCGTTGTTTAATCAAAGCATGTTCGTGATGGCAAAACATCACAGGCTCCCTGTGGCCAACCAGCGCAGAGCACAGAGCAGCTCTCCGGCACAGGGTGGGTCATCTTGGCGCCTTTGGAAGGGTTCATCCAAAGCCCACCATGAACTATAAAGATCTTTCTATTTGATCCTAGAATCATGGAATGGTTTGGATTGAAAAGGACCTTGAAGCTCATCTTTTTCCATCTCCTGCCACGGACAGGGACACCTTCCACTATGCCAGGTTGCTCCAAGTCCCGTCCTACCTGGCCTTGGACACTTCCAGGGATGGGGCAGCCACAGCTTCTCTGGGCAACCAGTACCAGGGCCTGCCCACCTTCAAGGAGAAGAATTTCTTCCCAATATCCCATCTAACCCTGTCCTCTGCCAGTTTGAAGCCATTCCCCCTTGTCCTGTCACTCCAGTTCCTGATGAACAGTCCCTCTCTGGCTTCCCTGTCACCTCTTCAGACACTGGAAGGTGCTATGAGGTCCCCACACAACTTTTTCCTCTCCAGGCTGAACAGGTCCAACGTTCTCAGCCTGAGAAAGTTGATGCATCTAGTTTTGGATTAGTTTTTCAGTGTGTGAATGTAATAACTCATCCCTGGTACTTGGAGTATTGGACTCCTTATTAATAAATATCTTTCTGGGCAGAAGTCCAAGGTTGAAGGTCTAGGGTACAATAGAGGCTACAAAAGGCTACGTTATCACCACTATATTGCTTTAAAGGTGTTTAAGTCCCCTCCAGAATCTTCTCCCAGTCTTCCTGGCACAGGAACAGCCACCTTGGTAAAGACAGAGAGAAGAAAAACTAAAATCTCTCTTTGTGCCACTATCCCCCTGAAGAAAAAGCTTAACATCTGATTTAAGTTTACTGAAATAACAACAGATGTTTATCTTGTATTGTATGGCACATGGCACTACATCTCATAAACCCCCTCCTGGAGCTTAAAGCGGAGTTTCTGCTCCCTCATTTGGACACTTGCAGGCTTTGTGCTCTTTTTTAAATGTTTTCATTTCTCTGGAGCTTAATCTGCTACCAAAGTATTTATAAGTATCACGTTATAAACCGTGAAACGAGGAATAGCAAAGGAGATTTTCAATACTTCCTTCCCCTAAGCACAGGACTGAGCAGCTACTTACCTGCAGCCCCAAAGAATGAAAAAATTGTGCAAACTTGCTACAGTCTTTCATTAAGGAGAATCCACTCAGGGTGTGGGACTGGGGAGAGATCAGTAGGGACAAAAATCCTGCCTTGGGAAAGCCAATGCTGGGGAGGAAAATATAGGAAAATTGCATTTTTCTGAGACACGTAAAAAGTGAAACATTTTCACTTCTAAAATCTATGTGTATTTTAAAGTGAAAATAGTGAATGCCCGTAGTTAGTGTATTTCTTATATATATTTATACACACAGATACTTATTCCCATTCATTGCAACTGTAGAAAACTCTGCTGCATGACAGAAATGGCAACATCCTTCCAGCACTGATCTGTGACTGTGAACAAAAAGAAATTAAAAAATATGGGAAAAATTTCTTTCAGGAAGAATTTCTTCCTGGAAGGGGTGGTCAGGCACCGAAAGGGGCTGCCCAGGGAGGTTTGCATTAGAGAATGAATACTGGGCTGAACAGGGACACTGCAACAAGGGTCAGAAGGTAGTTGGGCTGCTGGTATTTCATGTGATGGAAAAAATAGTAGAGATGGACAAGAGGCATCGAAGGGAGAGTCAGTGTCTTGTGAAGAAGGGAAACAGGAGGGTCCTGATGCTGCCCAGCCACACCATTTTCTTCAGTTGAGACTGATTCTTTTATATTTTCTAGATATTTCTGAGCTCCACTGATCCATGACTGTTGTGGCTTCTCTTTCAGCATTCCCTCTGCCGCATGGTTTATTTTATGTTTGAACAAATGCAGCCCTCCTTTGTTTCCTCCGCTGAATTCTTTATTTATTATTTCCTAAAATGATTTGATTTTCTCCCTCCTTCCAAACACATATGATTGCAATAAGCTGATACAAAATAGGACCAAGAAACAAAAGGCTGAACATGCTGATAATGTACATTTGGTTTGTATTTATCGTTTTAAGATGTGTTTTAATTGGTTCACTACCAACATCCTGTAACATTCAGTCAGACAGAAGAGAAACCTGTTTCATTTTAAAGTCAGTTAATTTCTTCCCTCTTTCAGCTGAGAGCAGTGGGTAAGGCCCTACTGTAGTATCTTCAAATTTAATTTCATTCAAACATTTTAAAAAAGAGGATTAAAATTCATCTTGGTTTGTGATTCTCCCTGGACTTCATTGTGAAATGGGTTTTTAAAAGGACAACGACAAAAACATGTTTTGATGCTTTGGAACATAAACCTTCATGCATAATTCCTAATGAAAAATACGCAGCTATAAACCTGGAAATAAACAGTTTTCTTGCTATTCTGGAAGCTTAATCTGTTTAATTTAATGAGGAGAAAGTGGAAAGGTGACAGAAATGCCAACCTAAAGCACTTACCTACAGCAAAATTCGAGACAACAGGCTGAAGGTGTGACAACATTCAGTTTAATACAAACCTTTATTAAAAAAAAAATGAAAAAAGAAAAAAATAGGAATTAATGAAAAAAGGGCTGAAAGAGTGATCTGAAAAACCAGCTCATACATCCCCCTGGACACCAGGAAGGTAAACCTCACCTTGCTGGGTCTGCCAGGTGTTTGTGGAGGGTGTTCCTCAAAACCCCCCCAGCACAGCAGTTCCACACTCAGACAATTCACCCAGGACTTGAAGTCTATAGCTGAGAACTCAACTGCTGAGGTTTGGTGTCTCTTAAAAGGTCTGTGTGCACCAAACAGGAATTGATTTGAGGAAGTCTCATTGCACAGGAGGTCAGCCTAGAAAACCACAGCACAGTCCCTTCTGACCTTTCCCTGTAGGAGTTTACTGTCACTGTTACCTTGGACTTCAACCTATAACTTGGAATTAACAGTTTTCATAAATATTTTATATTTTGGAGGGTTAAAAGAGTCATTTTGGTCCTCCTAAAATCAGAGCTAAATAAAACAGAGGCCAGTTGCAGGTATTTCTATCTTGCACCTCATTGCAACACATACTGTGCAAACTCTTGACTTTGTTTTGCCATGGTTGTTTCAAAAGCTGTATTTAAACACCAAGTTGAGTCACCTGGCACCCGTGTTCTGCTGGAATTTGCAGGGGATTTGAATGGGGGCTGATGACCATGTTGAGGTCACAGCCAGACCATGAGGATGATGAGGGAGGGTCCTGTATTTGCTGGTTTTGCCCCCAACAGCTTTCAGATGATTCCACAGCCAGAGCTGTCTCCTCTCAGGTAACTCTAGACCAGGGATGTCCAGACTTTCCCACAAACTCCTCCATGGGAAAAGGTGTCCCCCCTGGTGTCTCCTGTGTGATAAGGGATTTCTGCTGCTGTGGTGAAACTGTTTCATGTGGCCAGTCCAAATCAAGAAGTTCATTAACAGAAGTGGTAAAGTGGTGACATTACCTGGAAGTTTTCCTTGCTTGGTGTCACACAGTTGGAGACCTGCAGGAGCTGCCAGGGCCCAGAGTGGGGCAGGAGGAGCCCCAGGCTGATGGGGGTGCTCGGGGTGAGCTGGGAAAGGCTTTCTCCCAAAAACAGAGCAATTTCAAAGGTTTCAAATCTAAGGTCTTGAAAAGGAGCTTTCCTGTCTCTGAGGAAGGTGAGTAGTTGGATACTCCTCAGGAAAACTTATGGAAACTTTAGTTTTAACAAACGCTGCGGAGTTTGCCTTTTCCGTTTGGCTCCCAGAAAGGTGGGGAGGGGGAAAGTTGGGAAAAGCTTCAGTTTGTTTGTTGGCCAGTTTGGTCAAAAAAAGAGCTGGGAAATGTCTTTTTCAGTGGAAGTCCTTACTGGAAGCCTTTGTCCAGCTCTGCCAGCCTGAGCTCTGCGGGAGCTGGGAGGGGAGATCACAGCCTGTCTGGGTGGTTTTGCAGCATTTCTGTGATTTTGCACAAGTGAGAGGTGCAAAAGCAGGGAATGAATGGGATTCGAGCCATGGTTTGGAAGCCTTAGCTAGAAATGAAGAGCCAGTATTGCACTCCTGTGGTATGGGGAGTTACTCCAGGAAGGAGAGATCCCTTTGGCACTGGAATCACAGGATAAATAACAGTATAAATAGCTGTGTGTGCTTTTAAACCAAGTGCAGAATCATTTCTTTAGCTCAGCATGCTGGAAGTTTGCCAAGTCTGTGCTAATTATATTGTATCTTGTTTTTATCATATATGTTACAAACGATTTCTTATGCCAGAATGTCTGGACACGTTTTCCCTGTATCCCATTACCAGTTTAGGTTTCTGCCCATCCTCTCACTTGTATTGATTTTTCCTGTAGTTTTCTGTGTTGTGACCAGCTGCCATAGCAATGCTGCTCGGGCAAGTTCTCTAAAAGTGGGTGAGAAAGGTTAAAAAAAAAGGTTGAAGTAATGATGATGTAAATACACACCGTGGTGTGTGTGACTGTGCCCGACACACCGACTGTAGGGACCTGCAGGATGTGCTTTTTGTTGTGGAAATCGCCCAAGCTTTGCTGTCCATGGAAATCTTGCAAAGAGCAGCTGTACCATGAAGGAAAGAGCTTTCCTGTTGTAATATTCAGTGAAGAGGTAGATAAAGGCAAAGGTGGGTTTGGGTCAGAGCAATGCAGAACTTGGAGGGAGAAGAGCTGAAGCGATGGAAGATAAGAATAAAGAGGATGCAGTGTGAGATCAGATGCAAAAGGAGAATAAGGGGAAAAAGGTGGCTGGGACAAAAGAGGTCAAAAGGGCCTAGAAAATAAGAAGTGGAGTGGAGGGGGAGTGTTTCTATGCTGCAGTTTTCCATGAGACTTTTTAAAGATAGATACCAGTTTAAAACATTGGTGGGAAGAACCTCAGAAGAGATAAAATTTTATAACTCCAAGGGCAACTCAATGTAGATTGGATTTTTTTTTTTCTTTTTTTTCTTTTTTTTTTTTTTAGTGAAACTTTTCACCTTGAACACTTTAAGAGAAAGGAGGTGCTGCTCATTGCAGAAGCAGATGGTGCTTGGTCACAAGAGTTTCCAGGCTGCTGCAGTGCTGTGTTGAGGTCAGGCATCTCTCCTGATGATCCACGATCTGGTCACGGGGCCTGTAACCCACAGCAGTGAGGGTGAGGAAACAGCCAGAGGGGTTTGGGAAGGGCAGTGGACCTTCCCTGTGGCTCAGGCAGAATAATTTTGCTGTAGCTACCCATCAGATGCTCCCTCATATGCAGTTCAGGGGAGAAGTCAGTCACCCAAAGATGACAAAGGAGTCCTTGCTCTTGAGGCCTGAGATGCTGATGAAACAGTCTTTGAACTCTTTGAGGTTTCTTTGGTTTCTTTTCTCTTTCTCCTTTCTTTTTATTTTTCCTTATGGGTTTTTGCTTTCTTCTGAAGAACAAAAAAGTGACTTCCCATGCAGATCTGGCCTGTGCAGGACAAGGACTCTTTTGAACTATTTTACATACAGTCACTATTCAAAAGAATCTTCTTGCAGCTTCCTCAGGAGCCCTGACAATGTTCCATTTGGGTGATGACATGAGGAGAACAGGATTACAACTGGCTGAGGCACACTGGGGCATTCCTGAGGGAAAGGGGCAAGATTCTTCGCTGTGTTCCTTGTCCAGCGGTGAAACAGATTTGAATCCTGAAATTCTCAACAATTTTATTCATCTGAACATATGTAATAGAATTATTCTTTCTTAATATCAGTTACTGTTATGCTTTCTATCATGGTATGTGCAATTCCTGCTGAGCCTGAGGCCTCTGATGCCAAGAGTCATGTCCAGAGTGGGAAAGATCCCAAACTAAAGCTGGTCAAAAAACCTCTGGCACATTTTCTACGTAAACATCTCAAATGTATAGTTTCCTTAGCAAAGATATTAAATCAGCTCCTATTTAAACAAAGCCTATTTTTAATTCTGTAGATAAAGTAAATAAAAATAAAACATACTGGTATTTCCTTCCCAGGGGACCTGAACATCTGGGTGGTTTTCCTTTGCCAGTTCTCCCCTGAAAAAGTTTGTGTCCAGAAGGAACACAAAACTTATTTAGCTCAGACAACTCAGGGGGAGGGGGGCGGGGTGGTGGTGGTGGTGTGAAGCTCTGTGGGAAGCTGAGGAAAAGGTGACAGAAAAGTGACCCTGAATATGGTGCAACTAAAATGCAAGTGAATCCAGGGATGGGAGTGCTGGAAGTGAACACGCTGAGCTTCCTTTTTTTTTTTTTTTTCCCTGTGGGGAAGCAGCACCTGCTGAGGAAAAACCTGCAGCACTTCTTGGCAGGGCTACGCAAGATCTTCATCAAGGAGACGGCCCCAATTAACTGATGGGTTAAGGTGGTGAGGTGGCCACGACAAGGAAACTTCGGGAAGTTTTCCTGGGGATTTACAAAGAGAGGGAGCGAGCACAAGGCCGTGGCTGGGAAATCCAATCCTGGCAGTGCAGAGGGTGCTGGTGCCAGCTGGTCACCGGGGCTGCACTTCACCCTCTGCACACGAGAGTCGTGTTCAGCAGGTCAGGACATGGTCGGCAAAGGCTTGGGTTGATAAGAAGTGGCCTAAATTAGGCTAATGATGGGCTCTCCTGGGTAAGGCAGGGGAGAAAAAGTTCAAAGCCTGGTATTTCTGTGCACAAAGTCCAAATACCTGCCAAGTCTCTTTGATGAAGTGTCTTTGTCAGAACGATTAAATGAAGGTTAAAAAGGCCAGACCTTTTCTCAACATATTTGACTTGCTCTTTCTTTCCTCTCTTCAAGGTGTCTTCATGTTACATTTATTTGCTTCATGAATTCTTTATTACACTAATCATTCCTGATGTACAAACTCATTAGAAAATGAGCTGGAAATGTAAGATCTGTCAAATTTCAGAGACTTCTGACATCGTTAGACTCAAGGGCCTTTTTTCAGAGAAAAGAGAGAAAGGAAAGAAGCTAATGAGGAAATGTCAGATAATATAGAAGTCAATCCATTTGGGGATGAAGTTTTACAAAGTTCAGAGAGAAAAGCTGTAGCGTTGCCAGGGTAAACAACTAATTTATTTCTTTTTAATGTAAATTTTGGCCCAGAGGATTTTTTCCCTTACTGTAGTATTACTGCACATTTATGGTTTGGTTTTATAAATGACATTTTAAAGCAGTTTATCATATTGGTTTTTTAATGACGACACAGAAACGAAGGGAAATAATTACTTGAAAGATTTCTAATTATATGAATGAGAATATATATTAATCATATATTTATTAATATAAATACATAATATAGATATTTAATAATATATTAAATCAATTTGCATTTTGAGTCTTGTGCCCATCTCAGCTGAAATCACTGTCCCAACAGGCAAAGGACTGTGTCAATGCTCAGCGAAGTAAGTGCTGCTGTAAATCAGACTTCAGTCTGCTTTGAAAGAGCCAGGTGACAACTCAAATGCAGAGGTCTAGAACTCTACCTCCTTCTCAGGTGGCAGCTATAGGTCCCCAGCTGCTCATCCAGCCTGTGCATCCCTTAGGGATGTGCCCAGCCTGTGCATCCCTTAGGGATGTGTGCTGCTCCGGCTGTGCTGCTCAGAGGGGCTGAACAGAGCACCCCTGCCCTCCACCTGCAACCACAGCACGGTGAACAGGAGCTGTGGCTGCTCAGCACCTCATAAAAACCAAACCTTGTGGCTTTTTGGGGGGTAAAGGAGAGAAACTGAGCTCAACAAATAAGATAAGTTTGCTGACAAACTGTTCGTAGCAGTGAAAGCAAAACCTGAGGCATTTCCGTCCCCATTAGAGGGGATTTCAGCCCTGGAGCTGGGCCTGCTCTGGAATCATCGGTCCCCAAGGGCCACCTCACCATACCCGGCAGACACAGTGCCAGGGGCGGCTGCCACGTGTGCCCACCCTTGTGATGGCACTTCAAGCACCTTCATCCCAGGCTTGGCCAGGGCTTGGGGCCACAGCTGTAGCCTGGGCAGTGCTGGGAGGTGGGAGAGGGCAGGACAAAGGTGAACCTGCAGAAGCCTTCCGAGGCAGAAGTGCTGCAGCCTGTGGGGCAGAGAGTGATGATTCATTTCAAGGAGTTCTCTTAAAATCAGATTAGAGAGGGCAGGCCAGTGAAAGGGAAGGGGGTATGTTCTGCTTTGCAAATCAAACTCCATCATAAAGGTGTCAAAGAACTGGCACTTCCTTCTTAGTTCTTCCTCCTCTTTTCTTCCCCTTTCTCTCTCTGGCTGATGTCTTGCCTTTTTTTTATAGACAAACAACACATCTCAAATTCCTCCTCTTTGAAGCTAGTCAGGTAAAGCAGTTTCATTAGTCCCTCAGGAAAGACAAAGTCTTGGGTATTTTCTTTACCTGAGGAGTGTGGATCTCAATTTTGAGGAGCAGTGCAGGTTTCTCTGCTTCATCAGACCCATTCCCACAAGGTTCCCATTCCAGGGCAGTATAACCTGAAGAGCATTGGATCAGGGTGGCTGCTGCTGACTTCGGGTAGGTGCTTCTATTTGCTTTACTGATGACTTTGCTTCAAAAGTCCCTTTATTCAGAAAAAAATAATTGTAGGTGCTTTTGCACCTGAGTCTGCTTAAATTCATCATAAACTTTTCCCCAAATCTATCACTGTGGAGTTATCAGTCACAGCTTTAAGATTCCTCACTGTTTCCTTTCATTTCCAGTGTTCTGATCAGTTCTGGTTTATTTGCCTCTGAGTGTATCTGCCTGAGGCCTGGAGTAGGAGGATATTAAAGGCTTTTTCTCTTGCCAAACAAAACCCACTTCTCTGCAGGTATGAAATCTAAGCACACACCTAAACTGTTATTGTTGGCTTTGGTGTTTTACAGCCACTGGCAGCCCTTCATTTTGTCTTTAGACTCTATTAGAACTCCAACCTGTGACACCCACTTTGGCTTTTGGATCTGATCTGGGTTTGGGTGTTGTGCTTCCAGAGGCAACACCCGTGTGGAGCCCATGAAGTTCACTTTGGCCATCCCTTTCCAAGGGATCAGTGTTCCCACTGAGCAGTTTCCAGACCTTTCAGCAGCCATGCTATGCTACAGTGTCACACTTTGCTCCAGGGCAAGGATGGCTGCAGAAATAGGGAAGAAAGGAAGACACAAAATATATTACAGAGTAATTTGAAAGAACTGATGTTTTCTTCCACCAGAACCCAGTAATTTTTTTTTATCTTACATGGAAACTTTGAAACCAAACTTTTTGGACAATTCTCCTTGTAAAGGGCTGCAGAAGTTGCAGAAGTGTGTGAGAGCAGGAGTTTTCCTCCCCAGAGCCTGTTTAGCTCTTGCTGATCTACACTGAAGAACCTTCAGCACTGCTGGTTCTCTGTGCTGATGTTAATTATTCCTCCTGGTAAGGTTGCTCTTCATTTCTTTCTTTCTTGCCTGGCTTATCTGCTCTTCTCTCATCCACTTTCTGCAGTGCTGGGATAGCCAAGAGTGGGAGGTGGATTAGATGCTGCACAATATTTGCACCAACTGATTATTTCTGTAAATAAGCATTTCACTATCAAACCAATTATGTTTATATGAAAAAAAGTCCTTTGTTACTTCCTTTTATTTTTTCCTATCTGTTGTTACCAAAAGATACCCAAACTTAACACTGAAAACTTATATAGTAGATGGATAGATATACTAGACGGAAGAAAAAAATTCAATTCCACGGTCCAATGTACCTGGGTTGCCTTTCCCTCTCAGAAAGGGTCAGTGAGTTTTCACTCCTTGAGACATCTTTGGCCGCCTTTTGAGTGAGTTCAAACAAGTGTCTGAAGCCATATATGGGGAAGTTTACATTTGTGCCAAGTGCGTGTTGATAAAGGGGAGACTTTGATCCCTCGGCCTGTCAGTTGTACCTCATGGCTGGGTCAGGACAAAAGTCTAAGGATATTTCCCTTAACAAATGGATTCTACTGCCTCTGAAGTATTGCATCTGTAACAATCAGTGGGAGCTGGCAGGATTGTGCTTGGAGGGATTTACCTGGGGAAAATCCTCTGGGGAAGAAGTGGCTGGTGACATTTAACTCTAATGAGGCTCACCTGAATTGTCAAACAGGTGATAGTGGGAAACAATCCCTATTTATAGAGATTCTGCAGGTATTTAGAGGTAATCACACACACCTGCATGAAAGGCACATATATAGGGCCCCTGACACTGCTTCTATTAGTTGTGTTGTTGCAGTGGCTGCAGTTTATACAGACAAGTTTTTCCCATGTAGATTTAAGTGGATTATTTGAGCAAAAGGAGTAATTTTGTGAAGAGTTAGTGCTGCTGCCAAAATGCAGCAATTTTAAAGCAAAGGAGCTTCCTGAATACTTGTACTCTTATGTTGGCCTGACCTGGGGCTTGGGAAGTTAAGGATGCTTGAAACAAAAACCCATTAGAAAAACAAGGTGAGTCTCTATGTATAATCACTGCTGTGTCACTGCACAGCTTTGGGCAAAGACTGGTGAAGGGCACAGGGCTTTATACTTTTTGTTGAAGTGCTTTGTGGTGCTGAGGTCCAGGGCAGCAAAAAACTGCAAAAGCAGTTCAGTATTAAATGTACCTTCTAATGCAAGCAGGAGATTGTATTTGGTTTTATTTAACACCTTCTTTTTTGTGCTCAGGGCAGATGTGGGTGGTTTGGACTAAGCTGCTCTTAGCTAGTCTGGCTTTGGGGATGTAGAGTTGAGACTTGGGAAGGCAGGATTTGGAGGCAGGAAGGCAAAATTTCTGGCTCTGGCACTGCCCTGTGGGGTAACCTTTGTGTGGTCACTTCTCTTTGCTCTCCAGTGGAGGGATTTGTTGGTTCTTTGGGGAAAGGACACCCTTAGTACAAATTGTTCCATGTCCAGTGTTTGTTTGAGATCTCTGAGAATTACTGCAGCACAAATAATCACCTCAGATGAGTTAGGGCAATGTCAGCTTGGTGTTAACCTGCTCAGGGGCAGTGCTCCCCTTGTTCAGAAACCAAAATCCCTGCCAGCAGTACAAAGTGTGCTTTTCCCTTTAGGGCTTGTATCCTGTCTGTGTCCCATGGTGTTGGCCAGCCTGGTCAGGAAGGTTGCAAAATGAATTTGAATTTTATAGTGTATTTCTTCTAAACTCAGATCTGTCCTACCCTCCTGCTGCCACCACAAAAATCCCTCCTAGTTTTCAGGAAGCCTGTACTGAATAATTTTCCTTCTACTTTCCCCACTTCCTCTAAATGCTGGGCCAGACAAAGGTGCTGTAAAAATTATAAGCCACAGCTTGATCTCTCCAAGTTAAATGGAGCGACTCTGGGTTCACAGTGGTTGAGACAACACGGGAATTGGGTTGCGATGTTTGTTTTTCTGTGGGCTCCCTATATGGTCTTTTATTTTAATATTATTTTTGTTCCTCTGGTGTTCTTTCCTCCTTGCATTCACCATTTAAAATAGAACAGAAAAACACTGTTTGAAGCAGCTTGGAAGGCAAGATGGAGAAAGTATTCCAGGCTACCTATGTGGTCACTCCTTTGCAGAGGCCTGGGGGCTGCTGGTGACCCTGGGGGGAGCGATGGGGCTGTGTCTGCCCAGCTGTGGCAGCCCCAGTGCCTTGCTGGAAGATGCTGGTCTCACATGCCAGATCTATATCGAGTGATGGGGAAGACAAGGCCTTTATCTTGTATGGCAGAGGTGCAGCAAAGGCAAATTGAAGCCTTTCTGCATTTAGAGTGTGCCAGGGGATGCACAAATGTGCTTCAGGTGCTAAACGCTGGTTCAGCTCAGTGTAAAAGGTGTTGAAAAGGTTCCCAGGAACTACAGTAAGCCCTCATAGGAGTCTGAAATGAGTTCAGGAGAGTCAAAGAAAAAAGGAAGAGGGAACCAGTACAGCCAGGGAGTCCCTGCTATGTGATAGGGGCTGTATCTGCTATTCAAATGCTTCTTGATGGCATTTGCTGTATAGAATTTTTATTCCTCAAACTGATGATTCCTGTCCTGGAGATGTGGTCACAGAAATGCTGGCAGGTGAGCAGTGCTGGGCTGGAAGTCCCCAGGCAATGTGGTCTGATTGGGGTAAAAATAACACAAATCAAACAAAACCATACCCCCTTCAAAATACCCCCACCACCAACTTAAAAAGCCCTCTAAAATCTTAAAATGCACCATAAGACATTTCTTTTCAGTCAATTTATATTTAAAGGACCCTCAGAAACCTCCCATTCACTCAGTCAATCTCATAAAAGAGACTGAAGAACTTAAGTGACTCCTCAGGGACTTGAACTTGTGGTTGAAGATGCTGAGAAGTTCCAAATATGATGTTAAGGAAATCTTAAACTATTTCCATGGTGTGTACAAGCTCCTGTCACTTGTGGTGTTCTCAGACTGTTCATCTCCTGCCTGAAGAATCTTGTCACCTTCTTAATTTTTTGGTTGTTAACTGAAAACTGGAAAATCAGAAATTTGGACATTCAAAAGATGGAAAAAAGGAGGCAATAATTGTGATAGTTGGGGCTATGTTGATGAGACCCCACAAAGGAGGCTGAGCATCTCTGCCCTTTCAGGAATGGCAGCTCAGCTGTGTTATTTGGCTTCCACGGTCTTGTGGCAAAAATTAGTGCCGTTGGAAAGAACATGGTACAGAATGTTTCCTTTTGCTGTTTAAGTGCTGCAGCCCCAGGGAGGGGAGGGAGCGCTGGGTGACACAGGCCCCACTAGTGATGGGCCCCCATCCCTCTGTACATGAGAAACACCTGAGCATGATTAGTCCCGGTTAATTGCGTCAGCCACATTCCAGTGGACTGGGAGTGTTCTCCCAATGAAAGGGGCTGTGCCCTCCCTTGGCCCGCTATGTGCCAGCCTCCCTGCAGCTCTGGTGGCCTTGGCTTGGTGTCTCTGGGATGGCACACACCAGGATTGGGGCAGGAGCGGCACATGCTTTTGGTTTTTGGCTCAGCTGCTCCCAAACATCCCCATCAACAAAAGAGCAATGTTTTTCCCAGCTGAGTGAGTCACCCAAGTATGCAGTTGTAGGATCAGAGTGAAAGATGTGTGGTAGCCACAACAAAGCCTCCCCAGGCTGCTCCACTGGTTGGAGGGAGAAACTCTGTGTCGGCACATCTGGCAGGAGCAACAGAGCTCGGGCTGGTCTGGTTGTGGCACTGCAGGACCTGCTGCTGTGGCTGTTCCTGCAGGAACTAAAGCTAAAGTGCCATGACCTGGTGAGACTGTGCTCCTTTGCTGGGTGGGAGTAGAAAACCTATGGGCAGGTCCCAAGAGTGAAGAAAACTATTCCTCTTTCAAAAGCAAAGTTGTTATTTATGTTCCACATGCCCCCCCCCCCACCCCGCCCCAACCTTGTTTTGGAGCCATTGGGGTGCAGTGGTTCTGTTCCACTTGCTGCTGTGTTTAGTAGTTCAGGTAGTGGACAACAAATTAGGGTCCTCATATTAAAATACTTTAATATAAAATCATAGAATATCCTGAGTTGGAAGGAACCATGAAGATTGAATTGGCAGAGTTACTGTAATACACATCAACACAGAACAGTGTAACAATACTTTGAGGCTAAATCTGTACTTCCACTCGCTACCAAAATGGTGTCCATAGTGTTTTCCTTCAGGGAGAAGGACCACTTCTTTTTGCCACAAAGACTAATTGGTAGATAGTAAAGATAAAGTTGCCCTTCCCTACGGATGAGAAACTTAACTGATGGTGAATGATCAGAGAATTGTGGAATGGTTTGGATTGGAAGAGGCCTTAAAGATTGTGCAGGTCCATTCCCTGCCATGGGGCACCTTCCACTAGATCAACCTTGAACACTTCCAGGGATGGGGCAGCCACAGCTTCTTGGGCAACCTGTGCCAGGGTCTCCCCACCCTCACAGGGAAGTAGTACATCACTTTAGAGGTATTTTAGTTGTTAGAAAGAAATTATCTTCCTTGATAAAGAGGAGTAATCAATCCCCAAGCCTTTGTGGGATGCAGATGTGGCAGTAAATGCTCCACTGGAGGGTGTTTGGGGGACTTGCTGTATTTTACGGGTGTTTCTGCTGTGCTAGCTGTGTGTGTGGTTTTCCTCTGCCATGTTGTGAGTTATCTTTTTCTGGGTCAGTGCAGAACACCAGCTTTTTACCCCAAACCATGAGCACAGTGGCTGATTTCAGACCAGGTTCAGAGGGTGTTTCAATTCCTCAATTTTTGTAAAACATACTTGAAATTAAGCAGCACATACCAAGGACTGGTGGATTTCAGCCTGTGGCAGGGGCTTTACTAAATAACCACCATAATGAAATAAATGAGGAGCTTCTGTTGGTTGAAATAAATCCACAGTGCCCTGCTCATGGCTCTCCTGGATGTGACAATGCCAGTGTCCCTCTGCTTTGTTGCCCTGCCCACTGCAGATAGCACTGGCATCTGCCTGCGCCCAGTGCTCAGCCTTCAGCATTGCTCCCAGATGAGTTAAACTTTCCCCCCACCCTCCCCTTCCTTTCTCTTCTTCCCACCTCCCTCCCTCCCGCCCTGGTCCTTGACAGAGGCGCAAACACTCTTAAATGAGAGATAGTGGCTTCCATCCAATGGAGCCCCGGTTAATCACCGAACATCGTGGGAAAAGCACAAGATGAGGGCCGAGAAACAGCCCATTGTCTGGGCAAGATTAAAGCCCCAAAAGCCGTATTGTCTGCTGAGGGGATAAATCTTCCTGCTGTCACTCAAGCACTGAATTAAATTCCCCTTCATTTCTAAAGGGGCTTATCTGTGCTGAATAGGCTGTTGCGCCACAAGCGTAAGGGAACGTATTAAGTGAGCTCCTGTCTTGGGCACCTTCACAAATAGACGAAAAACAGGAGCAAATCTGGAAGGGGCGGGTGGGAGGGGGAAGAGCAGGAGTGCTTTGGGCTGGGGGAGAGAGGAGGGATGTTAATTGTTCTTCAGGTCGTTACTGCTGATGGAGGTGGTAAATGAAATGGCTGTCCTGGTTGACTGTCCAGCTTCCTCCCATTGACACAAATCCAGAGTATTGGCAATGGGCATCCTTCAGTGCCAGGGTGGTTTGGGCAAAGGGGTGGCATTGCATAGTGCAGGGAGTCCCAGAGCGACAGTGTGATCCTCATTGGGATCCCCAAGGGAGGAACCAGCGTTTGGTGATGCCAAGGCTCGGGTTAGGTGTGCTGCCAGCACTGTCTGCCACCCAGGTGCTCTGTGGAGAGTGTTTTCCAAGGGTTTTGTGAGATGTTGGCTCAGCTGCTGGAGCTGGTTCACGCTCAGCAGCAGCGGGGCTGGGCTCTGCTGGGAGCTGGGGATAGGAGAGGTGTTTGCAGCAATGCAGTGTCTCCAGGAGCAGCACCACAGGCAACACCAGCACTGCTGCTTCTCTAAACGCTTCCTCTGGTGGCTGGCAATGGTGCAGCACTGCGAGGTTGTGGGGCACACAGTCGCAGCTTGTGTCACTGGGATCCTCTCCTCCTTCTCCTCCCTTCTGTTCACCCACACAGTGTTCCAGCTGGCTCTGCCATCCCACCTGCAGATGCCTCTATGGGAATGAACACTGTGCCATTATTTTGGTGGTTCAGAGAAGTGTTTTTGAAATGCAGCAAACAGGGATCTCTGTGGCTGGTTGGTGGACCAGGTATCAGCTACTGAGCTTGAGGTGTTTGAAAATAGGGCACTGCTGGGGATGTGCTCCTTGTAGGATCCCAAAGGCTGAAGGTTGGGTCCAGCTCCCTCTGCACTCCCAGTGGTGAACTGTCATTCTCCTCCAGTGTTGTTATAACCTGGGAGCAGGGCAAACAAACTATAATGTTCTCATGTTAGCTGGTATTCCTTGGTGCCAAATTAGAACAACTGCACCAAACCAATCTTTAATATCTGTAAATCAGGGCTGATACCATTCTAACTATGTAGGTGAGACTGAATTCTGCCTCCTTGATGATAGTGTTTCCTTTTTTTCTCTGATTGGGATTTATTCTTTTTTATTAACTCTTACTGTGCCTTTGTTGATGATTAGGGTGTGTGATGCTGTGCTTGTCTGCAATCTTTATTGATAACCTGATTGGTTTATATATCTGCAAAATAAATGCATATGGAAAAAGCTCATTATTGCAATTAGAGGTTGGAGAGGAACTGGTTTTGAACCAAATCTGAGCATTCTACTGGCTGTGCATTTACAATGGAAATGTTAAAGGATAGCAGTATTTATGTTTCTATTTACCACATAAAATATTAACTATGTAGAACATCCCCAATACAGGGATCAGGCTTTGGAGTTGAACAAACAGATGATTATGTGCCCCCTCGGTGCTGGGGGGTTGGATTAGGGCTGGCTTGGTACGATTTGGGAAGTGCTAAACAGGATTTTCTGCATCCTGAGTGGAGTTTCCTCTTGTTGATAGGGTTTAATGCTCCCATGTGCAAATCTCTTACTGTGCAAATACCTCCAATCTCTCCTCTTAGCCACCCAAACCATTGCTCAAACAAGTGGGTTTACACCTGCTTACCAGATTAATTTAATTAGCCAAAAATGGAGTGAAAGAACTGGCTTGAGAACAATAGTTCCCAAGAACACTTCTTTCTGTTTCTTGTTGGTTCTGATAATCTAGTGGAAGCTGGTTTGAGATATTATTCCTCTTAATTTCCGGTCTTCTGGTTTCAATACACTAGCTTGAGAAAATAAATGATCAGAATGATGTTTTGAGGGGTTTTTTAATAGTTGTGGTAATACAAAGTGAAGCTGTTATACTTCCTTCCTGTGAAAGAGCTGATCTAGTCCTTTGCTATCTCAGGAAATTCAGTTTATTTGCTGCCTCAAATGGTCTCTGTTCTCAAGTTTTGATCAAGGAAAACCTAGAATTGGTCTCGCACAAAACTTGTATTAATTCCTGAGTGCAAAAGGGTTTGGGATGACATTCCCACAGCTGGAATCAGTGTCATGGTGTAGTTTTGTAACTGCAGTGTTGATCAATGTTGTCCAAGGGAATTGGAGCTTTGGGGCAGAAATGCCCCATCCACTCAGAGCCCAGCCCTGCACTGGGTCTGTCAGAATCCCCCTGTCCCAAGCACTCTGAATTGGGTTTGAATATTTCCCCTTCACTTTGAAGACTCTTATTTACAAATCAGACCTCTCATTTGAAGCAGACAGTGCTTAGCAGCAAAAAAGGAGCCTTATAGTCAATGTCAAACTGTCTTTTCACACTGATCCCCCTTTACCATTTTAAAGATACCAGACAGATTCCTGCTTTAGTAAATGCACATTTTCTATCATTTTCCATTAAATACAGTTATTTAGAGGTACACTGGATTGGACAATGTAAACTCACTGAATAACATATGTTAATTTGGTTAGAAATCAGCTGGTATTTTCCTGTTGAATTGAGATCACAGACTGCTCTATGCATTTTTCTTCATATTCCACAACCTTTTGGAAAAGGCACAAGCTTTAAGTAAAGCACCTTCAGAGTTCTACATAATGCTACTTTCAAAGTAATTTGTATTTAAAAAATAATAATAACAAGCAAACAAACTTGTCAGCCCATAGGATGCTTCTGCCCTGCGGCTTAATGGCACAGGTCTTTATACATCCAAATCCAGCAGCTTTCAATAACAAAGGAGGAAATTCATGAAACAAATTGCTTCTCTCGTCACAAGTCACACTCTCGTGTGCCAGGGGAAGGGTGTGTTGATAACATTAAAATAGTTTGGTCGCCGATGAATTGTAAATTCCCACCGAGCCTCGGGCCTCGGCAGCGAGCTGTGAACAGCGTGGTGCTGGACAGAGAATGCTCTCAGATTGGGGCATTCACCACTTCATTTCTATAATACTTTTAGGATAAGAGCTAAGGAACACCACGGGGAGATTTTGGTAGGCAGCCTTGGGGGGGGGGGGGGGGAAAAGAGCAAAATATGCAGAGGGGATTTAATGAACATCCAGGG
>JAWWEU010000055.1:4244765-4255391 GCA_035583155.1 Acropternis orthonyx | reverse complement strand
CCCCAGGCAGCCTGATCAGATCCACAGTGGGTCCCCAGGCAAGGAAGAAATTACAGCTGCACTAAAGAGCATGTAATACAGGAACTGAAGGGGGGGGGAAAAGAGCAAAATATGCAGAGGCGATTTAATGAACATCCAGGGCTCTTTAGGGCTGCTCTGGTGGAACTGTGATCACTGACTGCGGCTTTTGGGGGCAGGGGAACAAAGGAGAAATGTTCCTGAATTTCCTTCCTGACAAAAGGGAGCACGTTTTCACCCTTTAAACAGGGAGCTGATCCTCATCCACGAGGAATTGCACTGAGCAGGTTGTGCTCATGAGTGCTTCAGTCTGTGGTGCTCCAGCACAGTCTCTGCGCTGGGAGATCTGCGGCTGGGAGAGAGAAGTTTGGGATTCTTCTGCTGATGGCATTGAAGGAACATGAAGGTGCCCGAGACCTTGATAGGGGAGCTCTCAGCTCCTGTCCCCAGGCACTGGTAGCTTTTAAATGAGAGTGTCTTTGGGTGTATCTGCTCAGGGAACTGTATCCACCTACTCCCTGTAGTAGCGTGGGTGGCTGGCACGTGCTGGTGCTGTCATGAAGGTTGGTGGTTGCTTCTCACTTGAGCGAAGTGATCTCCTGCGCCAGTGCTGCAGAGCTGTGATAATGCCCTGATGGACCTGTTCCCAGGATGTTTGTTCGCAGGGTCCCACACTGAATGCTAAAGAACCATGGATTTTACATAAATAGCAGAAAAATGCTGTAGTTCTGCTCTTTAATTGTCTCCAGTTACTGTTTTAATCAGAGCTTTGAGTTATCCAGCTCAACTTTGACCCAACTGATCTCTAAGCGACACAAGCAGGTGCTGGTGGCTTTCTGTGCCAGTTGGGGTGAACCCCTCCCTAATTTGAGCCTGTTTGGAGGCCAGAGTTCAGCCTGCCCTCCTCTACCAGAACCCTGAGCTCTGCACAGGGATGCTGGGAGTCCAGACCCCATGCAGGGGAGGGGGACCTGGCAGTGGGGAGCTCCTTGGGCAGGTCAGGACACTTTGGCAGGACCCAAAAGGGTTAACAAACAACCGGCCTGGATGGCTTTGTTCACTGGAAATCTAATCAGATGGTAACCTACAGTCTATATCCAAGCAATCCTTTCCTTATGATAGTGATTAGTATTACACTGGGAATGAATAGACCAAGGAAGGATTCCTATGGTAACCTTCCAAATGCATTCCATGGGCAGGCTCTGCCTACTCACAATAATTACGTTCTTAACTCGTCTAACAAACGGCATGCTAATTAGCTGCTTAACCAGCCTCAGCTCATTATTACCAAGGTTGGGCAGGCTTGAGTAAAGTGACCCAGAGAGAACAAGCCCACTTAAAAAAATAATAGTAATAATAAGACATTTGTCAGATTGGCCATGAAGATGGACCTCCTCCACGGTGACAGGGCTGCCTTTGTGTGGGGACTGGCCTTTTGGCAAACCCACCTACCCTCAGCAGCCAGCTTCAGCTTCCTCGGAATTTGGCCTCCTGGGCTGCCTTGTGCCTCGGGTTGGCATCTGCAGGACTTAATAGTGAGCTGCAAGTGCCACCCGGGATTGTCCCAGGTCTGAGCTTCTGA
The DNA here is from genome assembly GCA_035583155.1 of Acropternis orthonyx. NCBI lineage: Eukaryota > Metazoa > Chordata > Aves > Passeriformes > Rhinocryptidae > Acropternis > Acropternis orthonyx. The sequence goes on along the minus strand of JAWWEU010000055.1, from coordinate 4,253,791 downwards.
AGGAGCGATGACCTTGCTCCAGAGCGGCTGGGCCTCCCTGGCTTGACTGAGCTCTATCTCTTGCCCTTTCCACTTCTAGGAAACACAGAATCTCAGAATGGTTTGGGTTAGAAGGGATGTTAAAATCCATCTTGTTCCACCTCCTGCCATGGGCAGGGACACCTTCCACTATCCCAGGTAGCTCCAAGCCCTGTCCAACCTCTCCTTGAGGGATGGGGCAGCCACAGCTTCTCTGGCCAACCTGTGCCAGGCCCTCACCACCCTCACAGGGAAGGGGAATTTGCACTAATATACTCTAATCATGCTTGTGGGTTTTTTTCCTGAGACTCCCTTGAAACTGAGTTAAATGTGGAAGTTTTGCTATTTCAGATTAAAGCAGGCCTGGCTTGATTCAGCTCAAACACAGATCAGCTAAATAGAAGTCAGATTAGTGAATAAATTCTGGCTTGGCCCAAGGGGCATGTACTGAAGGAAACTGAGGTTCCCACATGACTGAAATGCAGCAGAAGCATGAGGATGCTGGTCCCATTGGACACTGTGCTCCATCTGTCCTGAGCTTGGAGAAAGTCTGTTGGTTGTTCTTTTCTGAGATAATCTGTTCAGGGTCTTGCTCTGGATGCCATCTTTCCTCCTGGCAGCCATACTCCATCCAGCCCCTCCATTCTGGAGCTGGGCTATTTCTTCTTTTAGGCTGAAGGGATTTCCTGTGGTTGGGGATGCTACCCACTGCCCCCAGGTTTAGGGAGGGTAGAAAGGGCTCAGCTACTGAAACACTCTCCCCATCAGCCATCCTTCCTGCTGGCCTCAGGATTGTATCTCTGGTGAGAGAGAAGCTAAGTTAAACCTCACCTACAAGTGTCACCTGAGGATTTCATCAGCTGTGTTTGCTTTGCTTGCTTTCAGGTTTTTTCTCGCAGAACTTTTCATTTCCTGCTGGTCCACATGGTGACTTTCAGTACAGCTCTTGGAAAGGTGTGTGGTGGGGTTTTTAGTTTTTTTTTTTTTTTTTTCCTGGAGGTTTTTGAATGCTGATAGATGAGATGAGGGAAAGTCACAATCAGTTCTATTCCAGCCACCTTTGCAATGGCAGTTTCCAAACTGGACTGTTCTTGGGAGGCTCCTGCTTTAAAAAGCCTCAAAATCCGGTTGTCTTTCTGGCCAGTCAGCTTAGCTTACAGTAGCTCCTGTGGTTAAGGAAAGATCACAAAAGTGAGGAGGTTTTAAAACTCTTTTTACAGTTCTTCAGTGTCGATCCACAAAGTTAATCCTAATGTCAACAAAGAATAACACTATTTATGTGGCACTAAATGCAAAGTCGTGCTATGGCAGAGCCTGCAGTGGTAAGGCTTGCTCTAAATACAATCTGTTCCATTTTATGTCTCTGCACCAGCTGGAAATTCAGGCTCCTACCAAGATTTCAAATATTGATTTGCTTAGCACACATCAAAACACTACCTTGAGATATTAAGCAGAATGTTTATTTTTGGGTTTCACACTCCAACCCTTTTAACACCTTAATGTGCTCGTGCATTTTGTTGTGCTCCTAATTACTTTTCTCCTCTTCACCTCTGCAGTTTATTCTTACATTGTTGGAATTCAAGCGTATGAATAATGAAAGCAAGCAGAGCACATTGGCTCCACCAGAATACAGTTTCCTTCTTGGATATGCTTACAGAGACCCACAGGTCACAGAGGGCACATCTTCAGTCAAAAAAAGGAGCTGTTTTTATGATTTGTGTAATGAACTTGACTGTCATGAGATGGTCTTCAGTTGAATGAGAGGCAATTTAATGCTCAAGTGTTGGTACGTGCAAATTCAGCTTTTTAAAAGGAGTATTTCTCTTACTAGCAGTAGTGACTTCCTTCACCTTTCTCTAATTCAGAAGGAATTTCTTCCTGGAAAGGGTGGTCAGGCATTTGAAGGGACTGCCCAGGGAGGTTTGGAGTCCCCATCCTTGGAGGTGTCAAAGGCGTGACTGGATGTGGCGCTCTGGGCTGGGTGACAAGGTGGGGATCAGGCACGGGTTGGACTCGATCTTGAGGGTCTTTTCCAACTAATTGATTCTGTGATCACGTTTATCACTAGAATAGAAATGTACATTTCTTAGAACAAAATATATTGCCATCTTTCTTCTTCATAAAACATTGGCAAACTACATGAGCAAAACCTGGACATGTGTTGATTATTTTTTTCAATTGCTGTGACTCATGCCCTTCTTCGTAAGGATGAGGTTGGAGAAGGGGCATGTGCAGCTCTGCAGGCAGATGTTAAAGCGATTGGGATTTGTAAAGGTTCGGGAAATTGGACTTTTAGGTGCCCAGTGATTTTACCATTCCCATAAGCAATGGCTATTGATGAACCAGAAAATACCTACACCAGGATGGTGCCAGACAGAGCAGAATGATTGAGGGATGAATCTCTGTTTTGGTTATCAACTTATTTTTCTCCACTGTACTATTTAATTATATGTATTATGCTATATATATATTTATCGTGTCTGGGTGAGAAATACATAGCACTGATAGTTTTCACAAAAGTCTTATGTTCTGCCTGTTTAGCCCTTGGTTTTCCATGTTACTGAACCTCCTGGCTGGGTTTCCCAGGTGGAGCAGTGTTTGGGAATTGTATGCTTCTGTTGTAACACAACTTAATTTTCAATTTGAACATAGAAACATCTCTTAGAATTTGTGTGGAGTTCCTGTGTATTCACCAACTGCAGGACAGACCTGATGCCATGTGGGTGATGTGTCCAACCAACAGAGGATAATGGGGCTCGTGGTTTCAGCTCTTGTTTGGGAGCTGCTCTTGCTGCAAGTTGGGAGCTGGGCAGTGAAGGGATTCAAGGAAATCACACACAGGCCAACTCCCATGTAGAATTATTGTCTCCTGTGACTCTGCTCTGAGTGACTGGGTCAGCTCTAATAGCTGCAGCTACAGAGGGGGGGAAATCATGATCTAGGAAAAAAAAAATCAGAATATTTTTACCCAGGTTTTGTGTTGATTGGTGAATGTGATTTTAGCCATTTGAGCAGAATGAGAAATAAACCGAAGGCTTCCACTTGGTAGAATCGCTGTCGACCAGTCACGAGCTGGAGTGTTGCTGGGGGAGGAATGCAGCCTGAATTCCCTTCTTTCTATGGGAATGGAACAAAAGCTTGAGTAATGTGGGCAGTGGGGGGAAAGTATTTCAAAAATCATACCGGGAAATACAAGCTTCCTGAAATGTTTGGGAGGGACTGCCTGAGTTTTGCATTGGTAACAAGTGGGGCAGGTGACAGTGCCGGGCTCTTTGGAGGGTTTGGAGTGGGTCTGTGTGGCAGTAATTCTGAATGTGGGGAAATCTGCAGTGGACCTTCTAAAATGTCATCGGTCCCTTCAAAGCAGTAATCACCCTCCCCAGAAACCTCCAAAAGCCAAACTAACAGAGAAGTGCATCTTTCCCCAGAGCAATGGGAGCAGCCAAAGGGAGCACATACTGAGCAAACAAATTCTACCTGGTTAAGAGAGGAGCACACCAGGTGCCTGGCTTGACCAGGTGACCAGGATGCCCTTGGGTCAGAGGAGGATGACATTGACTCTCATCTTGGCTTTGTGGGGTACAGGGATATGGCATTTAAGTCTCTTTTGAGAAATGGTACATATTCTGGTAATGACCAGAAATGTAAATATTTCTCAGTTTCCCACCTCCTGTAGCACAAAATTTGATGCTGAGAACTGTTTCCTCAGCAGATTAGTGTCTTTCTTGTGGCTGCAGTTGCTTCTCTGTGCTTTAGACTTGATACAGATGCTCATACCCATCGTGTGCTGGTCTGGGTTGTGCAAAGAGAACCAGGGCACCAAGGGTTGGGACCCCAAGCTGAAGGTCCCTGGGACAGCCAGGTCTGGTACAGGCTGTCTTCCCTCTGCAGGCTGCTGACCCCTACTCCTTGTGAAGTGCAGGGTGGGAGTGCATGAACCAACTGGAATGTGAATTTTATTTCTTCCAAATCCACACAAAGCATTAGGATTGCTCAGTGTCTCATCTCCAGTAACTCACTGAACAGGAAAATAAACAGCTGAGTGGACACAGAAGACTTTGAGTCCTCTGGCCCCAGGTTTTTCAACACTGTTGAGTGATTTTTGTATGTACAAAATTTCCTTTCACTGCTGACTCGGGCAGTGATGTGTGTTAAGAACCAGCTGAGACTTTGGCACTAAACCCTGCAGAATCTTCTATTATGCTGGAGAAATCCTCTTCCTCAGACAAGCCACAACTTCTCAATTTTCCAACTGTTAGTAGGGAAAGTGAGTTATTAACAAGGAGATGCCTAGTTTTCTGGAAGTAAACCGGAAATTGCTGGAAATCTTCCTTGTGCTCGGAAATCAGTGGGGTTTTGGGTTGTTTAGCTGTCAGTAGCCAGGACTCTACAGATTTGGGGAGCCTGTTTGAAATGACACCTCCCAAGCTCCCCGAGAGATCCTCTCCTAATTTAGTTGGAGTTCGTAGTTCTGGACAAGCCCCTAACTCTGAACTGGAGCATATTCATAACCGCCCCCATCTGTGTAAGGGCAGAGAAGGAACAAGGAGTATGAAAACACAGCTTCTGAGAGCTCTGTGAAAGATTCCCATTATCCTGCCCCAGATGGCACCAGCTGTACTCCTGGACCAACACTAAATGACTGTGGCTTGTGCCAAATATGTACTTGAGTGGGTTGTACATGCCCTTTACAAATACAAGTTGAATGTTAATAGATACTGAATGAAACCCACTGCCAAACCAAACAGAGCCCCTGGATATATACAGGGCATGCAGGGAAATTACACATTTCAGCAGCGCTTGCTGCAGAATGCGTGCGAAGGATTTCAAAGTGTTGGTGGATTTAATGTGCTCCTCGCTAATTCTCCCTATGCTAATGGCCGTGTGAGGATGCAGGAAGAAGAATGAGGGAAGGTTAAAAGACCACTGCACTGATATCATGTAAATTCAGGACAGGGTCAGCGTATGGTGTTGTAAACAACATCACATCTCAGAGTACATGGAGTTCTGATCCTTTCAGGTATTCGAGCCTTTGTCTGCTGATATAACGCTTGCCTGTCAGCCCCACGGTCAGAGGCCCAATCTTTTTTTCTTCAGTTGCTGAAAAGGTCCCAGCGCCACATCGGGGCAACATACTGGCTGCCTATTCTCCTTCCCCATGGAACGCAATCACTGGACAACTCTGCTATAATTCACTCCCTGGCCAGCCCTTTGAAAAGGTGGGCTGCCTCAGTGCTGTTAGCCCAGCAAGATAAATCATGTACTCGAAATTAACTTCCATTGAAAGGAAGGGGTGGAAGAAAAGCCGACTGGTCAGGCGGAGCATGCTAAAGAAAAGATGACTAGAGTTGATAAATGTCATTGCGGATAATTTGGGGGCTGTGATTAAGATCTTATCTAGGTAGGAAGTAAATAGAAAAGACTTAATAAAAGTCCTACCCAGGGATCCGTCCTTATGAACTTGTGAAGTTTTAATTTTTTTTTAAGTGAATGTTGGGGAGAGCTCCAGAAAGGTCTTCATTAAAGGGAAAGTTGTTTTCAGGGCGCTGCCTAGAGAGATCTGAAAGGCGCCTGGGTGAAAACTGTACGTCTTCCCCCCCACTCCTTTTTCTTTTCCAGAGCAGAAAGAAAGCATCTTTGTCTAAAAAAATTCCTTTAAAAAGTTAAAGGATAAACAACTGGGGGAGAGCTGATGAGGATTTCTGGGTAACAATCATCTGTTTTTTCTCTGCTCTTTTTCTTTCTTTAATGAATGGGCTTTGCTGCCATAAAATTCCCTACAAATAAAATGTAACCTTATCCCCAATATGTGTAAGGGAGAGAACGCAGAGGCCTGTTGGTCCATAAATTCACATACTGTTCACCCCGAAAGCATAAACTGCCTTCTGTTTTTACTGTGCTGGCTAGAATTTGCTTTTATTATATTATTAGCAGTAGTTTGTTCCACCCCCCTGCCCCCACCTCCACCCCGTTCAACCAATTACTCCAGCAACCTGCGAGCAGAAAGAGCAGTAAACTCAGTGAACATCTGCGAGGGTGAGTGACAGGGATCCGGAGCCCGGCAGGAATTCCCTGTCCTAGAGAGGCGGGAGCCTCCCCTCCTCCCTGCCCTGGCAGTGCTGCCTCTACAGGGAGGGAGAACAGACAGTCCCGAACAGCTGGCCAGATGTTTGCTGTGTAGGGATTCCTGTGAGCTAATGAGAATGCTTAAAATTTTATTGACGAGTGTATCCTGTGACCTCCAGCCTCCCTAATCCAAACCTTGGAGGATGCTGAGCTGCAAGAGATTTCCAGAACCCTTGAAATGCCACCTCCTAAACTCCACAGGCTTCTTATTTACTTCCTCCATGTCTTTTTACTACTTTCCCCATCACACAGAACATATTTCAATATGAAAACTGGGTAACTTTAAAAAAAAAAATATGGAAAATAACAGCTAAGGGCACACAGAATGGATGGGCAGAGCCAGGGGTGCTGTGTTGTTGGCCAGGTTGGAGCAAATCGTTCGGTGAATTTGGGAGATAGAAAAACATTTTGGTGTGACTCTAACCCCTTTGTATACCAAAGCACTGCTCTTGTTGCTGCAAAAACAAATGGGAAAAGACAAGAAGTGTAAGTAACTACAAGCAGTTTGTCTTTCAGAAAGACTCTGATATTGAGTAAATTATTAGACAGTGATGAAGGACAAAAGCAGAACCTGCAGTAGCAAAGTGCTGTTGCAGTCTCAGACCTGCAGCTGCAGCATGAGGGAAGATCTGGGGATAGTTCTACAGAAAATAGACTTTTCCAGGTTCAGTTGAAGCTGGTCTTCAATGCAGATAAATTATTCTGTGTGTGCAGGGCATGGTGTGGACTCACCATGTGTCAGTCCACTGGATAGGACGTCAAACATTAAATCTTCCCAGTTGCAGGTGTGGGATGCCTGGGACATGATCCCTTTCCACTGGGGCAGTGGGAAGCACTTTGAACCTTGGGAAAGAAAAAGGATAACCAATGTTGGGAGGCTTTTACAAGAGCTGGCCTGGCTCTCCTAGGAATGCTGGCTGGAAGGTGCCTTGTTGGCAGTCCCAAGTCCTTCAGCTCCCTTTGTAATTAAACACTTGTTTCAGTGCAGGCTGAGCCGCTCCCGTGTGGCCTGGGGACAACTGCCCTGATTGTATTTATTTTAAGACCCTGCAATGACAAAACTTGGGAAGTTGCAATGGAATCTGCAAGTTTACAAAGTGCATATGAAGTTTTTTACTCTGCGTTTGTGAATGCCCTGGGTGCTGATGCACATTTCTGCATGTGAATTCACTGGTTACAAGTATGAGCCAAAGCTTAGGGTTTACTGGTTTACACTGAGCACTTGAGCCACGAGAGACTCTACTGCTGCAATAAGGGTGACCTGCAGGAAAAAAATAATCATAAAATGGCTATAAGCATTGGCTATCAGATAATAAACAGATGCTGCTCTCTTGGTGCTTTTTATGTTCGTAAGTGTAAAAATACCAATGGTTACGATAAAAATTTCAGTGGGAACTAACTCCTATTTATAGAGCTGGTAGTGAGTGATAAAGCAGACTCTTTGGGAGAATTTTTTTTTTGTATGAGATGCAAACAGCTCTTAGAGGTAAAAAAAGAAAATGCAGAGTTTGCAAGGCAACAAACACATAACATGGGTTTTATGTCTCTGAGCATTTCCTACAAACTACTCTGTTCAGGGATTTCTATTTTTCCTTTTAAGAAATTTAGAAGGTGGTTACTGAGCTCTTTCTCTCAGGGGTCCTCAATTCTGCAGTAACCTGCCCGCCTTCTGCTGGCCTTTTTCATATGTTTGCTGTAGAAAGTTAAATGTTTTTTAGGATCTGCTTCACTCAAACCTAGTTTCAAATACAGAACCCATCCTTGTTCAAAACATATTTTGAGTTTAATTCATGAGAGCTTTCCAAGCTCTTGGCATAATAATTTTTCAGTGATCAGTGTGTCAAAATCTCCCTTGTTAATGACTCTGAGAAAACTGGGGACCCAATAAACTCTGTGTCAGGTAAAGAATACAGTGAGGATTGGGAAGTGACAGATAAAGCAAATATCCTGCTCCTAAACAAACACAGCAGGACAGGAGAAGATGACAAATGATGGGATTGTGTCAGCTTGAAAACAGATTGGACTAATGGCACGCTGGACTTTGCACTCTGGGGATCGATACTCCATCAGGAGAGAGAGCTGAGACCTTGTGAACGGGGTTTGAAGGGAGACCAGAGATCTGCTGATAATGTGTGTGTGCTGGGGGCTCAGCACTGGCTGCAGTGCCTGCTTAAGCCCCAGTGGGAGCCTGAAAGCGGAATTCTGGGCACTGGGATTTCCACTGGCTGGGAGGGAGCCCTTTCCTCTGGGAGCCCTTCACTGGATGCTCGGAATGGGGCTGTGGCAGAGTCTGTGTCTTTGTGGAGCTTGGGCACTACCTGAAGGCTTGCCATGCCCTGGGCTCATGGTGATTCTCTCTTCCAAACCTTTCCTTTTTCTTGACTTTTTTTAATTCATTTTTTGAGGAGTTACAAAGAGAGAGAGAAAAAGGTTTATTTCTATGACTTTGAGGGAGGCTGTGCACCTGAACAGTGTTTTTCCGTTTCTGTTGCCCAAACCTCCAGTTGGTATCAGCTCAGGAAAACTGATGGGAGGGGAGTTTTCTGTGCTATTTCAGCTGCTTGATGCAGAAATGTGGCACTTCTTCAGTAAAATAGGTGTTTATATACACATGGGAAGAAAATAGCTGGCAGTTGCCTGGGATAGGCAGGTCCTGTCCGTGTGTTTGATTCCAGACAGAGGGTGCAATGCCAAGCTCAGACAAGTGGGATGTCCCAGGAACTCTCATGCTGCTCCCAAAGCATTGGCTCCTTTTCTGACAGGGTTCCTGTTTTCTGGACTGCCTCTCATTTTCACCTAAGGACACATTTTCACCTAAGGACACATTTCCACTAGCAGGGGCCACCAGAGGTGTAGGGATTAGGATTTGGGTTCTTTTCAGC
>JAWWEU010000055.1:4193224-4244665 GCA_035583155.1 Acropternis orthonyx | reverse complement strand
CATTTTCACCTAAGGACACATTTCCACTAGCAGGGGCCACCAGAGGTGTAGGGATTAGGATTTGGGTTCTTTTCAGCTTCTGGTTGTGCTGACAGTCTAAAATTTCTGCTAAGCCCAAGTGCCAAAGCCAGGGGACATGATCCATGGGCTCTCTAAATGGGAATGATCCTCATAAATGGAGAGAGGAACTCTCAGGATATGAGGCGAGAAGCAGTTTAGGGCTTTTCTTTCTGGCAGTGAAGGAAGAGAAGTGAGAGTGTGAGCTCATTCATGTGCCCCACTGAAATGTCACTGCAGTGGAAGGGAGTGAGGAATGTGCAAGTCCCCACTGCACCCTGAGCAGGGTGTGCATGTCTCCATCTCCTCCCAGAGCTGGCAAGAAACCCCAGATTCCTCCCTGAGGAGCAGAGCTGTGCCTGAATGTGTGTTGGTGCTCAAAAGCCTTTGGCTCAACTCTGCAGAGCTTTTAAGTTTTCTTCAAAACTGCCCTCAGATGACGCACGTGTTTTCGGGGCCAGTTTGGTTCTCTCACTTTGCTCTCCAGTGAGGCTGTGGATACTTCTCCCCATGATTAGCAAGTCCAGAGTCCTGCTGTGTTGCCACCCTGGCTGCACCCTCCCTTCCCTTCCTTTCCAGGGGACTGTGCACAGTCACCTTCCCCTGATAAAGGGCACACAGGGGGGACACAGTGCACCCTCAGTGTGCAGGTTTTTACATGGTACTGGCAGCAGGGAGATGTGACCAAAGGTGTTGAGAAGCCTAAAGTTTCCTGACAGGCATTTGGATGTTCAGACTGGAAAGGGGGGGTCAGGTATTGGAAGGGGCTGCCCAGGGAGGTTTGGAGTTCCCATCCCTGGAGGTGTTCAAGGAAAGACTGGATGTGGCACTCAGTGCTCTGGCCTGGGGGACAAGGTGGAGATCGGGCACAGGTTGGACTCAGTGGTCTCAGAGGGCTTTTCTAATCCCAGTGATTCTGTGAAATACACTTTCCCGTGGTTGTGTGAGCTCCCCTTCCACCCAGAGGGCTCTGAAGGGTTAACTGTCCCCTGATAAATTGTCCTCTCTGTAAGAGCTGTTACTTGTTTACCTGAGCTAATAAGATTAACGTCGTATCCAATATGGGAAAAAAAAAAATTCCCAACACATGCTTTTAGATTTATATGCTAATCAGGAGGATTGGGAAATTAATGCTGAGGAGACATGGCAGGAGTGCTTTTGCTTGATCCAGAAAATAAAGAATTAGCAAACTTCAGTGTGACCTGATAGATCCTATCCAATAGATCCCATTGAAGGGCCCACATGGAATCAGTGGGACTGCTCCTGTGAGTGAGGGTTTTGTAGGATCAGACTTGAAAATGTGTATTTTTAACTTGGAAAGGTCAGGTTCAGAACCCAGGAGATCCCTCTATTGCTTGTGCTTTTCCAAGGTGTTTATTCAGCTTTAAAGTCTCTTCAGAAGGAGAAGGAAAGAAAACCTCTGGTGTGCCTATCAGTTTCTCTGTTGATATTTCTTTGTACCCATTTGATATTTTAGATAAATAGGAATTATCTAATCTGAAGGAACTCTTTGGAAGGCACAGTGAGTATTTCTTATTAGAGCTGAACAAGCTGCCATTTCAGAAATTATATATATATAAAACCATGCTATGGAAAGGTGGGGTTTATGTGAAGGCCATATAATAAAAAACCCAAATTAAATTCCAAGCAAAATACATAGAAATAAGTAATGGAGAAACTTAGCTATGAACAATGTAAATATTTTTAATGGTGTAGTATTTAATTAAAATCAAGTACTCTGTTGCCACAGAGGCACTAAAATGCACATGAAGTGCAATAACCGGTGTGGACACTTCATAAAATAAAACAATTTAAAAATAAATACATTTAGGGAAGGCTGGTTTTCACAGTGTGTGCAATCCCTGAGCTACACCTTGTGCAATGCAGGAGATATGGGGAAGGCTGAGATTTCATTCCTACCTGTGCCATTCTGTGAGGGAAGAGCCTGCCCCAACCAGCCCCTGTGTTCCCTACCCCTGCCTGCCCTCAGTTTTCCTCCTAATAACACATTCCAAGGGCAATAAAGAAGCTGAAAGGGAATTTCTAATGCATAGGAATTATTATGGAGCTGGAAATTGTTGCTTAAATACTGTTTAGACTGACTACTTCTCCCCTCTTTCCAAGAGTGCTGGAGAAGAGGGAATGCTCATGTACCTTGCTTTTATTGCTGAATGCAAGGAGGTTAGAGAAGAGAGTTGCCAGTTAAGTGTCTCTGCTCTGTGGGGGCTGACCTGGCTTAAAATCAGGTTTTGAGGGTGAACTGGGGGAGGGGGAGCAGGCAGAGAGAAGTTTAGTCTCAGTATTGTCTGGCTGGCTTGGTTACTGCCATGATCTCACTGCTTCTGGTTGTCAGACTAGACTAAAATCATAGAAATGATTTGCTGAGGATGAGAAAGCGAAGCCATTTCACATATATTTCAAATATTGCCTCTGTTTTCCTGAATTTTCTTGAACACCAGCAATTTAAACCAACCAACAAGCAGAAATTGCTCACTTATTAGCTCTTCTCTTTTTCCCCCTTTCTTCCCCCTGTAATTTATGCATAATGTGTGCTCAAAGAAACTGGAGGAAAAAGGAGTGTTTCGCATTTATTTTGGCTTGTCTTCCCTTGTAACACGGTTGCTTGGGCCAGAGAAATTTCATGTCATATGGGTGGTGGGGTGGGGGCAAGCTCGGAGAATCCCAAGAAATGCTTCCATCTCTCTCCTGCTTGGCCTCAATAATAAATGCACTGCTCCACGGAGGCGCTAACCAGAATTGGTTGCTGTATAAAATAAATTAGAGCTAATTCCCACTCAGGTGTCTCAAAGGAATCTACTAATTTTGTGCTCTTTAAGAAAATGAGAAAGCTTGGACGTGGCTGTGACCGAAGGATTCCTCACCTGTGCAGCACGAGGGGTTTGCATGCCTGTGTGTATATGGAGGAAAGAAGGGCAGTTTGCATTTTCGGAAGGATTTTGTCTGAAACAGGAGCTCTGGAAGGAGTCAGGGTGCAGGCTGTGAGCTCTGCAGGCTGCGGCAGGGTGTTACCAGCCAGCTGCGCACGGGGGGAAGAAAGTATGTGCGTGATGCTTGACAAGTAAAAATGCATTGAATGTGCCACAGTCATTTGTCTTTATTGTGGCCCTAATTTGAATGAAAACACGCGCTAATGGAGGACACGGGTTAGGAAAACTCTGCACACTGGCAGGAATATCTTGCAGAGGGAGAAACTTGTGATTTCCCAGCCTGACTTCTCTCTCCTCCTGGCGAAGTTTGCAGCGATGCCGGTTTTCCTGCCGCGGGTTTATCGAGGCAGAACATTCCCCCTATTCCCCCGCCCCCTGAACTCCCCCCGTGAATCCAGCCAGAAACATATCGATTCCATGCTGTGCCGGTGGGACAGGCCCTGCTCTCTGAGAGCTCTCGCTGTTCCCTTTTATGAGCTGCCCCAGACGGGGTCTTGTCCCGCTCCGCGTCCTCCTCGGGCCCCAATCCGAGCTGCTCGTCAGGGCGAGACAGACGCGGTAAATAAAGTGCCATCAGGCCACTCAGTGGTGGCCCATTGTGCTGCCATACGGGCGAGCTGGGGATGGGTTTGTCCCCTTTGGAATGCTGTTTAATTATCTTTCACATGATTCCAGCTCGAAATGATATTTCAATTGAAAGGGGCTCGGCGGACAATTACCGGCTTCTGCATCTGTGTAAATATTCATGTGCTGATTTGGTGGGATGGGGGAGAAATGAGAAGAAGCTGATTTTAAATTTTAAATGTAAATATTAAGAGCTTGAATGGGGTAGAACTGGAATTGAAAGTCACCTTCTTTCAAAGATGTATTAAGGGTATTTTTTTCCTTCCTTTTCACTATTTTTAATGCAACATAAAGTGAAGCACAACTATTTGACCAAATTTAGCAAGTGAAGGGCTGTGAATATCTGTTGGGGAAAGATGTCAGATGACAAAAACTTTCTTGTAATCAAAAATCAGCTGCTCCATCTCCAGCTTTGCCCGCCCCTTCTCTTTTCTCCCTGCCTTCCAATATAGATACTAATATTTTATACTTTATTTAAGAAGCTGCTACATGGCTCCTTAAGGTCTTGGGAGCTTAATAGAAATTCTTCTATTTTTGGTGATCAAGTGGAGATATTGAATGAGGCTGCAGCTTTTGCCTCCCAAATTCTGCTCAAGCTTTTCCCTTCTCTCTCCCAGTTTACCCATCTCCTCCATGAACCCGGCTGGTCCCTTGCCAGTACAGACTTATGCTAGCCCTGTGGTTTTTCTCTCCAACAGATGCTAAATTCCCTTGGGATGGAAACTTGGCAGGTTTGTGTAGGTGGTATCTGAAGACCAAGACACCTCTAAAGGTGCTTTGTGCAATCAAACTCCTCCCAGACCTTTAAGAGCAATGTTAAGGCTTTTAATATCAGGCTTCTGCTTCCATAGGAGCCTGGGGAAAATAGAAATACTTTTGAATTAGATTCTAGTTAAAAAGAACCCAACACGCCAAACCCAAAATAATTTAAAAGATGGATACAATCTGGTTTGGACCTCTTGTTTAGCCAGTATTATATAATTTCACAAATATTCAGTTTCCCCTTTCATTATCAGCACCCTTCCCATGGGATGTGAGTTAGCACTAATTTCATTCTTCTGAAGCCTCATTACTGTCACCAGTTGTTCACTTTGACTTATGGGCTTAAATGACCAGAAACTGGGAGAAGTGTAAATATTGCTGGGCTACCCTTGGAAAGCCCATCCACACTCCAAACCTCTGCAGTAACCAGGAGCTGGGACAGTCAGGAGGCTGCAAGTGGGGTTGGGTGCTAAGGGAACTCCCTCAAAACCTTGGCAGCAGACAGAAATGAGTGGTGTGATGATACCAAATGCAGTAACATAGGGCAGAAATAGAGGAAATCTAATGCTGAATTCCTAAGGGAAGCGGAGTGGGTGGGTAATGGAAGTGTGTTCACTCCTCACTCATGTTTCCAGCACCAGGACTGTTCTGCTGATGAGGGACAGGGTGCCTGCTGTTAATTACCCCAAGCACTTGTGGCACAGGTGAGCAGGACAGGAGGATGTGGGGAACATGGTAGTGATAGAGAACATCATGGAGTAAATGGGGATGGTGAGGGACATGAGACACTTCTCACCCCATATTTCTGAGGTTGTTTCCCCAGCAGAGAAGCTCTGCTGTCAGAGCCTGCCTCAGAGTGCAGCACTGTTGGTTTCACAAAGGGTTTTTCCTTTTGGCCTAAAAAATATTTACATAAAGTCTGGGGAGAGGCATTAAATAAATAAACACAGACAACTTGTTGTAACTGGTTACTTTCTCCTTAGATATTGTAGTTACAAAAGTACATTTGCTGTTGACTTTCATGTTCTGTGCCTTATAAAGCCTCAAGCTGTAAAATAGGATGTAATTACTAATGAGACACATGCAAGTAATGGGTACTCAGGGTCATAGCATCAGATGAGCTTCAAACAGAAGGAGGCTGAGGGCTTTTAAAAGAGATTACAGCAAGGGGGAAAATGTGACCATCAGAAATTCAAGGAACATGCGCTTGGAAATATTTCCTGAATCTCATAGATTTACAAGGGGGTTTATAACTCTGGCACCATAACGGGTTGGTGATTTAGTATGAAAAAACCTGCATTTGATTCCTGTGCTTGTGGCAAAATGAACATACCCACGAGAGTTCAATCCTTTCATGTGCAGGCATTCAGCTGTGAGTAGAACAGTGAAGTGTTGGAAGTGTCATCCTTGATGTTTCTCCTCCAAAGCACAGCTCTCTGCTGTTCAGACTAGCAACAGGATGTAATACACTTGTTAACGTGTCAAAAATCTTGTGTTGGGAAAACGTGTGTGGCTGGTCCCTCCATCAAAGCACAGCGATTAGCGCTGTGATGGGAGGACAGGCTGGAGGGAACAACCAGGAGCAGCCTGGGATGACCTGGCAGTTGGGAATTCTCACCTGGTTCCCAATATAATGTGCATTAAGCCAACAGGACATCAAAAATGTGTGTTTGCAGTGTGCTCACACATGTGTGGGCATATAAAGGAGCCAGGGCCTCAGCAGCACAACTGCACTCTGTTTGCAGTGGGGGTTTGTAGATATTTGCACTCACAGCCAAGGGTTGCAGAGGAAAAAGGCTGAAGGACAAATGGGAATTTCTACTACAAAGTATTACTGGTAACAGATAATACAGACTTTGGTTGCACCTATTTTTAATTTGTTTTAAAGCTTTGAAATCGTGCCGTGTTTTGGGCAATCACAAACTGCAAACGTTCATTAAAAACAAAACAAGCCAATGACGAGCAATAGGGGAAAAAGTGCCCTGATAGGGAACAAAAACATTTTTGTTGAGGCCTAATAGAAGTTTGAGCTTTGTCCTAAAGCTCTCCCCAGCCTGCAGTGCCTCTCGCTTATTGAATAAGTGAAATGAAGCCCTTGGCGAGAGCGAGTAAGTATGGGACAAAGGGCAGCAGTGAAAAATGAACACAGTTTCCAAATGCAGAGAAACAGATGTGAATCTGCAGCCGGGGAAAGGAGGAAGGGAAGCCCTTCAGAGCCACCACAGGCACGGGCAGGGTTTAAAGCTGCAATGCTTTTTGCTCGCTGCGTTTCCACCACCACACAGTATTTCATGGGCTTGTCCTTCTCGTTGTCTCCTGTCCGAGGTCCAGAGGGGCCACGTCCCAAACATGGGGGAACAGCTGAGCTTCTTGGGGAACACGCATCAAAAAGGCTGGGGGAAGGAGAAGGTGGGTGCTTATTAAGGCCTGCTAATGTTAGTGATGTATTGAGTGAAACATCATGAAAAATGAAAGCAAATCCTGCTATAATCTTGACAGAACAAAAGGCTTTCAGTTAAAATAGAAAACTGCTAAGGCGGCATATATCAAACATAACTTTTATATTAAATGTGCATGTGGTAGAGTATGGATCACATTATGAGAAATGTTGTTTGGCTATTTTTTTTCCCTTCAACAAGCACCTAAAGCTCTTGCTTGGGAAACATTTGGACAGTGCGCTGCTTTCTGTTGGTAAAATTAGATTTTCTTGTGTTTTGTAGTTGTGAGGGATTTGCCCATCTGCACTTGGAAGAGAAAAAATTTTGCTCATCAGTCATTAAGTACAAGGTTTACATGTCTGGCCTGAGTGAAAGTAGCTGGACTTCTCATTCATCTTTTCCTGACAGGATAAACCCAATATATTGAAGCAGTTATTCTTCTTTTCAAAAATCCCACCTTTTATAACCACTTAATGGTATCGAATTTATCTGATGACTCTGTTTCTTTGAGCACAACTTCCCTGATTCTAATTGCTGCAACCTTTTGTTCTAAGAATAATAAAATAAAAGCCAGAGTTGGCACAAGAGCGAAGTGCCCCCTCACAAAAGTCAAGTGCTTGCAAGGCAAATCCATCTCTCCCAGTTCCTCCTCGGAGCCCAGTAGCTCTGCAACAGCAGTTGTTTCCTTTAATGCATTTAATTTGTCACAACTGGAGGAAAAGTCTTTTAAATACTTCTGTCCTCAAAAGTGAGTGTATTCCTCTGGCTCATCTCGCCCGGTGCCATTGTCGTCATCTTGGCAGGGAGGAGAATTCATGTATTAGTTTAGGGCTCAAGCAACATAAACAAAATTCAAGTGGCTGGAGGGAAAAAAGGATCATTATATGAGGGGAAAAAAATTAAACATCTTGACTCAACAAATGCTCCAGTCCTGTCTTATACCAGACTGTCTGTGTGCCAAGTTACAAAAGAGTCATCTGACTTCGGGGGGGAGAAAGGGAAACAGGGGTTGTGTTTCCATGTGCAGAAACATAATACAGGGGAAAGTGGGAAAGATTTTTCTAAATATAATTTTTTTCTGCCCTCCCCCCCCACCTCTTTTTTTTTTTCCTGTCTTTAAAATGGTTTCACTTTAAATATAGTTGTGCCAAATGCAAATAAGTGTTGAAAAGGAAGTTTATGCTCTTTAGGATAGTGGGGAAAATTAAACCAAAACTCAGGATTTCTCTGACTGCCCAAGGAGGGGCTGTCATGTGTTGGCCCGTCTTCTAGAAAGAAACCATGACAGATTGGAGGGAAAAGATTTCTCTATCCATCTTGTTATGTCACCTCTTATAAATCAACATATCTTAATTAATTACATTCTTTTCATACCGAGACTTTAAAATTGATGAGGGTGTGCCAGTGTGTATTTATTGCTCATTAGCTGCATGACTCTACAGAGTTTCTGTACTCTATTCCCACATGTTTCAGAACTCCTCAGCACACTGTGGACATCTCATTTTACTGGCTGCAGGGATAATTGTCTCTGTCACGGTGATTTAATTGTGCTGCCATCCTGCAGCAGACACAGGAGATGCAGAAAATTATTCTCTGTGTGTGTGTATGTGCATTTTTACCTGTCACATGCATGCACATAAATATCTGTGCCTTAATGGGCATACACAGGGACCTCAGATTAATTCCTCTTAGGGACAACAGTGTGTTTGAGATTGCAGATTGATCATTTTTCTCATTTAGAAATTAAATGCTAAGTCAGCAGCCAAAGGGTTAATGCTGTGTGATATCAGCAATAGCCATAAGACAACGCTGCTATGCAGAAGGTCACATATTAAATATTTCTGTCTCTCTGATGTGCCAAAACTTCCTCAAAAAAGAAATGGAAATGAAGCTGAAATGAGTCTCTTAATTTAGCTGATGACTGGGCACCTTTGATATGAGCTGCAGCCTGAAGTGCAGAGGTTGATTTGGGCAATAAAACAAGGCAGAGTGTAAAGGGAAAGGACCTGCAATGGGTTCTGCTGGTGACAGTGGGACAGAAATGTCTCGGGCTGTGGGTACAGCCCAGTGCAGAGCTCTAGGCAGGCTGTACTTCCTTCCCTGGCTGTTTTGAGGAGCAGGAGCCATCCCTGCCAGAGCCACAGGGGAATGGTGAGGGGAAGGGGACAGCAGGGAGACTTTCCCAGACTCCAGCTAGCACAGGGAGAGAGCATCCAGATGGAAAGTGTCAGTGCTAGTGAGGGTATTGCTGCTGCTGTTTGAAAATGGACAGAGTAAGGAATGAGGGGGAAGAGGGCGAGTGAAAAATGGATTGTACTGGAGAGCAGAGGAGGAGATAATGAAAAAGGAGTGGGGAAGGGGTGTGTGAGTGGAGCTGGGCTGGAGAAGCCTGGCTGCACAGTGGGCAGCAAACAACTGTTCCTGAAAAAAATAACTGAGTTTACAAAACTTGTTTTAAATTTGCCCACGGGCAAAGTGGAGTTCTTTCAGCACTTGCCTCAAAATCCAGACATTTTTGGTCTCCAAATTACCTACAGAGTAGGGTAACTCTCAGGATAAAGGTGCAGGTTCAGGTTTCTGTCCGCTTAATCTGGAGCTGGAATTTAAACCTGGGTCTCCCTCAACCTGTCACCCTCCTGAAACCAACCTCACGTGGGCAGGTGTAACAGGGCAATAAACAGCAGGTCCCTGGTGGAGGGAGAGCATTGGGGAGTGTTTCCCATCCTGACAGTGACTACCTGCAGTGAGAGGGACTTTGGTTACAATTCCCATTCTCACCAGCCAAGGGTCCCTCAGGACCACATTTTCAGGTGTTTTGAGGTGAAGCTGTGGTTTGGATAAAAACGGAGAAAACTTAGGCAAAGGCTCCTGCCGGGTGTACCTGATACTATCTCTTTATTCTCTGAGCTCAGAAGTGCTGAGTGGCCCCAGGCAGCACCCACGGGGTCACATCAGTGTGTGTCTGTTCCAGGACCCTCCCCGGGTGGGGGAGGAGAAGGAGAACAGCAGTGAGGGGATGGGGTCACTTCCTCAGCAATACTGAGCTCAGATCTCCAAGCCCGAGTGGCTCACCCTCTCATCACCTGTGAGAGTTTCCCAAGTGCTGCTGTTTGTGTGCTGAAAGATGCCTTCTGTCACTAATTTTGGCTCTGAGATCTCAAAAGCAGAGTTATCAGCTCAGAGCTAGTTTGTTTTGCCTAAACACCAGATTTCTGCTTTAAGAGCCAGTAACAACCTGATACTGAAAAACAAACATCTGGTCCTCAATAAAACACATGCATCATCCTCAATTTAGCTTTTAATAATATTTTTTGTTGTATTAATTGATACTCAGTATTTTTCAAACTCTGCTACCTACAAATCAATATTTTGCCAACTGCTACAGCATTTTTGTTTTCTCATGCAAAATGCAAAAATGTGCTTCAATAATTTGTTTTAAAAAGGTTTTATTTCTTACAGCACGTTCTTTAATTTTTGCACTTTGAGTTGCTGTACCTGTGGTTTAGGACTGTGCTCAACTCTGTCCATATGAGGACATTAAATCCCCTTAAATCATATGCATATGTATTGGGCTACAAATGGATGGAAATTTAGGAATACGAATATGCATTTTCCAAATCGGAACCTCAGTCTTTTTAAGAAACAAATGCTGTTAACATGTGGTTTATAAATACACCTATTCTTTCTAGGACATGACTTATTTTTCTTGTGCTGCTGGATTTTTGGATACATCTTTGCATGCAGAACTGTTCCCTCAGCTTACTGGCAATTTCTTTAGATGGTGTAAAAATAAAGACTGAAATAAAAGTTGAGCTTGGGCATATCCAGTATAATCACACTTGGTTTAGGTATTTTGTTTTGACTGCATTTCAATGAAGATCTTGATCTGTTCTAGCAAGTTATTTGTGGTTTTATACTTCACCCACACTTGTTCTGGTTTGCAACATTTTACAGTTTATGTATTTTGAGTATAACTGAGAATATTTTCCACACATTACAACAGTGACTCTTCAACTGCAGCGTGGGTCGTGCAGATACTGACGTGTTAAGGATGCCAAGCTCTCCGTGCTGTCTGTGATCATTATTCCTGAGAGGCAGGGAAATCAAGGCTATTTTCTTGCTTTCCTTCCTTTCTTGTTTGTGACATGAATGATGTGGCTGTTCAGTAACAGGGAAGATCAGTGTGTTTTAAGGTGGTCTCACATCAAGTGTGAGATTCCTAAGGGCAGTTCTCAGGGTCTGGAAGTGCTTGTAGGGCAGAGTTTTAACTTGACCTCTCATAACTAATGATCGTGTTTTGCTCTCAGGGCTGAATAGAGCAGCTGCTGTGATCCTGGTACCCTATACCTGCCCCTGAGCTGAGCAGCTCTGGCCTTTTGTTGCAAGATAAGGTGGTTACACTAAGAAGAGATGAATTCAATTGTACTCTGCTTAAAAAACAGTGGTAAAAGCAGCCCTGAGAAGAGGTGAGCTGAGCTGAGACAGAGGTGTGTAGTTGAAGCCCCACTGCTCTGGGATTGCAGTGCCTGGTGGCTGAGGTTGGGAGAACGATGTCCCCACTCCCCGGAGTGGGAAGTGCAGGGTCTTTGCAGACGTGTCTCACTCCACTCCCTGCCACGGGCAGGAACACCTTCCACTAGCCTTGGACACGTCCAGGGACGGGGCAGCCACAGCTTTTTTGGGCACAGAAATTCCTCACACGCTGTTTCCTTAGCAAGGAAAGGGCCCCGTGCGTTCCAAGCTGCTGGATCCAGCTTTTCCATCCCCGGACTGGGAATTGAAAAATCCCGCGGCATCGGGTGTCCCCCTTGGGATAAAGGTCACGGTTAAAACCCTGCGGGGTGCGGGCACCCCTCGCCCCCCAGAACAGCTCCGGGATTCCACGGCCCCTCACCCAGCGGCTTACCGGGGGGGATTCCTCCCGGAATAGCGGAGTGCGGACACAGGAATCCCTCAGCTGGAGCCACATATGCTGAGAACGCCGGGGGATGGGGATAGGGCCGGGCGGGGGTCCCCTCGGGGGCTCCCCCCGGGTCGGGGCGGTGGGACCGGGCGATGCTGCGGGTCTCCCCGCGGGTCCAGCCCTGTTGGGGAGGGTTGAACGGGGGATGCCGGTGCTGCCCCGCGGTACCGAAGTGCCGCCCGCGGGAGGCGCCGCGCCAGCGCCCGCAGCCGCCTAATTCAGTAAGTGCTGGGTGCCCGCTTTGTTTGTGTGGAGCTCGCAGCCCTATTGATGTCAAGCAGGCTGTTAAAAAGCATAATGACATGGCATTAGAGACCCCGAGAGCAATTAACAGGCTGCTTAATTAGCAAAAGGAATTAGAATTTGAGTGGCTGATCTTTGCTTAAAGACTTGTAAAAAAGCTGGAGCAGTTATCTGATTATGCATTGATCGCACGGCTAACCCTGTCCTTGGGTAATTCTCGTCCCTCCATTGTGGGCTGTGAATATACAACTGTTTAAATATTCTGACCTGCCCCGAGAAGCTGGAGGGGAGCAGCGCTTGCGGGGCTGGGGTGGGCGGCCGGGGGTCCCGGCGTGGGCAGGGGGCTGGGCAGGACCCGGTGATTCGAGGCTGAGACCCCACAGCCCTGCCTGGGAATGGAGCTTGGCCTAGGCCAAGTCAGTAGAGGGTGTCCTGGCAGCCAGGAGGGCCAAAAAGGTGCCCGAAGAAGAGCTACAGAGGTGGTGAAGGGTCTAGTGGAGCCGTATGAGGAGTGGCCGAGGTTATTTGGTTTGCTCAGCTGGAGGAGACTGAGGTCAGAGCTCATCTGCATCTTCTTCAGGAGGGGCAGCATGATCTCTGCTCTCTGTGAGCAGTGACAGGATCCAAGGGAACAGCTGGAGGTGTGCCAGAGGAGGGTTAGGTTGGGTATCAGGGCAAGGTTCTTCCCCCAGAGGGTGGTTGGGCACTGCAGGTCAGTGGGCACGGCCCCAAGGCTGCCAGAGCTCCAGGAGCGTTTGGACAACACTCTCAGGGATGGGGGGGGATTGTTGGGGTGTCCTGGGCAGGGCCTGGAGTTGGACTTGATGATCCTTGTGGGTCCCTTCCAGCTCAGGACATTCCGTGATTCCATGTGTCTGGGCAGTAGCTGGGCCAGGTGTGTGGCTGGGTGGCACCTCTGTGACATTGCCACTAGCCCAGGGCCACCCCTCAACCCGTGTCCACCCAAGGGTCCAGGCAAGCTCCCCATGGGCACTGGAGGAACCTCTGGCAGAGCGGGCTGGGAAGGTCAGAGGTGTGGGCTTCGGAAAATGCTGGTGTTTATTTTCAGTGGAATGTGCAACAAAATAAACATGTCTGAAGAAAGCAAGTTCTAAATCTTCTGTGCTGCTGTGTGAGAGGATTTCAGTGGTGGTGCTGGGGAAGGTCAGAGCCGGTGATCACAGAATTTCGCTGGCTGTAACGTGGATGTGACACTTGCTTGACCTTGCTGTGCTTTTGGCAGGTGGTTCCCTATTACTGTGTGGCCCAGAGTTATTAAAAAATCCATTAAAGCCTGTGTTTGTACTTGCCAGAAGTCCACCTTCCCCAAATTTTTTTGCACACTTTTCTTTTTCTCTTCTTTGCTACAAATCATTTTGCTGTATCAGAAAGATATTATTTATCTTTTCTCGATGCAGCAAATACATAATTTTTTTTTCTGGACCTGCGAGAGTGAGAGAGAATTAACCTTTACAAGGCAGGGAATTCTGCTGTAGCCAGTATAGTTTTCATTGTTTTACTTGCAGAAGTTTTGTTTGACCCAAGCATGATTGTGTTTAGTTCCTGTCGATTTTATTTTGGAAATGTTAGTTCTAAACATAACCACCCAGTCACTAAAAGGCCACCATTGTTTATTGTTTTCCTTTTAATAATCTTATTTTTTCCTGTCTTCTGGATGGCTAGAAAGAGAACAAAAATCAGCCCCATGCCCCGGCTTAGTGGGTGAAAAACATCTATAGCTGTTTTTTTACTATGGATACTGTCTGGGACTTGTGCTGTGGAATCTTCTTTCAGTGATCCAAGTTCTACTGAGAGGCTGATTAGCTTTTAATGCTCTGAAATGAGTAGATTGCCACTTGGGTTACAGTAAATCTCTGCTTCCAGGGAAATTATTCTGTAGGGAAATATTTATTACTTTGCTATGAGTTTGTGTGAGAGACATCAAATATGTGTTGTATTTCATGTTATTTTCGTGCCACAGAATTCACTGAAATATTGTAGAATATCATCAGACTGGACTTAATCTGCTACCCCTCAGTTCACTGACCTCTCAGATTCCCTCCCGTCACACTTTTCCTGCTGAATGCAGCATTTTGGGGATTTTTGAAGTTGCATGGTTTGGTTTTTTGTTGTTACTGGGTTTTTGCTGCTTTTACTTTTTCTCCTTAGAGGTACAGGTCCCTAAAATAGAAAGAGGAGGGAACTGCCTGCCTGTACTGGAGATTTTTCATATCAGGAGGTTGTGTGATACAATTGCCAGGGAAATTTCGAAGCTGACGTTCCAAGGTCTTGATCCAGACATCAGCTCTATGTAGGCAGAGCTCTGCACTCATGATTTAATTGGGATTGCTCGTGTCTTCAGGGATCTGTCCAGACGGGCACCAGCCTCCTATCAGAGAAAAGCCTGTGTTGCATACAAGCATTTCCCTCATCTTTCTCCTTTAATGACATATTTCTCCAAGAAAAACCCTGAATCTTTTCCAATAACTGCTAAAGTGTATTTGAAATAAAAATCTCATTGCCCCAGAGACTTTCCTCGCTGATAAATGGACTATTATGCTGTTCAGCCAAAGGAGATATTCATATCTTCCCAAAATTGAAAGAACATATTAATAACTGATCTTGTGTCTTAAATAAATTCCATATTTAGTTGGATAAAACATATTTTTAAGGAAAGGAAATGACAACAAGCTCACATTTGATATGCATCACTGCGTGAATAAGTGTGTAAAGTTATGCTTGTGTTTAAATGCTTGTGGGATGAAAAATGAATTGCTTCAGGCTCCCTCTTGCTAAAATTCTGTGGAACTTTTGACCTTCTCAAAGCCTTTACCCCAAAGCTAATGAGAGATTTTGATAAAGCCTTTCCTAGAGATTGTTTCTAGACATCAGAATTGGGTTGATTGTGAAAGGGAGAAGCAAACAGCCCATGCCTGACTTGGACCAGAGACTGAGGGCAGGTTTACATGGGATATGGGGAAGAAATTCTTCCCTGTGAGGGTGGGCAGGCCCTGGCACAGGTTGCCCAGAGAAGCTGCGGCTGCCCCATCCCTGAAAGTGTCCAAGGCCAGGTTGGACGGGGCTTGGAGCAACCTGGGCTAGTGTGAAAGGTGTCCCTGCCCAAGGCAGGGGGGGGGGACTGGGTGATCTTTAAGGTCCCTTCCAACCCAAACCAGGTTGGGATTCAATGACTGACTGTGGTGTTCATTCACTCAGGTGTTTTGTTTGTTTGTTGGTTCCTTTTCATAACAGTGGCCCACACACTTTGCTCTCTGGGGGAGCAGAGAGAAAAAAGGGAGTAAAATTCCAAATAGTGCAAGTTTAGGGACAGGAGGGAGGGAATTTGAATTGAGTTGGTGGAGTCATACCGTTTTGGGTAATCTTGACCTAATTAGTCTAATGGAACATAGTCCAGCACTAAGCATCTGTGCTCAGATTTTTCAAGAAGTAAAGATTAAATTTAAAGAGATTAGACAACCTTTCCTCCCCCCGGCCCCCACTCTGCAAGATATTAGCTGTTCAAAAATGACAAAAATGTTCCTAAGCCTCTCTGAAGGAAGGGTGACCAAACAGGCTGCCTTTTGTTTAGCCATGAGCTTGCTGGTGAGCCCTGGAGAGGTGGTGTCCGGTCACTGTGTGCGGGACCCAGAAACACGACTTATCCGTCACCAGTAAAGCGAATCAGGCCAGGAATTAGCAGAGGGATTAAACGTCGGAGTTGCCAGTGCAGCAGTGAAAACACTGGCCACCCACCGGGTCTGCTGGAGACACAAGCTTGCAAAAGCTTTCTCTCAAATGAGAGTTAAAACTGGGGCAGTGATCTTCCCAGTGCTGCTGTAAATGAGCCTCGGGCTCACCGTGTCACCCCCGACCTGCTGGGGAGGTGTGGGGAGCAGATGCCACTGACTCGGAGTAGCACTTTGGCTTCTGTGTGTTCACAGGACCTCTGAAAATGAAGGCAGGCTCCTAAATCTTACCCTAAGGTAGTTTTGAGACCTTCAGACAGGCTGAGGGAGCTAGGGATGTCCAGCATGGAGGAGAAAAGGCTTCAGGGAGAGCTTATAGAGGCCTTCCAGTACCTGAAAGGAGCTTATAGAGGAAGGAGAGGGATTTTTGTATGGGCAGATAATGACAATGGTTTCAAAGTGACAGAGGGCAGAGTTAGGTGGTGGGATATTGGGAAGAAATTCTTCCTGTGAGGGTGGGCTGTCCCTGGCACAGGTTGGGTAGAGAAGTTGTGGCTGCCCCATCCCTGGAAGTGTCCAAGGCCAGGTTGGGAGAGGCTTGGAGCAACCTGGGACAGGGGAGATGGGTTTTATGGGCCCTTCCAGCTTAAACCTTCTGTGATGTTTCATGATATGCCCATGCAAATGGGAAATGTTTTAAGCATCTACATCAAGAAGGGAGTTAAGGCACTGTTCTGTACAAGGTATCTGTTGTCTGCCTCCTTGTGTGCGATCACGTCTTTCTGAGATGTTAATCTATTGATGTTTCGTTTCATTTCATTTTAATACTGTGAGGACTCTTCAAATAGTGATCGTAGTTCTGAATCTATGTACAGGGCATTGTCTTAAAAGTTTTCTTCCTGTCCCTGGCTGGTGGTCTGAGTGAGACCTGTGGACCAAGATTGAAGCAGGATGTGTCAAAGCAGATTTAGAGATGTTGGATGGATTTTGCCATTGAAACTGGAGGCAACAATTAGATTTTCTAATAGTGCCCCTGAATGAATTCTTATGTTGCCTCTGTTCAGACATTAGAGCCTCAAATCATCTCAGCCAATGCCAATATGGATTTTTTTTTTAAAGTATGGCAATTTTCATGATTTATCTGAATTGGTTTGTTTTTTTAGGTTTGGCATTAAACAGCATCACTGTCTGAGAATCACTGGTAATTAGAGGGGTCATATTGCCTGATGAGAAACAGGTATTTCCATATTATCTACAAATCCCTCAAAGAGCTGAAGCACACAACTGCAAAGCAGCTCTTTTACTGTCAAACTTCAGCAGAAATAATAAGATGAAAGCCAGCTACCTAAACTTTCCTTGTACCTGTTGGTTAAAAATAGGCTTGATTTTCTTTTCGCTGAGATCAGAAGTATTTCTAAGCATTTCACCTTTATATGATGCCACTCACTGCTCTGTCTCTGATGATCTTCAGACCTCAGCAAGGGGAAAGTACAGCAGCCCTGGCTACAAACTTAGTTCTCTGTTCATTCCTTTCTCTGCTTCGTTTTTTCATGATCTGAAATTGCAACTATTTAGAGAGATTACAGTTCTAAAAATAATTGTTTAGAATAGAAAATCTCAGGTGTACTTTATACCTACCCATCAAATTCTCTCCCTGGGCACTTTACTGGTCCTGAAAGTCTGGGATGTGGTGTCTGTTCCAGTCTTCCAGTGGTGTGGAGACACTCAGCATGCTGTGAGGCTGTGCTGTGCAGGGAGAGGGGAACTGGTTTGCCAGAGATAAACTCCCTGTGAGTTGTTCGTTGTTGTGAAGTATTGACTTGAATGTCAAGGTTATGTCCTGGCCGGGGGGGCAAATCTGCTGAGCAAAACTGGGGTCAGCATTGACCCCATTTGCTGTCACTGGTTCCCAGTAGTTCATTGTTGAGACAGATGATCTGGAGGCTTTTGGAAATAATTTTCAACTTCTTTAATCTTTACATTGTGTAGGTTTTGATTTGCTTTTCTGCATGGCTTTGCGCTTCCAGGTTCTGTTGGGTCAGAAGCAAAACAAGAGTGTCTCAGCTAGTTCAGAAATTTTTATTTGTTAAAAATCTGCTGAGAAATGCTCCTGACTTAGTGGATTTTGTTGGACTTGGAAGGATTTTAGCTATCCCAGATTGTTTTAAGGCTCAGTCTTCTAAGGTGGAAAGGTTGTGAGACCCTTGGCACTGCACTCCCAATCCCACAAATAAAGCCTCACCCCTGCACCTGTTCTGGTCCTTAAATATATGGACACAGAAGGATAAAGAGTGTTCACAGTATCTTTATGAAGTCCTAATTCTGTCACTGGGGTTTTTTCTTTATTAGCAAACCCTTTGACTTTGAAGCCTCAGCTGAAATACTTCTTGACCTTTACAAGTGAATCGGCAAGACACCAACCATGTGAGGTGGGTCATATGGAACAGATTTAGATACAAACTCGTATCATCCTACCAGAGGAATGCAAAGTCTCTCCCGATCCCTTCCACAAAGCTGCATCATGTGTGTGAGATAAATCCAAGGGACAGAAGGGGCTGCCAGACAGCCAAAGGACAATAACTTTGCTATCTCAAACCGAACAGGCAGTGCTGCTTAGAGATTTCCCTCTTAAAGGTGTAGCAACCTACTCCTTGGCCCTCCTTGGGTGAGGGACTAAGGGAGTGCAATGAAAAGGGATTTATTACTGTTTTGAGCCTGTGGTGGTTTGGCAAAACATATAGGCATGAGCATGAAGGTGCCTTTGGAAAGCTGTGGCAGATTTTAGAAAGCAATAAGGACTTCAACTTTTTTCTAAACCCCAGAGCATCCTGAGAGAAACTTCTGTGAGCTCTTGTTTTACACATGCCATCATCGTTTCTTCCTCAAGGAATCTACAAGGGTAACAAGGGCTTTCCTGAGAACTTGGAGGTGAATTTCCTCCCATGCTAAAATGTAACCTCTCATATAGGAAATGTGTCCTGTGCTGAGAGATATATCTTGCAGGCCTAAGGGGAGTATAAACCAATGAAAACTGCTCAGGTGTGATGTGGAGCAGAGGAAACAAATGACAGTGGGGAAGTACCATCCCCTTCAGTGTGCCAGCGGTGCAGAGTGTGCTGTGGATCTTCAGAATGTCCCTCATAATAACCACTGCTTTTTTTTGAGATGTGTAATTCTTCTACACAATAACCCATTGGGTGCTCACCTGAGATGTGGGAAATCTCTTGGGTTTGATCTGATTTAAATTAAAACCTTTGAATTAAAGGTTCTTTGGATTTCAGAAAAGGTGCTGAGAAGATGCAGCTGTTGTTTTACTTGCAGTCTATTAACAGGAAGAGCATCTTTAAACCTTTAGGCAATAGTTCAGCTGATGGGGACATTTTTTTGTTGTCTCGCTGCAGGAGGAACTGCTTCAGCGGGGAAGGTTGACAGTCTGCAGGCCCTGGTGATTAAGACATTTTTCCCCAGTGAAAAAAGGAAATTACGTCTTCCCTTGGGAAGGGGAGGAGAAGGTTCCACAACACAAGACAATTGTGGTCACCTGCTGCCACTCATTTTGATGGAACCCACAAATCCAGCAGACAGAGATAGTGCCAAAGCTTCTGACAGAGGCAGAGCTGAAGGGAAGCACATTCTTTAGCATTTTATTTGACTGACTGTAGGTGACTAACCATGTGAGTGATTCCCTGCCCAGTCTCATGGTCCTTTATGAACCCTCCTCTGGCTTTCCCATCAATTTCTAAAGGGAGAGTAGAGGCCTAATTCCAGTTGTGTGTCCAAAAACTGGGGGTGTGATGCCCAAATGCTTGTTAGGCACTGAATAATAATTGAACCTGGCTGTGAACGCTCCCAGGGATGGGGCAGCCACAGCTTCTCTGGGCAACCTGTGCCAGGGCCTCACCTCCCTCACAGGGAAGGATTTCTTCCCTATAACTAGCCTAAATTTTCCCTCCTTCAGTTTGAACCCTTCCCCCCTTGTCCTGTCACTCCAGTTCCTGATGAGCAGTCCTTCTCCAGGTTCCCTGTAGACCCTTTGATCCTGGAAGGTGCTGTGAGGTCTCCACAAAACCTTTTCTTCTCCAGGCTGCTCCAGTCCTTTAATCAACTTCATGACCTTCTCTGGCCTTGCTGCAGCAGTTCCATGTCCTTATATTGGGGGCACAGAACTGGCTGCAGTATTGCACGTGGGGTCTCAGGAGAATCCCTTCCCTTGACCTGCTGAGAGGTGTCAGGCTCTTGACCAGCATCATTCTTCATTCCCTTATTTCAGAGCTTTTTCCTTCAAAGTGCTTTTGCCTTAGGACTCTACAACTCTGACCTCTAGCACCAATATTATACCTTTAATTATGTCTGCCAGACAAATATGTCACCTTCAGCTTCCTTCAGTGGTGCTGTGCTATGAATCTCCCTGGCCAGGGCACTGTGAGTTCCAGGGTTGACAGTGCCCTTAGCAGGGAACATTTTAAGCTCTTCATTGTATAATCAGCCCTGGAAGGTGGTGCTTTGCTCTTAACTTAATCAGCAGGGCTTGTATTTAAGCAACAGTGATACATGTGGGTTTTTTTTCCTAGGATTACAGACCTCTCTCTCTCACTGTTCCATGGTAAACTGGATTCTGTTGTTTATCTGATTTGTGAGATTTTAATAAGTTTGGTCTGCACATAAGTAAAAGTGTGCTTGACCTTGAACAGCAGAGGAGCTAAACCCCTGTTGGTGTTGCTGACAAAGCAAATGGTTTAAACAGGGAAATAAAAATTCTGTTTTCTCTCACTATTTATCCTTTTTTTAGTTAAGCTATGGCAGATGAAAAATACAGCTTGGGCTACATCTGCACCAATCCTCAGATTATTAATATTCCTATTAAAGAGCAATGAGGATAAAGAGCAAATGGGAAAGAATAGGAATTTCCTTTGCTTGCTGGCACTACAGCATAAAACATTATTAAGATGATTTGTTAAATAATAGAAAGGGTTTTTCATTTCCTAATTTTCCAGCTGCAGCTAAAGCTATCTCCTGGCAACCTGCTTCTCATTCCTTAATATTTAGACTTATGGACCAATTTGAGAGTATTTTCTTTCCTGCCATGATTAATGCTCCTATGAAACAATGTCATCGCAAGCCATCTACCTACCTTGTCAGCCTGGCACCAGCCTGGCTGTGCTCGGCTCTAATTTATGGCTTCAGCCAGTAATTTGCAAATCTAATGTTGGGGAGGCTATGAGGATCTGGAATTTGAATGCTTTCCACTGATTTGGTAAATATCTCCCCCATTAGTAAAACAAATGGCACAGGGATCAGACATCATCTCCAAGGCTCAATAAATATTTTATCAGCCATAATGGAAATTGTCAAATTGATCTAATTGTACAATACGTTATCAACAAGATATCAAAGTTGGACATGGCCTCTGCCCTTGTCTATCATTTGCAGGCTTTTGTCTTCGATTGCCTCTTCCTGGGAGAAAAGTAGGGAAGTGCAGAGTTCATTGCAAAGTAGGGTGAACAGCAGAACTGGGGAATATCCATCCAGAAGATAAATTCTGGAGAAATAATTAACTCTCCCCTGCTTGCCTATAAAGCAGGACTGCAGAAGGTTCATGTAAATCTCCCAAACAGTAACCGGGATTTTTATGTTGGACCTATACCCATTGATCTCATACATAAAGGGGAATTATCCATCACGGATACTGCTTTTGGGGGAGCATTCATGGCATCCTTCCTTCCTTCAAGAAGGGGCTGAGGAAATTCAGAGGCAAATTTTAGTTCCCTGGCAGCAGTTGAGTGGATTATTTAATTAATTTAGTTTGAAAAATTTAGTAGAAAAATTACCTGACTTGAGCTAAAATTGCATGCAATTTTTACTCTGCTTGAATTCATTGCAAACGGTTAGTCACAGGAAATCCAAAGCTGTAAATAATTAAAGATTTATTTGGATGCCTGATATTAACAAGAGAAAAGAAGACTTTGCCACGCTAATATTCATGCTTGTAGAATTGCCTTGTTAGACTTTATCCTATAGGGATGGGTGATTTAATATGGCTCTTGTCAGGTATTTTGGATTTTTTTGGGGAAGGGAGTCCCATCCACTAATAGAGAAAAACCCATTTACATAAAAATGTTGGGAACAATTTCTCTTTTCAGAATTCCCTGAAAAGTAAAAGGGGAGAGAGGATTCCTCTGCCTGTGGGAATGGGAGAAGCAGAACTGGGATGTTCTCCAGATGCCTGTTCCCTGCAGTGGATTGAACCAGGCAGCCAATATCCTGAGGGGCTCTGAGGAAACTGGTATCTGATGGGGTAAATTCCTGGTATTTCTCAAGGTGGAAAGTCTTGTAATCTTTTCTTTCATAAATCATTCAGTTTTCAGCCAGCCTGTCAATATTTAATGCATTGGGAGGCAGAAAGATGCCAGGGCTGTGCACAGAGCACATGAGTGCCTTAAACTGGCCAACCAGTCCGTGTTTTTTTTCATGTTAATTTTCCCCCACTTGCCCATTGTCTAGGAGCCATAGGATGCCAGCTTGGACCTGTTTCACTCTGTGCCTCGGGTTGTTTATTGCTAAAAATAAGGATGCCAGTCCTTCCCTGCTGCAGTGACGGTGGAGACTCTGCCCAAGTGCTTGAGACCTTTGAACACAAGGTGCAGAAGAAATGGGAGTCTTCCTGTGTTTTTCTTGATATTTGGGGTCTCAAAATGCCCAAATGTGCCAGTGTCCTGTGCTGGGTAACCAGCTGAAGAATTCAGTACCCTTTTCATAGTTAGAGAATTTAAGCATGTTCTTGGAGCAGCCCCTAGTTATGTTTTTCATTAGATCTCTTGGAGGCTTAAATACAAGGTCTACACTTGATGTTTTTGGTTTCCTGTCATTTTGAATAAAAATAAGGAAGAGTGAATGTGGGATCTTAATAGGAACCTTGAGTAAAAGTAGCTTTAGGTAGCACTGCCTTTGAGGAAGTGCTTGAAATTTCAGCTAACAAGCTGCAAACATTCTGTAATGCATTTTTGCTGTTACTTGGTCGGGACCAGCTACTTTTGGCGTCGTAAATAGGGAACAGAAGTAAATGGAAGTGTGTGTGGAATTAGAATCAATTTCAGGATGTTAATAACGGAGCGCAAGTAAGATCATAATATTTATTAACTCAGTAAAGGCTAAAGGGGCTACTTTAACAAAATACAGCACACAGACAACCAAGACCAAGTTACACTTAGGCTTCAAGGCAGCTCGTAGCCTCGGGGCCACTGAATCAAGAGAGGCTTCTAAACATAAGCCATATGCTTGTTCTTTCTTTCAAATGTGCTTTTAAAGTACATGTTCAGCTTCCCACCCCTGCTCTGGCTCCCTGTGTTCTGAGCTGTGAGCATGGGAGTTGTTTGGTATGGTTTGCTCCAAAGCACTTCTGCATATGATTTCTTTTTTTTTTTTTCCTTTTAAGCAGGATCTGAGCATGATGGAGTGAGAGCTCCACAGATAATATCAAGAGCCTGGCATTACTAAAAATGTTTTAAACCAGTGAACTGGGAGAGCTTTAGGCTCTGTTCTGTGACAGCATAGTAAGAGGTAGATGTAATTCAATTTTTTTCTGAAGAGGAGAAATGAGTAAATATTTGGTTGGCTCAGTTGTCACACAGGCTCATTTTGGAGCAATGTTTTCCTAGGTCTGTTTTCAGAGCAGCACTGCAGAAAGAAGGAAATTAGTGGCCACTTTGCCTGGCAATGCAAATGGGAATTTTTTTTTTTTTGTGAATTATTCATTCCTGTTGAAATGTAGTATTTACTAAATACAAACCAATGTGGTGCAAGGCCTTGTAAGGAAGGAAAAGATGACGTTTTATTTGGTGTTACAGCTTTTGATAGTCCTTTAGGCCATGCAGGTCAGCCAGAACCAAGTTCTTGTATGAAATTAGGGGCAAAGAGAGAGTGAGGAGGGTGAGGGTGAATGTGTTACACTGTCTGATCCTGGCCATGCTTCAGGAGCTGTGTCAGAATACCCTGATCTGCCAGCCCTGCTCAGCACAGACTGCTTTAGATCCCCTGGTCCTGAGTCTGTTCAGTTCTTTCATCTCCACCACTTGTGGAAGAGGGGAAGCTGAGAACCTTTCCTCCTCTTTTCTGACCTCCTCTCTCCCACTGCCAACTTTGATGAAGATGCACACTCATGATTTTATGGAGCAGGGAAGATTTGAGCCATAAAACTGGAATTAAGGGTTCTTTTTTGGCCTGGCTGGAGAGTGACTCATTCCCAGCCTTCTGCCCACTGCCTTCTCTGTAGCATCTCAGCAGCACAGCAGAATTTTGTATCTCTCTACCCAGACACAGAGCACAAAACCATTTTCTTTGAACAATGCAAGCAATGACAAACTTGTGGGTGTGAGCAAGCCCAGATTTAGCACCAATGACCTGCACATCAGCTCATTTTGGTGAGAGAAAGCTATTAAATTTTAGTGCCAGGTTCATGCAATCCTTTTCTTTCCATCCCATGCACGCTCCTACCTCCAAATCAGCAGACCTAGATTTTTATCTGTAATGGCTTCTGGTGAGAGGAAAAAACTCAGTTGTTCTTAAACATTCATTTTCTAGGCCAACAATAACCCTGGCCTAGACGAATAACTCCCTCCTAGTTCCTACAGAGAGAAGTGTTAGACTACACAGACAGTGAGGTCATTCATAGTCACTATTGTTTCTTGATAACCCAATTAAGAAAGTGCAATTTATCTCGCCTGTTTCCATTTAATTATCTAATTTGTCTGCCCGGGCAGGGGCAGTTATCTCCCTGCACTCTGGGGTTCCCTCCCGCCAGGCTGGGCTCCAGCAGCGCTCCCCAGGTGCTGCTCATTCCTGTGACCTATAGCCGGGGACAGCCATAAATCAGGGAGGTGGAAAGAGCCATCACAGCCTCTCCTGACTTTATCATGAAGGGGGGGGGAAATGTGTGTGTGAGATTGAGAGGTACAGTGCTATTGCCTCCTTGCGAATCTAAGACCAAACTTTAATAAAGATATTTTATAGCCTTCCATTTAGAGCTAAGGATGGCTTGGAAAAAAGGTTGGTGTGGGCAGAGAAAGGTTTGTCAGTGCAGGTGTTCCACAGCAAAGGGTCACAGCCATGATATTAATACCCAACAGAGGAGTTATCAATGCCTGGATATCACTGACATTAACGTACCCTAATGAATGTTGTGTCTGTAAATACTGTCTTTACTGGGATTATCTCTGCTGCCAGGTGCCCTGTGGGTCAGGGCAACCCCCAGGGTCAGTCCAGGCTGGGGGTTGGACAGATCCAGTGCAGTCCTGGGGAGAAGGAATTGGGGTGCTGGTGGGGGAGAGGCCGGATATGCCCCAGCCCAGAAACCCCCCCAGGGCTGATCCCACAGCGTGGGCAGCAGGGCAGGTGGGGATTGTGCCCCTCTGCCCCCTCAGGTGAGACCCCACCTGCAGACCTGGGTCCAGCACAGGAAGGACATGGAGATGCCGGAGCGAGTCCAGAGCAGTCACCAAGATTATCAGAGGGATGGGGCAGCTCTGCTATGGGTAAAGGCTCAGAGAATTCATCTGAATTCAGACTTTTGTGTCGTAATTCACATTTTGAGTGCGAAAGCCATGGCAGCAGAAGGAGCAAACACCCCTGTGCCCTTCCCCTCTGTGATCCAGGGCAGTTGCTGCTGTGCCTGGACTTGTGGTTCAGTCCTTCCTGAAAGGCCCACCCACAAACATTGGGTGAGATATACCGCAGACACTTATCAGAGATAGAAACCGCCTCAGAGATTTGGAGCCTGGCTGGAGTGAAGATCTGGAGGCCAGAAAGAATCTGTTGGGCCTTCTGGACTTAATATGGTAAAAATGAGCCACCAGAAAAATGCTGCTTGGTGAGGATTGGAGAGTACTGCAGCTTTTCCCTGTCGTCATGTTGGTGTGTAAGTACAGCAGCAATGATCTTGTGCACTCTGGGGTTGGATTTTTGGAAGTCACGCTTCCAAAGGTGGTGTGTGTGTGTGTGTGAAGATTTACATTTCTTTCTAAAGTTGTTTGAGCTGCTGCTGTTTTTGAAGAGGTGTGTTCTGTGCTACTTGAAGTTAACCATGAACTGTGCTATCTGCTGATAGCATGGAGATTTTGTTTGCTTTGCCACAGTCCTGTGCAGTCCAAGCAGGTGGACAAATACCTGGGAAGGGCTTGGCTCTGTTTGTGTTGTGTTGTGTGAGGGTTTCTTCCTCTTGCCTCTCCACCCCTTTAACCCTGTAGCAGAAGTAGTCTTGCACTTCCAGGTGTGCAGGTTGAGTCTTGCTGAATCATGTTTAGAGAAGAGTTTAATAGTGTAATCAGAAGCTTGGCACCCTGCAGGGGCTTCCAGCAAGTTGCTGGAAGCTCTGGCTGAGGAGCTGGCAAAGGGAAGGAGGAGCAGGTATTTGAATTTATCCAATACGTTAACAAATGAGTGTCTCCTGTCATGTTTATAACATGCTGTAATCCAAAGGAACTGTACTGTCTGATTCCATGTAATCTGCTCTCTCTGTTTAACAGGGATTATCAGGTCACATGGTTTTACACAGCCTATTGCAAAATAGCTTGGGAAAAGTTTCTGAACGTGCTTATTTTTGTGTTGTATATCCTCAAATACTCAGGGATTGGGCATATTGTTAAATAACGATTACAGTGCACTGATAACCTGTTGCATCCTGAGTGAGTCCCCTGGGTGCTCCCATGAGGCAGGGCTGTGTCTGCCCAGGGTTTATGCAAATGTTAACATGATTTACACCCAGTATGCACAGGGAGAGGATGAGTATTTCTGGCATTGCAGGCTGAATGCAGTGTCCTCTCACCACTGTTGCCAGAATGCCCAGGGAATGAAGTTCTGTGCCTGGTCTTCTCTGAAAGCTGTTACTTTACTGTGAAATGCAGAGAATTAAAGCACTACAGTGGAAATCACTAACAATGACACAGATATTTATTCACATGTGAAGAATGGGGTGAGCAGATTTGATCCTGACACACATTTTGTCCAGCAGGATAAAACCTTCTTGTTGGATTCATAATCCCTTGGAGTTGGTGCCAGACATCGTGAATTTGCCCAGTGTGTGTGAGTAGAAGCAGAGTCACAAGCAGTCATACATCCTCTAGTCCTTCGTGTTTGCTTCATCCCTTCAGTGTGATATTCCTTGGAAGTTTTCATCTGGCAAAGTAGAAGGATGGCTGTCTGGCTGCAGGGAATGGGATGGACTCCAAGTCTATTTCCACAGGCAGAAGTACCTCTGCCTCCAGAATCAGGTGCCCTGCTGTCTCATGTTCCATTTCACAGAGATGTGTGACCTCCAGCAGTCCTGGAAACCAGGCTGTCCAAAAAATTGTTTTGGGGTGTACCTGAAGTGGCAACCCCCCAAATGTTTGTCTTTGCACCTGGAGTTTGATCTGTGCTTTGTAGCACAATATTCTGTTAAGTGCTTGGCTGGACTCCAGGAACTGGGAAAAACATTTGTAAATCCTGAGAGCTTCACATATTTCTGCTGGATGATGATTGGTTCAAATATTGATACTGTGACAAGGCATCAGCCACTGTTTGTTATTCTCTTCATTAAGAAGGTTGGTTGTCCAGCCCAGGCACTGTTTTGTGGGGGTGTCTGCAGTGGCCAGCCCCCGGCTCCTGCAGGTAAATTTGGAAGGTCTGTTCTCGTAGCCCTGTATTTGGCAGCACTTTTGCCATTGCCAAAATGCACTTTTGCAGGTCAAAACCTTAACAGCAGAAAGCTGAAATGAACTATTTGAGAAACCAGTGCACTGAGTGTGATGACTCCAACCACTTAGCACATGTTTAAAAAAATCAAAGACATCCAGAGAGAACACAATCTGTTAGAAATAGGGCAAAGTTTGTAGTGAATACCTGTACCCCTCTGAATCCACAGTAGATTTTGGATCCAAAAGCAGAGGACCTATGCATTGGGTGTCTCATTGGAATGCTCTTCTCCAGGAATCACAGAATCACACAATGCTTTGGGTGCGGAGGGACCTTAAAGCTCATTCAGTTCCTCCCCCTGCCATGGGCAGGGACACCTTTCCCTATCCCAGACTGCTCCAAGCCCCGTCCAGCCTGGCCTTGGACACTTCCAGGGATGGGACAGCCACAGCTTCTCTGGGCAACCTGTGCCAGGGCCTCATCACCCTCACAGGGAGGAATTTCTTCCTGAAATAAAGAATTTCTTTCTACAAAAAATAAAATAAAAGAAAGGAAACATAGCAAGTGCTCAAGGGCTCTTTGAGATTATTAGGAGATGACATCTAGCATATTGTGTGTGGTGCTTGGGCAAATGCTAATTCCCAGAGCCCAAGAGTAGTTTTGGGGTTTTGCTGGCTGTGCAGAAGTTGCTGTATGACCCTCCATTAGCATCTTATTTAATTCTTCTCCCCCTGCTCTCCCTCCCCCACCATTCTGGGGAGCCGCAAGGGTAAACTGCCTCCTCTCACATGGCAGAAAGCCTGGGAAGGATCCTGTGCTCGTTTCCATTATGATAAAAGACAAAACAACTAAATTAAATTGGAAGCAATCTCTGCATTACACAAGTCTGCATACTCCAAAATTCTCAAAACAAAAGGGGTGCAGGGGAAGCCAATCACCATCGGAAAGGAGGAAAAAAATGTCTCTGGACTAGAACTTTTACTGTTCCTTAACTCAGAACTGAAATATTTTAACTCCTCTGCAACCAGAGCCATTGAACTCACAGAGTGCAAAGCCAGGGAAGCTGCTCTGAATATGAATATTCCCTGAGTTTTGTGCTGATGTGAAATTACATCATCGCAGAGCAGATTTGCCCCCAGTCAGGGAGTTTGTTGTCTGAAGCTGCAGTTTGCAGATGTTCACAGGGAGATGTGGCCGCCAGGCAGAGGGAAAATGCGCTCGCGACTTGGCAGGGTCAGGATGCAGAGGAAACCCAAACTGTCGTCTTGCACTGGGATTCTTTTTTCCCTTAAAGAAAAAATAGTTGAAACTTTGTAAGACTAGACTATTATTTGTTATGGTTAAATTGGCCACTCACCCACTGGCATAGAAAAGAATCTTTTGCAAAAACTTGTTGCTAGATTTTATTTCCTTGGAAATGCAGGAACGGAAAAGTTAACTGATCAGGTATCTTGCCTCATCCAATTTAATTATTTTAACCAAAAAGGAAAAAAAAAAAAAAAAGGTGGCTGTGGGGGGAAGGAATTCCTTGGAGCTCAAGTCACAATGTTATTATCAATTCAAATTCAGTGAGCTTTTCTGTCCCTTGGCTCTGAGTGGAACCTGATCTTATGAAACAGAGATGCTTTACCTGATTCTGTGTGTGCACATGTGCACTGAAAGGAGTTGCTAATATGTTTAACCTTCTTTAATCTGTGTTTAAAAGGTATGGAATAAATGGCATTATTTTTTTTTTATTGTTCATTTCTATTTGCCTCTATAAATGCCATTACTCCACACACAAGCTATAGCTGGAATTGGCCTGGGAATTGGTGAGATGAAACCTGGCCCTTAAAAGGTCTATGCAAATATGTGCAGGATACCCAGAAATCTTATAAACTTGCGGTTCAGGGCTCTGGATTTTCCTCCCTGGTTACAGCTGACAATATCACCAAAACCCGGCAGTGTGAGGAGCGTGGCTGCCTCTTGTAAGTGATACCAGCAAATGTGTGCAGGAAAATACAGACTTTAGAATTTGAGGGCTGGCAGGTAATAATTCACCTTTCTGGGTTTCTCAGTGAGTGTTTTTTGAGGGGTTTGTTCAGCCGTGGCACCAGCATGGCATTGTGTTTAATAGAGCTGGAACTATCCAGGATGGGATCAGCAGTAAATGGTGCTGGGATTACAAACCAGATTGAGCAAAAACATTGTTGTTTCTGCAGACTTTCTCACTTGTAGTGACTGTCATGAAAAATATTCCTGGACAAGTGATGTAATCCCATAAAAGTTTGTGATGAAAGTGAAATTTTCCCTTTTTATTAAAAAATTTAAAAAAAAAAAAAAAGGAGGAAGTATTTGCATTGGGGAAAAAACACATCTTGTTTTTTCAAGCATTTCAAACAAACCCTGGGAATTGCAGGTCTGTCCATGGACTCTGTAGTTACCTGGCCAGGTCTCCCTCGTGACTGATAAGTTCCAGCTCTATTTTGATAATGTACCACAGTGAGATAACTGGGACAAAGGAGGGGCTTTCGCCCATTCCAGACGTGGCTCCCCTCAGGTGAAGCCACTCGGTTGTTCCCAAGTTGACCCATTGACCTTCTAATCACCGACAAATTATCCACTGCTTTATTCTAAAGTCTTCATTATGCACTGTTATTAAACACACTAATTTCTTTTTTATTAGGACAGGATCACTGAGGTGCAGTAATGACCCTTTCCATCGACTCCAGGGAGGGGTTATGGAAGTATTTCTGTGATTTTTTTTTTTTTTTTTTTTAAACATAAATTTTAGTATCTTGCAGTAGTTCCTGTGGTGGTGTTTTCAGACATTGGTGATGTGGCAAGTGACACTGTGGGCTTTCAGGTGTTGTGTTTTATGAAACATTAGATGTTTTAAGAGCTGAAGTCCCTATAGAGGAAAAACCTTCACACAAGGTGTCCCCTGTCCCAGAAATGAGGGAACCCTGCCAGTTCCTTCCGTGGCCCTTCCTGCTCCTGCAGTGCCGGAGCTGCAGACCTGCTGGACCCGTGGCCGTATCAGCAGCCATGGAATGTGCAGCTGGATTTGGGCTGAGTTGGATTAAACGCTTCCCATAAACGAGCTGGAGCCGCTTGCTGTGGTTCCTGGACATTGTACAGGTGAGGGGCTACAGAAGGGGGTTTGTACCCCAGTGAACCCCAAAGTGAGTGACCTCCTGGTGATGGACAGAACAGTTGGAAGCCCAGGCTCTACACCAGACTTGAAGTGAGTCTGAAGGGAAGAAAGCAGGAAACATGTTTTGCCTAAAATAACAGAGATAACTCGATGTTTCTTGCCTGATGTTTTTTAACGTTTCCCATCAGTCTTTTCACTAAAGCATTTCCAGTTCTTCAAAGGATTTATTGTGAAGGTATAGGGAGCATGGGGGAGGGCAAACAAATTAGGGGTTTAAAATTACTATTAAGTATCTTATTTTCAACCCCCTTGACTGAGTTCCTCATTTCAGAAGGGAAGAAATCAATGAACCATAGTCTGCGTTTTCAAAGAGAACTAGTGAGCTTGAGTTTCCAATATAGAACAT
The DNA here is from genome assembly GCA_035583155.1 of Acropternis orthonyx. Classification (NCBI taxonomy): domain Eukaryota; kingdom Metazoa; phylum Chordata; class Aves; order Passeriformes; family Rhinocryptidae; genus Acropternis; species Acropternis orthonyx. The sequence continues at coordinate 4,213,738 of JAWWEU010000055.1, read as the reverse complement.
CTTAAAGAAACCCAATTTTTCAGAAAGCTGCAAGTACCTGCATTCTGCACAGACATTGCCTCTTTGGTGTTTCTGTGGGGTGGCAGATGCTGAGATATCTAAAATTTATCTTGAAAGCTTAAAACACTATCTTTGGTGTTTTTTTCCCAATGTCCATTCAGCTATAGGGAATGAAATTTAGCTCATACATTACTTCATAATGTATGAGCTAAAAACTTAAATTAACTATTTTCCTGAAAAATCATTTAAAATATTGATGACTGGGAGACGTTAGCAACACTAATGAGTGAACAAAGAGATAAAGTCAGAGTTTAGCCCTTATCAGGCTTTTGAGAAGATTCATATTTCATCTTCTTCCTTTTATGTATTTATTTGGATTCATTTGAGCTGCATCTTCAGGAGCAGAAGCAGCACTGTTGTCTACTAATGTGGCATATATTCATATATATGTGTGTGTGCAAATATATATATATATATACACACACTGCTGCTCAGCATTAGTCTCATGTTGTCCTTTAAGCACATGAAAAGAGAATCCCAGTGATATCTTAGGATTGAATTTAATCAGACACAGAATCTCTCAGAAGATTCTCAGTGAAAAAGCACAAAACCAGAGTAGATTTGAGCAGATGAAATAATCTGGTCACTCACAGCATAAGGGCTGAGCTGATGATAAATCCTTGCCCATGGGTGGGTGTTTTTTAAGCGACTGGTTAGGTGTAAGCTGTTGGTATTTTAGCCCAAGCTCTTTTGTTGCAAGATTTAAAAAATAAATAAATCAAGTGAAATCAAAGGCTGGGGTTTGGCTGATGGGAGTGGGATGGAGATGGTGCCTGGTGATTAGAGCCTCTCACAAAACGGGCTCTGGGTTCAGGTTCACAGAATTATTTCCCTGTTATCTTTGTTGTCGATGACTTGATTGTGTAGAGATTGCTACAGAAGGGTTCTGTTATTTTGGAGTAAAAGGGACCTGTTGTATTGTTTAACACGCACTTGTTCCAGTTCTGAGTACTTTCCATCTGTTTTCCTATTTCCTTCCTCTCGATAGGAGCAGCATTTCCTCCCCTTCTTACGCTGTTGGAGGGGTGGAGAGGGAGACTCTGTGCAAAGCCTCGCTCAGCTCAGTGTTAGAGGATGTTGCCCAGGATTTAATCCTGTCTTTGGGAGAAGAAAAGTGGGAAGAGGGGAGGAGTACTTTTTTTGTTCATTTGTTTCCAAGGCTTTGGAGAAAGGATGTATGGAAGTCTTGAGGCTTGGACAGAGTAGGATCAGGAGTTTTGCTTCCTTACAGCTTGTGGGTGGCCCATGTGATTCAGTTTTGGGCCCTTGGCCAGGTCATGGTGAATTAAGGTCCGTAACAGAGAAACTTCTCCAGCAAGTGCTGATTTCTCTCTCCTTCCTCTCCCATCCCTTCTCTTTGCAATTCCAGTGAGTGGGTGAACGTGCAGCTCAGCAAGGGAGGGTTTATTCTTCTCTCACCCTTGATTTGTGGTTCCTTCCATGAATAATCCATGTTTGAGGCACTCTGGTCTCCTCTCTGCCCATGTGGTGCCCAGTCTGAGGTGGGCAGGACTCGTCCAGGCTGTCAGCAACCTCTTGCCTCTGTAAAATCAAAGTGAGGAGAGACATTAAGAGTCGAAATATCAAAGAAAAGCAGATTTCCCAGAAGAGCCTGAGCATCTCAGGGTGGTGGCAGTGGGGCTGTGTCTCCAGGTGACCCCCAGCTGCCTTGAACAGTTCTTATGTAACCTTGTCTTCCCCTCAGAGCTCGATGGGATAATGGATTTCTTTAAATTAATAATGCGTAAAAGGAGATTTACACCGCGCCGCTCAAATATTGTCTTTGCCTTTTATTCATGCATTTGTCACTGTAATCCCTAATCGAGGTGTTCAGTGGGGGGGATAAATAATGAAGGGGAAAAAACTCTGTCATCATCCAGAACCATTTGCAAATTCATCACCAATATTCTTTTGGAAGCAGAGACAGAGGGAAATGAAAAATATAGACTGGTGCTAATATATCTCACTGATTTCCATCTCCCATTTACTCAGAGAGCCTACTTTGAGCTGTGATAGAATGTGAATCCCAGGAATTGCCATTGCTTTTTAGAGACGAGTCTAAGGCTGTTACTGAGCCTCTCAAGCAACAGAGTAAATATAGTCAATGATTACCAAGTTATTGTACTTTATAGTCAGACATAATACACTTACCTTGAGTTTTTTGATTAATTAGGGTTTAACTTATTGTGTACAAAATAGTAAGGAAGTTGCAGCAGTTCTTTAGCATTTAAGCCTCTGTGAAAGCTTTTTAAGACATGTTTAAAAAGACAAGGAAAATAAACCAAATATTTTAAAATAGAAATCCTGTAAAGATTTATTTATTCATTACTAAAAGAATGACTGGAATAGGTTAGAAAAGCCATCCTGAACCAGATGCAATTTCTTGTGGTGTTCAGACTCCTTTAACCTTCATAAAAAATGTTGCAACTCCTGAATTTTGAAATTGTGGTCTTGGAACAAAGACAAAATGTGTTATTGCAAAAGAGCTTCCCTTGCCATATTCCCTGAGCATCTCAGCCTAGGAATTCTTACCAAATTTAGAGGGGAATGACACTTATTTTTGTTCCCAGATGATGTGTGACACCACGGAGGCGTTATTTGGGTTATCCCAGGATAGAACATAGTGTTTAATATGTTAATTTCAAACTCAGCACAAGTAATTTTATACCTTTTACTGAGACTTTTATGATCGCCCTGGTACCAAACTGGGTCATTTGAAGCCAAATGGGATCCAACAGTGTCCCTGCAATTCCAGCTGGTGACTGCGAGGATGTGGCTGGAGGGAGCTGAAAGGACAGGCTCAGTTTGTGGGTTGTGGGGGTTTTCTTATCAGGGATAGTGAGGAGGATGAAGAGGGTGATTCTTGTCCCTCTGCTTTCCCTCATCAGTGCCCAGTCTGTGTTTGCATCAACTTCATCTTGAGATTCTACGTAGCAACCGCTGCACAGCAGGGAGAGGTATTGGGGGGTGTGAAAAGTTTGGGCTTAATGTAAATCCCAAGGCAGTGACCTGCTGTTTGGGATCCAGGGAGCTGAAAGGTGCCTGGAGTTACTGGAATGTGGTGCTGGATGTGCAACCACCACTAGCTGGGCTCAGCCAGGACGAGGCAGGGCAAAGACCAAGCTCATCCAGGACCAGGCAGGGCTCAGCCAGGACCAGGCAGCAGAGTGAAAACACAATGTAGTAGCACTCTGGGAAGGGGGAGAAGATGAAATATATCACAAGATAATAAGAAAATAAACCATTAAAAGGCTCTGTTTCCTATTATCATGTGGTTTTATGTTAATGAAGTTGTTCCAGGCCTGTTTGAGTTTAACTCAAGCAGGGGAATATGAGTAATATGAAAAATATGTGGGGCTGAAGACCCTAAGTTGAAAAGTCTGTGAAACGTGGGATGTTTTCGTTCACCAGGCATTTCACAAGGAGAAATAAAGCAGCCAGAAAGTGGCACGGAAAAAACACAAAGTGCCAGATTTTCCTTATGTGATCCCTGGGTCTCCCCTCTGTGTTTACCAAGGGCAGCCCTGGTGTGGACAATGCGGGGATCAGGTTCGGATTCATCCTCAGTTTGCCCGTATTTATGTAAATGCCTTGATGAATCTTGACATTCCGGAAAAGATGAACGGAGTTGATAAATTGCCAGCTCTGTGTGTAGTGTCTGTCCAGGTTTAATTAGTGTAGGGTGTTTTTTAAATAGATAATTGTTCTATAAAAGAAGAAAAAAATATTGGAGTAGAATTTGGAAAGCTGCTTCAATCAGAAAATGGAAAATTGTGAAAATGTCCAAACTTGAATATTTTTTGCAGTGTTTTATTTCAGAAAAGCTAAAAAATAGAGCTTTGACCTGAAATGACCTGATTTTAAAAACAGAAAAGAAAAAGCACAAAAGGACTGAGATGTCACAGATGTATAAAAACAGATTCCACTGTGAATTGAATTGTTCTAAACTTTTAAAAATTATTATTATTTTCAATTAATCGAAAATGTGAAAAAAAGCCTGCTGTCATTTAATATGTACTGAACTCCTTAAATTATTTTTTTGCTTTAAAAAGGAACTTTAAAAAAAATCATGTTCCATGATAGCAAGGATCATATCCAGAAATTGATTGGAAAAGTTTAGAGGTCAATCCAAATTGTTATTTTGCTTTATTTTATTTATTTAATTATTTTTATATTTCTCATTGATACTATGTCAAGCATCCTGATCTCACTCACAGGAAGGAGTCTGAGTAATGAAATAAAGTTAATTTTCCCATTTAACAGCTGGTGGTTCCCGCTCAGTTCCATCACTTTTTGAGCCCATGGCCACTATTAATTATGAACATTTTCATTGTGACTCGGTAGCTAAATCCAGAAGGATTTAATATAAAACTTGATACAACTGTTCCTGGTGAGATCTCTCCGCATGGATCTACATGACACAACATTTCTTCCTCCTGTTTACTCCTTCTATATCAGGGCAAAAAAACCCACATTCCAGCCTGCCCAGTAACACACCAGAATCAAGGTCTTCTCTTCCCCTACAACTGGGGTTTGCCAGGCCACAGCACGACCAGTCAGCTGCAGTTGAACAAACCATTTCTCTGCCTTTGAAGGTATTATTAAGAAAAATATTTAAGATAAAAATATTTTTACATTTTGCTTCTGCTGGCCAGCGATTGTCCCATGTTGTTTGAAATATTAACTGTTCGTAAAGGGAACTTAAAGCTTTCTTTTTAAGAGGAAAGATTCTTCTGCTGTCAACCAGGTGCCCAAATGGCTGTTATTTTTTGCTGTTGAATTTTCAGAAAATAATGCGGATGTGCTGAAAATATAACACTCAAAATCGGCATTTTATTTTTATTTAGAATTAAATACTGCTTCTGTCAACAGCTACACAGAGAATTTGTGGCTGCCCCATCCCTGGAAGTGTCCAAGGTCGGGCTGGATGGGGATGGAGCAACCTGGGCTGGTGGAAGGTGTCCCTGCCCATGGCAGGGGCTGGGACTGGAAGGTCTTTAAGGTCCTTTCCAACCCAAACCATTCCATGATTCTGTGACTCAGAAAAGGCAACTGTGCAGGACAAATTTTAAGCAGAATGATGCTTTTAACATTAATGCTATTTTTGCATCAAACCTGAGTTCTTCAGTGCAAGGGGGTTGCTTGTGTCGTACAGGAGCCCACAGGAACCTCTGATAACCCAGACGGGTGAGCAGCCTGTTGTGGGACCAGTGGTTTGCACCCTCGACTGGTTCTTGTTCCTGCTTTGATGTTTAAATTCACAGAAGTTGCAAGTGGGACAAAATGGCTTTGGGGTGGAAGAGCTTAAATCGGCACAAGGTGGTACTTGGTGCTGTCAGGAGAGCGGGGAAATGGCAGCAGATGGGACCCCTTAGAGCCCTGGCCGGGACTGGAAGGGGCTGCAACATTAACCAGCAATATCACCTTGCCTCCTGTTTTGCTGAAATGAATTAACTGGCAGGAAATCATGGATTTCCGAGCCCGGCTTTCCTTACGACATTCCTCGCCGCAAAAAGAGAATTAACCGGTGAAAGGGAGTAACAAGAAACAGGTTCTACAATTATTCTGTGTGGTAAGAGCCAAACAGCGTCAACCTGGTTAGTAGCAGTTCTGCTGCTTTTAAATGTTCTGCTTTTTTTTCTTTTTTTTTTTTTTGAAGAAAAGGGGTTTGGAGAAAGAGGGAATGGAGAGTGCAGAGAATTGATTAGGAGATGGTGGGTTGCAGTGGAGGCCTGAAGTCTGTTAGGGGTGGTAATACACCACAAACTGGGGCTGTGTTACAGCAGTCATAGGTTATTGAAGTTATTACTGAAAGTTCTGTCTTTAAAAATGAATTTCCTTAAATCAGTTATGGATTCTTTATCTCTGTGTTGATTTTTAAGTGATTTTTTTCTTGGAGAAAGCAGATATCTGGCTTTGAAGAGGCCATCTCTTATAGCGCTTGGCTGTGTGTGTTTTCAGAACTGGGGGGAAGAATCCACTGGGTACTTCTGAAAATTCTTCATTAAATCCCTTATTAGGTCATGAATGGAGGGGAAAAAAAAGGCAGTAAAAAGTTTTGAAAAGGATTTTTGGAATTCTCACCATGGTTTTGTCATCTTCTCAATGTTCAATGGTCGCACTGTTGGAACTGCAGTGGTGGGAGTACGGGATGATGGGACAGGGCAAGGCTCAAGGAATGTGCTTTTCTTGCCACAGATTGTCCAGTACAGCAGGAACATTCAAAACTGTTGTAAAGATTCATTCTTTGCCCTGTTCTGCCACTGCTGCAGAGGGTGTGTGAGTCTCTTTCCTTGTGCATTCGTATGGAGCTGCATTTCTCCACATTTCCCTTCGTGGATGTTTCTGATGACTTTCCAATTTGCAAATTGCAAGAAAATCCGTGTGTTGTTGTGGATTGTTGCAGCGCTGTCCGAAAGAGCACAAAGGACCCTGCCTTTGGAAACAAATCACAATTTCAAAGGATTGCAGTGTTTGCGTTTGGGGTGTTTGTTTTCTAAATATTTTGCTCAGTGTTCAAAAACGTGAAATTACAAGCCAGGTTACAGCAAAACACTCAGACTGTATGTCAGGGAGCACCGTGTGTTCACTGACAACTGCTCTCCAGGTGTTCCCAGGTATGAGTGGCCAGTGCTCTTGGATCTGGAAGCCAGGAGTTCTCAGGGACTGTTATTTTAGAGGTAGAATGGGAGGATCTATTCAGTTCCCTGTGAAGGGTGGTTACGCTCAGGAGGAGAGGAAACAGCCTCAAGCTGCACCAGGGGAGGTTCAGGTTGGACATCAGGAGGAATTTCTGCATGGAAGGGGTGGTCAGGCATTGGCAGGGGCTGTGCAGGGAGGTGGTGGAGTCCCCACCCATGGAGGTGTCCAAGGAATGACTGGACGTGGCATTCAGTGCTCTGGGCTGGGGGACAAGGTGGGGATCAGGCACAGAGTGGACTTGATCAGCTGGAGGGGCTTTTCCAGCCTCAGTGATTCTGTGATACTTGAGATTTTCATGGTGAGAGAGGGGAAGCCTTGGGGAATAAGCTCTGATCAAACCAACTCTGCTTCCAAGAATTTCCAAAATTGACCCTGGCAAAGTGCTGCTGATTTAAGATTGAATTCCTTCCCTCTCTCCCACAGGGAAGTTGCATGGGGGGATGGCAAGCAGTGATAGGCGTTCTCACCCAAAGCCTTACCTTGCAGACCACCACTGCCTTTAGTCTCTGCTCCACCATTACTGTCTCATTCCTCTCCCTCCCTTTTCTCCTGCCTCAGCAGCTCACATTAAAAAAAAAAAAAAAACCAAAAAAAAAAAAAACCAAACCAAAAAACTAAAACACACACACAAAAAAATTCCTTTCTTTCCTGGCCCTGTGGCTGTGCTCTCCTTCCCTGTGCTCGTGTCCCAGAGCCGTGCTCGGGTCAGCAGCGAGCCAACGCTTTTGTCAGCGTGATTAATAGCGCTGTGGATTGTCGTTAATTCACTGGCTAATGACTGCAACTCTGGCCGCTCCCGGAGTAATCGGGTGATGTATGTGGGGAGCGCGCACCTCATGGCAGAGGTGAAAATCATTTCGACAAGTCAAATATTGTCACAGGGAACAAATGGCTCTCCCTGTTAATAAAAATTAATGAATTTTTTTTACCGCTGGCCTGCTAAATGAAGCCGTGGAGTGACTGAGTGGAGGGGACAAGCTCGGTGGAATTAAGCACTTTATTTGATGGTTAAAACTATAAACATCTTTATTACAGTTGTGATGGGATGTGGCAAGTGTTGGTGGGGCTTTTGTTTCTGTTCTGGAGGGGTTTGCTCAGAGGCACAGAGGCTTTCCAAGAGTTTGTGTCTGTGTTTGCATCGTGAGACGGAAGAGATGGAAAACAAAAGAGGTTTGGTCTGGTGTAGAAGGAATGAATGTTTGAGTGGATCCCTCCCTCTCTTCATTCTTTCAAGGACACATCCAGAGCGGTCTGGGTGCTCCTGAGCTTTGGCAAAGCCACCTCTGTGCTTGCCCAGGGCTGACTGGTTTCTGCCTTTCTATCAATTCCTTGCCCAATCCAGCCTTCAATTACACCGGGATTCAGATAATTGTTGACACCAAGCCTCGTCACAGAGTGATCCTGTGGGAGAGGTTGGTCTTGTGCCTGGTGGGTTTGAGGCCAGACTGGAGAATGGGTAGGAGAGGAAGAACTGACATGGTAAAGGCAGCATCCTTGAAGCAGTCAGCAGAATTTTGGGATGCTACAGCCTGAGCTGGTACTTGACTGCCTGTTAACTGGTGACCTACAGGTCACAGGTGATCACCAGAGAATTTGGGTTGGTTTTGTGAGGACTTTTGTGCCCATGAGAATTGCTGGGTTTACTGAGGTGATTGCTTTAGAGGTGCAATCCCTAGAGCAGATGACTCCCAGAATCAGGGTACAGCCCACCAGCACCTCATGGGGATCAACAGCCTCCTGCTGCAGCTTCTGCTTTCAAAGTATATTTGATTAGTGCACTTGAACACTGGGTTTGGCATATATCTCATAGGAAAATCCACCCTATTTGTCAATGAGACAGAATAAATTAAAACTTGATTAAGCAATCCCAAATCTGGGCTAAGTGTTACTGTGTTTAAAATCAAATTCTTTGTGGTAGATAAGAAATGCAGTGCCTGTCTTTTGAAAAGACTGTGAAAACTCTAAATTTCCAATTACTAACTTAGGTGAAAATCCACTGTTATGTTCAGATTTGTAGTAAATGAATACCTGGATGAATGTACGTTTTCAGAGATGGCCAAATCTGCCTTGTATAGTAAATAACATGAGCTAGAGCTTCTCCTCCTGCCTTACCTTTAATCACTGTCACTCCTTTGCAGAAGCAGATTGACCAGCCCTGACATGCATCTCTTTAACGTGGCCATGTGACTGCTAAAATCCAGGAGTTGAAGAGTTAAGGCACAAATAAAATCTCCAGTTCAGACTGTCAGCTTAGATAGTGCTTAGCAAGGGTCGAGGAAAAAAAGCCAGTTGTGATTTAGAAGAAAAACAGTGAGATTTGACCAATTCCATGGAATACCTTTCTTAGCCCCAGGGCAAGTGGAAGTGGTATATTAACCAAGGAATAGAGCAGAGGAGGAAAAAGGCCAAATCACATTTCTTTGAAACAAAGAGGCTTTTTACCAGGAACAAGCCTTGATAAAAATTACAGTGGCATCGCAAGTCATTTCACCCGCTCTGCCTCAGGCCATATTAGAGCAGTGAGGAAATAGGGGATGCAGCGGCCCTGAAATACAAATACAGTAGTCCCGGGAGTGTTTTTAGTATAAATAATCCTTTTTAGAATAATGTGGTGGCTTCAAATAGGGCCAGGTGGTGGGTGCAACACCACCACTGGAAAGAGGAGAGTGCAGCTATCCTGGATGTGGGTGTGTGCCCCACAAACATCCCAAACCCTTGTGCTTCCACACCTTCCCAGGTTCTGGCTTAAAACTGAATCTGATGAAATGAGCTTGAAATTAATGTTAATGGGTCTGCCAGGCTAAGCCAGGGGGATACTGTGGTGTGACTGGGAACTGAATGGCTCTAAACTATCATGGAGTTCTCTGGCATTGGGCAAACTACCATTGGAGATGAGATTCATGCAGGAAACCCACCATCTGTGTGACAGTGTTTGTTCACACAGTATTGGGGAAGGATTGCATGGAGTGTCACATCCCACTGTCAGTTGTTGCGCCTCCCTTTACTCCTGTCCTACCACTTTCTCCATCAGAAGTGACTTGTAAATAGACCTTGGTGGAAAAAGCACTGGGATTAAACATATCCTGTTCTTTGTCAGGTGCTTTTCTTTTCCTTAGAAAAGAGCACCTGTGTGGTCAGAGAAGTGCCCCAAACAGCAGCTCTGCAGATGTGCTCCCAATGCAAACATCTATTGAAACTGGGATAGAGACAGGAGAAACTGAGAGATCTCTGCAGAGGACAGGAGTAAAAACCCAGTTGTTTCATACTTGCCCTATTTTTCTCTTTTTTATTTTTTCATAATAGTTAAATATTTCTATAATCATCAGAGCACTGGTAGCCAGAGGAAAGGTGGTTGGCCCAGGAAAGGAGTTCAGTTTTGATCCTATAATATCAGGAACCTGACTCCTCAACCCAATGGTGGCGAATACTTGGTAGACCTCTAAGTTGGTCCTTGCTGAATTTTCCTTGTTTACATGTTTGAAATGTGGCATGTTAAGCCTGAGCTGGAAGTTGAATGAATGGATATAACTGGGTGGGTGCAGTTAGAGGTGTCTCATGTCAGGGACACATTTGAGGTTCAATTGCTGCTGTTGTTCGGTTGTCAAAATGCTTTTTTCCCTTTGCAAAGCTGCATCATCAATTTATGGACAATTACTGGTAGGAGAAAGCAGTTGGTAAGTCCTGCTTCACAAAGAAAGGACTGTCAGCGTGGTCACACAGCTCTCGAGGGGCCCAGGACATTGAGAAAACACTGTGGCCCCACTGTGGTGTCAAGGCCACCCTCTGGCTTGGTGGGCTCTGGAGGTGGGTTGGGGATGTGTGGGAACACTGAAATGAAACACAAAGCCAGCCAGGGGCTGGCCGTAAACCCCCACAGCATTCCATGGGCTTCAGAAGTGAATCCATAAGGAGTGTGGGAAAGCCATTTCCAGTCAATTTTTGAGCACAGTCCTCTGCTCCCAACCTCTCTACAATCTGAGGAGCTTGTCCCTGTGGTTAACACCTTTCTAGAAGGGAACCCTTTGGAGTCCAGCTGCAGAACCCTGCCTATTCTGAACCATAGACTTGGGACAGGGACATGGGATTGTGGCCAAACCACACTTTCCAATAAAGAAAAGTTGAGGGTTGTGAGCAGACACTCAGGAGCAGCAGCCAAAGCCAGGGTGCTTTCCACAACAGGTAAAGCAAATTTGTTTTCCCCAAGCCAGGAGTGAGCTGTTGAGGTGTGTGCATGGCAGGAGCCCCCCAGCAGGCTCAGGGGCTGAGCTGAACTTCAGGCTCTTCCTGCACCACCTGGGGCAGCTCAGCCTGAGGGTTCTCGGTGTCCACTGAGGCAGAGCCACCCCTGAGGATGGTCAGAGGTGGTGCAGAGCTGTGTCCTCCCCTGTCTGCCATGCACAGGGACATGTGAGTTCTCCCCGTGTGCCAGTTGTGTAAAACCCCCAGAGGTAAAAGCTGCACTGAGTGTTTGTCAGTCCTTTGTGTCTGTTTTGGGCAGGACTCGGGCAGCCTCTTCTGTGCAAAGAGGAGTCTTCACATAGATCTTCAATGTCAGGTCTGGCAGAAACATTCTCGGGTCGAACTGGAGTTTGTGGCTGGTTCAAAAATGTGTGTTTGGATAAAAACCCTGTTGGTCTCGTGCAGCTCGAGGAGGACTCGGCTCAGTTTGGGCTCTGCTAAGAGGTGTTGAGCTAAAGTGGTTTGGTTTAACGAGCACAGACATTGAGGGGTGGATCATTTGGGAACCTCTGTGGCGATAGCACTGTCTGTTCTGCTGTTTGTAATTAAAAAGTGTGTGAGATAATGAGAAGGACTTTCAAATACTGAATTTAAAGAGTCGGGCTAATCCATTAGAAAAAAATGCAACAAGTTTTACATATTTTTTTTAGCTTTAAAATGAAGGGATAGTTGGTACAAAACAACTTGACATAAAAATCCAGGAATCAGGTAAATTTGGGCATATCTGAATTTTTAAAATGTCTGTGTAATGCTCTGAGTGTTGGGGAAAATACAGTTTGCAGAGTACAGCTTTACTCAGGATGGTAAAAGTACTAGGAAGTGGTTTTTTCCCCCCTCTGTTTTAGCAAAACTCTGCTGTTTCTCCTGTGATATATAATTGGTGAGCTTCCCTAGAATTTTTTTGGCCGGGGATGGAAAATCCAACTTATATTGTGGCATTAAAATGTGCCTGTGTGCCCCTGAAAATAGAGCTCTGCTTTTGACACCCACCTCACGGCTCCGTCCTCTGTCCTGCATTGATTCACTGATTCCCTTTTATTCCCAGGGTCTGTGGACAGTGTCCCCTTCCCTGCTCTGCCCTCCCTCCTCTGCTCCAGGCCCAGGGTATGTTTGTCTGCCTCACGTTAGGAACTCGAAATTGTTATCGATTAATATTAATATTTAGCATGTTTGTGAGAATGTCTCTCCCTGCTGCTATTAATCTGCTGTGTTAATAATGCCAGGACTCCTGTTCTGGACCCTGGGGAACCCACAGTGAGTGGAATGACAATGAGACGGTGACAACAGCCCAAAAGCCTTCGCTTGGCAAAGATGTGAATTCCAATTGCGAGGGCTCCTTTTGGAGACTCACAAATGCTTTATTCTCGCTCTGTGGTTTGACATCCAGGGCTGAGAGAAATATCCAGCATCGGTTGTTAGTTTTTGGAGAGCTGCTCTGACTGCATTGATTTATTTATTCTAAGTAGGTGACATTGCTCCGAGCGCAGAATTTCTCTTGCAGGCATTTTTAAAGTTTGCTGTGTTTCCAGTGCAGAAATTTCTGTAGGATTGGAGCATTTCTGTAGTTGTGTAGCTTTTTAGAGGGGAGGGATTTTGTAGCAAAAATAAGCAAACCACGGAAAAGCAATGGCGATTTTTCTTTACAATGTGGAGCTTTTCTTCAGGCTTTCCTCTCTTCCTTCCCAGAATTTTTTCCTGTTGTGTTGTTTCTCCAGATTCCTCACAAATGTTTGTTACAACTCTGGTAATACAGTGAACATTTCTTGTGATGCTTCGTTGGAGCTTTTATCTTGTAAATAGTTTAGAGACAGAAATCCCAAAGGCTAATATTTTTTCCAGTGGCTTTAATAATAAGATAGTAGAGCTTTTTTTTAATTTTTTTTTGCTTAAAAAGCTACTTTATTTCTGCATTCAAACATGCACTGAATTAGTATTTTAACATAGCACAATTTGTAGAAATACCAGCTTGAATTCAAATCTAAAACAAAATAGTGGATAGAGAGATCAAGTGAAATGTACATACAGACAATGACGTTCTCCGAAGAATTTGATTCTAAAAGGGATCTTATGTGGAAATATTTTTGATGCCTAGTTAAACTTGACTTTCACTGGAAATATAATCCTGGCATTTAGTGCAGAGTAATTTGGACACTTTCCCTGCTGGTTTTACTAGAGGAAAACGCGTATTAAGGAGCACACTGCAATACTGTTTCAAGCTTTATTCTTCATTTCTGCCAGCAGAAATCCCTTAATAAAAGAAAACACTTAATTATTTTGCTTAAAACCAAAGGCACTTGAAATCCTTAATACCTGTTCTTCTTACAGCCAAGTTCTGAAGCAACTGCTTTTAGAATGTTTATTGAAAAATGCATCCGATTAACTCCGTGCTCAGTCGTCATCTGCTCCTACAGCTCCTTTGGATCTGCTTTCTGTTTCTTTTTAATAAAAGGACTTGAAGCTGCTTTGAGAGGAGCAGTTCCAACTAAGACAAAACAGAGCACGAATGTGAAACTTGAAAAATGAATATACAAAGTAAACACGGGAAAGGGGCTGTGTTTGCAAATGATTGGTTTTTATCATAGTCTGCTTCCTTTTCATTCATCCTGCCTCTTCCTCCTGCCCCATCCCTCACTGTCGCTGCAGTTCTGAGTATTCTCCAGGACTAAATTGTTTTTTAATGGATTCTGCAGCAGTTCTGCATTAGACAGATCCAGGGGAGTTCCCTGTGTTTTTTCCTTAAACACTTTGGGTGGCAGAGCCAGACCCAGCAGTACCTGTGGCAGGTTCCTGTGCTGGGGAGTGCAGGGAGCTTGTGCTTGTCTGAAATTTTACACAGGGATGTGCTAAAACGTGTGTCTCTTTTGGGCTTAATTTCAATGACAGCTCTAAATAAAAATGTCCATGAACAGCCCTGCAAAAGGGAGTGCTTGGCCTGGCAGGGTGATGTTTCTGGGGTACAGGAGCTTGGCCATCATAGGTTGGAGCAGCCAGGTCCATCAGAGCTGAGTACCTGACCACTCACCTCCAGGATCCAGTTTGCACCATCAGCATCTTCCTGCTTCTTGAGCATTCCCAAAATACTGTGCTTTGTAGTGTGTAAGTAAAACATAACTGCAGTGTTTTAGGGGAAAGTACAGACCTACAAGCTGTGAAACACGAGATCTCCCCTAGAGAGATTGTCCCTAATTCCTTTTAGTAATTCCTTGTAGTTGTCGCATTTGGGGTGCTTTTCAGGGAGCTGTGAAAAGCTCTGGATATGGTCTAAGGGAGAAGCAGGCTTACTCCACTGAGAAGTAATCCAATGTGCTTGGTGTGATAGTGTCATCTGGTATTAAATGCCCAAGATTTAGGGGGAATCTAAAGGGAAGAAAAATACTATTTCAAGCTGAGTATCTCTAGATACATTCAGAAAAATAGGCAAAACCACAGCAAGTCGTAGCAGAGGTGCCCATTAGACTGAAAAGTTCAATAGAGGATTGTGTTCACAGTACCATTTCTCAAAGGTAAATGCAGCTTGTATGACATTCTTTTGGCACCGTGGCACGGAGGCAAAACCACTTCCCACTTGTGACCACTTCCCTGCCTGTGCATTTATTGCCCAAGAATTTTTTCAACTGTAAAACTTGTGAGAGTGGAGGGGTTTTGAGAGTGACTGAAAGAGAAAATTACATTTCTGAATGGTCATTTAAAGCAGAATTTCCTTTCCCTCCTGCCAGCAGTACATGGAAAACCTGTCAGAGCATCCTGTGTAGTCCAAGAACTGCACAGAGCCCTGGTCCCCACAGGTGTCCAGGAGGTTCCCCATGGGCAGGTTCTGCTTTGGGTGCTGAATGTGTTGCTTTCAGACCAGTATCCACCAGCAAGCGCTGTGGATACCAGTACAGCTTAGAGGCAAAAGGTTCTTGCTATGAATGGAAAGAAGAAATTATGTGATGGACTTCATAATCTTAAATAAACTATTGTTTATTGTCCATCCTTTACAGCCATTATAATTAAATTAATATTGTCCATGGACAGGGAAAAGGCCATTTTTGTATGGTCATGAAGCATTTAATGCTTTAGTCCTATCCTTAATGCAAGAGGAATAACTCTTGCCATAGCTGCTTTGTCACTAATTTGCATCCTTGCTGGCAGGAGGAAACCCAAATATTTCAGAGTAGCTTCCAGAGAGGGTCTTACACTGAATTTTAGGTCTTTGGTGTGTTACAAATACCAGCCATGCTTTTCTTTGAGGGAAATGTGCCTTTGCAGGAGACCTGCCTTGCCCACAGCTGGTCACCTTCATCAGCAGAGTGACTGGGAAACCATTCCTGGGTAACTTAACAACGGTCTCAGGGAGGATTGTGTGGGACACCTTGACTTCTTTGGCTGCTGCTGTTGGCAGAATGTGCTGCAGAATTCCTGCATCCTACAGATCGTGAGCCTGTGCAAGATGACATGCCAGTTCCTGGGCTGAAAAGTGCTGGAAATTCATGGAACGAGGCTTTGTAACCAGGGCCAGGCAGATGAGTCCAGCAGGGACTGGATTTGGAGTTTTCTATTGTATTTCAGCTGTGGCCATCAGGTGGCAATCTGATCACTGGGATCGTTCTGTGCTGGAGGCACTTTGGGGTGGGTGTTCCTTGGGGCTTTCCAGTGTCCTTTGTGATTTAGAGATGTGTCTGCCAAGTTCTGGGCATGTCCTGCTGGCAACCCTTGCCCCCTGGTCATGGCAGAGCGGGAGCAAGGAGTGAGGCTTCTGTAGAATTGCCAGTGAAGTTAGCCAGGGTGGAGGGCCAGTATTTCTTATAATTTACCTGAATTAAATTAAGATGAGCAGCACAATATCCTGAGGTGATGGAGCCCATCGGGCTGTTGGCAGTAGTTAAGCACCTGCTTGATTAATGTGAATATTTGTGCTCATGGTTGAACTGAGCTGTGATGTTGGTGATCTATTCCAGCTCCTCTGGTCTAATAAATGGGTCAGAAAAAATTACTTTATATTTGGTGGTGGAATATTCTGAGTCCACAGCAAATAGAGGTAGAATCCTGTCACTCCAGAGTTCAAAATGTAAGTGGTCTCATTTTCTGGAGCTGTGAAATGTAAAATCATGGAATGATTTGGGTTGGAGGGATCATAAAGCTCATCTTGTTCCACCCCATGCCATGGGCAGGGACACCTTTCACTAGACCAGGTTGCCCAGTGCCCCTCAGTATATTGCTGAAAAAGCTCAAATATTCCATACCTTCTTTCTAATGAGGCATTATATCTGGAATAGTTTTGTTTGACTGTTTTGTTTTCTTCTTTCTGGGGAATGTTTCTAAAGGAAAATCACACAGTGCGGGAACCTCAGTATGTCTATGGGGTTGTAAAGACAGTGGCAACATCCCTCTTTGGGTTGGAAAAGATGTTTGAGGTCACTCACTGCTCTTCCTGTGGAGCCAGAAAAATGGAAATGAATCCCAGCGAAGTCCTGGCCTAGCGGGTGTTTTGCTGATGATATTTTATGTGATAACAGCCCAGTAACAAACAGTTCTATTTAATACCTCTATGTGTGTCTAACTCACAGGAAGGAGTTGCAAAGTTTGGGTAGTGAAGTAAAAAGCCCTTTCAACAACCAGTTAATCCCTGAGGAAAAAGCATCAGTAGGTCTCTCCCTGTGTGGTTTCACTCTTGGGTACAAAGTCACAGTTCTGTGTGAATATTTGTATTTTCTACTCTTCAGCTCAAATTCTTTCCTTGGGCCTGAGGTTCCAGGTTCTGAGGCAAACCTTGAGTTCAATGGGTGCCTGCCATTGTTCTCCTTGTTCAGAAAATAAAAATATCTGATTTCACACATATGTTGTATTAACACAGCACAGCTCCACAGGAGCATCCTCTGCCCTGGCAGCACTGTGGACTCAGCCTGGTGTTGTTTTATGCACAAGTAAAGATGAGCTGTTTGCTGTTCATTCTCGGTATGTTCTGTAAATGGTTCCCAGTGAAGAAGCCAAAGATGCTCTTTGCTACGTCTGTGACAGTAGAAAATGCTCATTATTTCAGAGAAGTAGGTATTTCCTTAGCAGAATTTAATAATAATAGTAATAATAATATTGTTACAGAATACAAAACATAAAAGAAACCCACCCGAAATCTAACACATTATTTCCACCCTGTCCTTTAACATCAGACTTTCTTTTCCTTTCATTACAGCTGCTAAATAGATTATTCATGAGATCTCTCACCAACACTAAACCATCACTCTCATTGTTGCAAGACCCTCATTGGTGTCACACAGATTTTCAGCATATGCCCATATCTGATTATCTGTGGAAACAACCTTTCAATGGGTCTTTTTATCGAGTCATTTTGCTGGTGAGCTTTGAGGGACTAATTTTAGTTTCATGACAGTAACAATAAGGTCAAGTTGTATTTCTGTCCTGCTTTTCACATCAGCAGACATTCCAGAGCACTGCAATCCCTGCTGCTGGAAGAGGGGCAGATGTAGGACAGCACGGTTGTCACCAGTGAGTGGCCATGGCAGCAGCTGACTTGTGATGGAGCTCGGGAGAGCTGGAAGTTGTTCCTGAAAAATAAGATGTTCCCTGCTTTTTTTAATATGTTTTCTTTTTTTATTATTATTTTTAAGCAGTCATGTTGCATCTGGAGTAAAGCTGAGAGGAGCACTGAGGGTGGCAAACTGTGCAGATGCAGTGAGAGCAGTCTAGAAGGTTCTGCAGTGCAGAACAACCAACTGTTATCAAAACTGAACCCCAGCTGCTGGATTTTCCCCAAATCCTTGGAATAAATATGACCTGTGCAGATCAACCACCACATGAGTGTGTTTTAGATGAGGTTTTGAGGAGGTTGTAACTAGAGGGGGTTCAACCTCTCCAACCAAGCAACAAGTGACAGGATGAGAGCAAATGGCCTCTGTTGATCTCAATATTGGATTGTGGTGACAAACACAATGTTGACACATCTGCCTCTTTGTGATGCTGCTCCTATATGGTACCTCTGGTATCAGAACCATCATGTCCCAAAAATGTTCTGGTTCATCATCATTTCGTGCTGTGGCCAGTCCCTGGTTACTGGTTTCAGCAGCTGAAAAGGCAGAAGGAACAGATTACCTGTGTCTTGTGATTTCTTTTGAAGTATGAGGTCAGTCAGATGTGGGTTCAGCTTCAGAGTAAATTAAAATTTAGTCAGAACTGCCCCAATTGTCCCATGGAAGACATGAAATTACAGTGTTCAATAGTAAGGTGTCTTTATACTTTTACTTGTATCCTTTGGAAATGTTCATAGGTTATGCTCCAATAAACCTAGTTTTGCTTTTTAACTCAGTTGGAATTCCTGTTTCTTAAGTGCAGAAGGGGCTAATCATAGAGGAGAAAATAATTTGACTTGCTAATACTGGGCGAGAAAACATTTA
Organism: Acropternis orthonyx; assembly: GCA_035583155.1. Lineage (NCBI taxonomy): Eukaryota > Metazoa > Chordata > Aves > Passeriformes > Rhinocryptidae > Acropternis > Acropternis orthonyx. The sequence goes on along the minus strand of JAWWEU010000055.1, from coordinate 4,195,346 downwards.
CTGCAACCACAAGTATTTTCAGGATGATGGAGTATCTCATGCTCATGAAAGCTTGGTTCTGGCGACATGTTTGAGTAGGGAGGGCTGCACTTTCTAGCAGAGGAAACCCGTGTAAGCTGTAGCAGGCAGTTCTCTGTATTTCTCCAAAGCTGGAGCAAAAAAATGTTGGCAAAGGAATCAAAATCCTCCTCTCTAGTCAAGTCTGCCACCAGGTTTCTTAGGCATGAACTCAGGAAAATCTTTATTAGGCATTAAAAAAACAGAGGAGGAGATGTGTCTTGCAGACAGAAGGTGCATTCTGAGGTTATGGAAGGGATGAATTATATATACCTTAAGCCGAGCCGTGCTTTTCCAGCTATTCTTCCCCGATGGTTCCTGTTTGGCAGCCAGAGCTGCAGTGAAAACTGGGAGTTTTGTTGGGTGCTGCTCCCCCCCGATGACATCAGAGGTCAGTCATTAATATGCACTGTGGGAGTCCCTCCCGTGTCGGAGGGTCCACAATGGGGCAGTTGTTGGCCTTGTTGTCATAGTGGGAACTCCTGAGCACAGTCCTGCTGCCTCATGTTTAATTTAGAGATGGCAAAGCTGCTCCCAAAAATACTTCAACTACTTGTATTATGTGACAAATGTGTTTTTCTTTTCCCCTTCGTGTTTCACTCTCCCCCCACCCCACCCCCGCTTTTGCTTTTTGGATGAAAAAGCTCTGTTTTCATTACATATGAATGTCCTTGCTTAGCAATTGAATCCTCTTGAAAAAAATCCCCAAACTTTATTACCCTCTGTGTCCAGTGTTTTCGCTTAAGGACAAGGGAGAATGGCTTCACACTGACACTGAGTAGGGTTAGATTGGATGTTAGGGGGAAGTTGTTCCCTGTGAGGGTGGGCAGGCCCTGGCACAGGTTGCCCAGAGAAGCTGTGGCTGCCCCATCCCTGAAAGTGTCCAAGGCCAGGTTGGACAGGGATTGGAGCAACCTGGACCTAGTGGAAGGTGTCCCTGCTGATGGCAGGGGATGGAAGATGATGACCTTTAAGGGCCCTTCCAACCCAAACCAGTCTGAGATTCTGTGACTGCAAACTGGTGATGCTTTTGCTACACGTGCAAAGGTGCATTGCTGAAGTGCAGCTGGAAGGTCACCTCAGCCACGGCTTCTGTTGTGGGACACACTGAACCTAAGAAACCCAAATACCAGGCAAACAGTTCTTGCCAAACTTAGCTTGGGTTTAGCTTAATTTCTCTGTTCCACCCCCCACCCTTACAAAATATACTGAGCCACTTAAAGCAATAAATGGTTAAAGGGAACCTCGACCTTCTTCTGTGTTTTCTTCCCTCTCTCCAAAATTGAAAGACAAACGCTCCAGAAACCCTAATCCTGTAGAACATGTCAGGCTGCAATTACCTTCCTCCCAGCCTTCAGCAGCACTGAATATCGTGCAGGCAGTGTGAGTGCTCTCACCTCAGCCCTACCTGAGCTCATTAAGGGAGGTTGGTCTTTTTATCCTTAAAGCGTGTGAGCTCGGCTTTGTGAAAACTTTGTCCCAGGAGGAGATTAACTAATGTTCACGTGAGTATTTCAGTGTGTTTTGTTCTGCTGTTTCCCCTTTTAGGTGACAGCGAGATTGTAAATAATATGTACGAGACCGATCCCGATCTCCTTGCTGGCGAAAGCGCAGAGGAGGAAACAGAGGACAGTATAATGTCCCCCATTCCCGTGGGACCTCCGTCACCCTTTCCCACCAGTGAGGACTTCACTCCCAAGGAGGGCTCACCTTATGAAGCTCCCGTCTACATTCCTGATGACATTCCAATCCCACCAGATTTTGAACTCAGAGAATCTTCGATCCCAGGGGCAGGGCTAGGGATTTGGGCCAAAAAGAAGATTGAAGTTGGGGAAAGATTTGGACCCTATATGACAGTACAGAGGAGCACATTAAAGGAAACAAACTTTGGATGGGAGGTAAGCGTGTGGAATGTGATCACCACATTCATTTCTCTTCTCTGCCAAGTGTTCGTGAAGCTGGACTGAGGCCTGGTGGCCTGGGGACAGATGTAGTGACTTTGCCAATGCCACGTTTTTCTGCATCCCTTGGCGGGGGGGGGGGCGGGGGGGGGGCGGGGGGGGGG
>JAWWEU010000055.1:4079907-4186379 GCA_035583155.1 Acropternis orthonyx | reverse complement strand
CCCCCCCCCCCCCCCCCCCCCCCCCCCCCCCCCCCCCCCCCCCCGGGAGAAACTCCCATGAAAAGCTCAGTGGTGACCACAGGGTTTGAAAAACAGCTCTTTTGACAATGAAAAGCCTTGCAGAATACAGGGCACTGCTTCTCCCTCTGGAATGTTAACCTGTGGAGAAATCCAACCTTGATTTTGTCCCCTCCCAGAAGAGCCTGGCTGATGGAGCACTGGAACACAGTGGGCTTTTGTGAAGGAAATGATCAATAAGTGAAACCATAAATATACAGGAGCCTTGAAGGGGCATTGCTCTGTGGATTCTGTCAGTTGCTGTTTCAGGAGGTGGGAGCAATGCAAAATAACTCACTTGGTGGTTTTCAGGCTGCTGGTACAGGGTGATCAGGGGTGTGTTGGCTGTTTGGGAGTTTAGCCCTTGTGCTCCTCACTGGTCAGAGATGGACACGTGGTGGTGAGATACCAGCACAGGAACGTACTCAGATGCTCTGCTGGACTTGGGAACTGCCTGCCAAGAACCTGCTGCCCGTTCCCTGTGTCCAGGTGTGCTGCCCACACCTAACCTGTGCTGTCCCTTGCTGTGAGAGGGACCCTAACTGGTACAATGTTTTAGGAGTTCACCCAGCAATATTCCTTTTTAGTTGTAGCTGAACCCCTGAGTTCCTGTGACCCTGTGATAAGGTGTTAGAGAAAGTCATTACTCAGCTTTGAGTTAAGGCTTAAATAGAATCATATAATCATGGAATGGTTTGGGTTGGAGGGACCTTAAAGCTCACCCAGTCCCATCCAGTGCCATGGGCAGGGACGTCTCCCACTATCCCAGGTTGCTCTGAGCCCTGTCCAGCCTGGTCTTGGACACTTCCAGGGATGGGGCAGCCACAGCTTCTCTGCACAACCTGTGGCAGGACCCGCCCACCCTCACAGGGAAGAATTTCTTCCCAGTTACCCAATCAAATCCTGCTCTTTGTAAATTTGAAGCTGTTCCCCCTCGTCTTGTCACTCCAGGCCCTTGTAAATGGTGTCTCTCCATCTTTCTATTTGGCTCCCTTCAGGTACTGGAGAGCTGCTGTTCAGTTACCTTCTCTTCTCCAGGCTCAACAATCCCAGTTCTCTGAGCCTTTCCCTATAGCAGAGCTGCCCCATCCCTCTGATCATCTTGGTGCCTCCTCTGGACTTGCTTGTCCTTCCTGTGCTGGGTCCCAGGGCTGGAGGCAACTCTGCAGGGGGGTCTCAAGGCCCAGGCTGGTTTGTGTGATGGGGTTCCAGACAGGTGACAGTGGCTGTGATCACTGAATGTGTTGGCACTGATGGAGACACGGGCGTTCCAGTAGGATGTGTAAATAAAGGAGAGGCATCTCTCAGGGTTCAGTGTGTGGACACAGGAGAGGCACAGACCGGAGAGCAGTTTGTCAGAACTTGCCATCGTTTACTCTCTTTGCACCAGAAAGGCAAAAAACCTGCTTAAAGTGCTTTGAACTGAAGAGTGTTCTCAGCCAGCCCCTGCTCGTGCTCGCTTCTTGGTGGGGCTTATTTTGGCTGCTCTTGGCACCACGTTGGTGGTGAAGTAAATCCCCAGTGTGTCCTGGAAGTGATGCCCTGGATTGGGAGTGGTGCAGACTTCAGAACCACCTTTGTGTTTGGTGTGTTCCACAACCTGTCTGCTACAGAAGCTGCAGGTTCAGCCCACTCCAGGCCATTTGCTCAGCACAAGTGGGTCTTCCCTCCCTTTGGATCTGATTCCCCAGCACTGTTCCTTCGCTTTCAGATAATGCCTGGGCAAGTCATTGCTTTAATTGTGCATCTTATTGTGTCATCCCTGTTCAATCATGTTCAAAAATACCTACATTTCACCCTTGTCCCCCACCTCCCTTTTCCCATTTAGATCTCCCTGAAGCCCATTCTCCCTTATCAGCACAGTAATTTCGTGAGCAGAGCTTGGATTTCTGCCGTTTAGGCCCCGGCCATTGTCTGTCGCAGCTGCAGTCAAGATAAACCCTCACCCAGAACAAAGTTGGAATGACCTTTTACAAGCAGAATCTGCCTTGTTTCCCTCCAGACTAATTTATCAGCCTTCATTTCAGCCTAGTCTCTCAGCAGAGGCCTGAAAGAACATTACAGAGAGCATGAATGAACAGGGGGATTAAGATGCTTGGCTAGTCCCTCTTTTTCATCAGACACCTTCTGGATTTGCCGGGCTGTAAGCTGTAAATGACCGTAAGTGGTGAACTGCCTTCAACTTGGAGGAAGGGGAAGGGAAGGGGCGGGGGGAATCACCACGGCCAAATGTTTGGGAAAGGAGAGGGATGTGGGGAACTGGATAAAGCTCCTGTCTCGAAGGCAGAATGTGGCAGGTCTGAGCTGTGTCCCTGATCCTGCTTGTCCTTACCAGAGGATCTGTGCTTGGGAGGTCTGTCTGTCCCTAAGGGGGGGACAGGCTGCAGACACAGGCTCAGCTCCTTCAGAACTGTTAGTGAGGGGTTCTGGCAAATTGAAATCTAATTTATTAATTGAAGGCCAATCTTAAAACCTGGATCATGTATCTGTGTGCTAGAAGTACTTTGGTGCTGCAGAGAAGCAAAACTTTTATTGTGAGCGTGATTTTAATGCTGCAAGTGGTGAAAAAAATTTTTAAGTGAACTTGACAAGTGTCAAAGAGCCCAACAGGAAATCCAAGATCCACTTGTAGATGACAACAGTTACAGTCCAAAGGACTTGCTTTGAGGAGGGGAATAAATATTGTTCTCTTGAAGGAAGGGAATAAATATTTGTCTCTTGAAAGAGGGATTGGAATGGCCTGCCCAGAGAGGTGGTGGGTTCACCATCCCTGGAGGTTTTTAAACTGAGGTTGGACGTGGCACTGAGTGCCATGATCTAGTAAACAGGTGGGAGTTGGACGAAGGGTTGGACTCGATGATCTCTGAGGTCTTTTCTAACCCAATCGATTCTATGATTCTATGATGTGATTCTATGATTCTAGGGCAGAGTTGGCAGCTATAGCTGGGGTGAATATCCTGTCTGTGCCACACAGGCAGCTTTAGTGGAATTGGATAATTCCACCTCTAAACACCTTATCACACAAGGTACTTTTTCAGTGCTCACACTTTTGGCTTCCCTCATCCTTTATGTAACAAAGGAAAAGGTTGATTAACAACTTGGAAACATTGCTGTAAAATCACAAGCTGCTTGGCTGAGGTGGGGGAATCCTTGCGTGTAAAACTCAGACCATTGTGGTGGATTCCTTTGAGTTGGCTTGGAAGCTTTTTGCAAGGGAAGAATTAAATGCAGCCCCGGTGCCTTTGGCTGTGCCACCAGTGGTGGTTATTGCTGGGGCAGTGGTATTGTTTGCAGAAGGTGTAAATGTGCTGAGGAACCAGCTTGTGAAAGTTGTATTTCAGTGTCAAGTTATGGTAAACATCTACCATAAGATGCTTAGAAACTGGATGTTGGTAAAAGACCAATGTTTTAGAATTATATTTAAGTTACGAGGAGTTTAGGCCCTTCACTGGACAAGCCTGACATTTTGTCTACAGGATTTTAGCACCTTCCTGTGACTGTACGTACCAATAAATCCTGCTGCAATAATTGGTATTTTCATTTATGAGCAATAAAACCCCTCACAATGCAGTGGCTTGTGATTATAATAAAAATATCCAGTCATCTCTAAACCTTTGGAAGACTTGTGATTTAATTTAGATATTTGGGTGAAAGTTCAGGCCGTGATTGCCTTCTCTCTCCTGTGTTCTAACCTGTATTAGTGCCTTTGCAGTTCTTAGCTTATTGGCAGACTTGGATCTTGTATGTTTGTATGCACTCATACAAAAGGTGTGGGCAGCTCATCTCTTAAACACCGACTGAACTATTGTCCGAGTCCTGGTTTACAGACACTTCCACTCTCAGAAATGAAGAATCGTTTGCTATTTCTAAGTGCTTGTATCATTTCCAAAGTGAATTTCAGCAGCATGGCAGGGAGATAGAGGCAGTGCCTGGAGGGTTGTTGAGGCAAAATGCAGATAGTTCAACCCGGGCAGATTATTTTTGGCTCTTGTCCAGTTTTCTGGGAAGTGGACAGAAAGAAGCTTAATTTCTTATAGTCCCCTGCAGCTGTGCTTGGGTTTTAATAAGCATACAAGGTGATTTAAGGAAAAAAATAAGCCAGGAAGTTCAACTTCTTGTGGAGTTGTCTGTGTTCTGTGGAGCAGAAATGGGGGGGTTGCTGCTGAGAGGCTACTGGGGGCCATGAGGTGAACAGAGTGGAACTGGGCCAGGCTCACACGTGCTCCCTAAATCCCACCTCTGGCTTTTATTGTCATCACTGATGTTGCCATAAGGTCAGGCAAAGACCAACCTGGAAAACATCCTTTGGGAGAAAGGGGCATTTAGGGAAAACCAACCAACAAACATAAAGGCAGAAATTAAATGTTGCTAGGTGCTAACAAATGACGCCAAGGGGGGGAGCTGTGGGGGTAAGGGACTGAAATAGGGAACACACCAAGGAGTGCCCCTGGAAAAGGGGAGGGGGGGAACTATCTTCAGACTGTAGGAAGATGTGGTGCTTCCACCACCCCTGGCAGTACTGCTGTTGCAAATCACATTTTCAACTCTTTATTATTTTTATGGATTTTAGATCCAAGCCAACACTCGCAGTGTAAATTCTCATCTTGCCTGTGGTTTGTTAGAAGAGTCTGTAGTTGCTGCTGGAAATTTCAGATTTAGGAATTTGAGCCAAAGTCACTTTTTTTTCCTGTCTTTTCCTGTTTTCCAAAGTCACCTCATTTTGTAAAGGGCGTGCGTGTGTGATATATATCAGTGTAAATTTACTGCTTACTATAAACTGTAATTGGCAAGAGTGGGGATATGGCAAATTCAGAATGGGAATGATAAAATACTGATACTGTATCCTTTAATTTATTACCTGTATTATCCACACTCTGTGTTTTCCACTCCGTTCTCTCTCCTTCACGAGTTGTGTTTTCACTAGACTGGCATTTTCCTCCTCTGATGAATTAACTGTCAATTGAAGTTAGTGAGATAAATCAAAACAAATGGACACACTGCTCCATATTGACTTTCTCACTGCCTGATTCTGAAAACCACTTTCTGAGCACTGTGCTGTTATTGTGCTCACTTGCTTCTAAGCAAATGTACAAGAAAGAAGGAATTGGGGCAGGGAGGTGTTTAATAGCCATCAGTTGCATTTTCCCTATCTTTGTTTTATCTGGGATCTTGTCAACGATGAGATCTGGGCCATTTACCTCGAAAGAAGGCACTTGGTGTTGGGTCAGAGAAGGAAATGTTAAATGGCTCTCAGGAAGCAGACATGGAAATTCAGGTCTTCTAAAATGTGGTCTTAATCTACACTAGAAAGGAGGGTTTGGGATAACCAGGACAGTTTAAGGAAAAAGGAGGAAGGGACTACATGCAGACCCTCACCATAACAGTGGAGAGACAAGTCCCCAGTCTGAATCCAGGGAGATCTATCAGCATTTGCTGTGGGAATTCTCTGTGGATAATTCTGGAGTCATAGATAGGGGACTTCAAGAAGTTGAAGTCTTGGTTTTATCCCAAGATACCAGAAGTGTTTCTAGCCTGATTTATTTTATCTGTGCAAGCAGATGAGTGATGATCAGGTGCCCAGTAACTGGGATCATCTTTGTCCATGATAAGAGAAAACTAAAGCAATGTATGTGTTCTAAAGTAATCAGTGAAATAGATCTGGAACTCGGAGATGCTGAAGGCTTTCCTCCTGCAGCCATAGTAAAACTTTCACACTGAAGAGCTCGTGGGATCATGGGCACAGACATTCCTTCTGCTGTCATCTCAGTTATAATTGTGTGATAGAAAAGTGATTGATTAATTTAAAATAATGCACCTAGGAAATCCATCTCGGTGTGTGAGGCAGGGCCGTGGATCAAATACCAGCCATACCTCTGGCTGACCCCAGTTCCAGTGCTCAGAACAAGCATCTGCCTGTCATACAGCAAGTGTGGAAATTCCTTTGTTATTTGTTTACTTGTATCTTAAACATCTGTGCCTTAACTTGGCTTTGAAATGCTCTGCAGATCAAGCAGGTTATCCTTTCAGAGCTGTCACCCGACCGTGTGTTGTGTCTTCTTGAGTAACCAGCACCACATTTAGCAAATAAATTTAACACCTCCTCACCTGGAATAGATCTCCTGCACTTTAATTCAAGAAGTAAAAGGTTAAAAAAATGTATGTGCAGAGGAATGGATGGTGGAAAGGGGTAAAGCCTCTCAGCAGTAGGTTAATTGGAGAGTGGAATACCAGTGTAGATGGGAGCACATAGTTTCCTTGGACAATGTGCTAAAGAACTGGGAGCTGGGAAGGACCAGCTGGGATTGTTAGTGAATTAGCTGAAGTCAGAAACTGTTGAATGGAGCAAAGAAGTAAAGGGGAAATGAAGGTTAGGGTATAATTCAGTCTAAATTAGGTGGGCCATTCACAATGCATAAAAGGGCTCTGAGCTTCCTTTCTCGGGGAAAATGGGGAGGAAAGCTCACTTTTATTTGGATGTGTGTTGAGTGGTTGATTTTAAGAATGTGCATACCTAGAGCCTACTTTTTGGAAGTGCATTATCCCACATGAGTTTGGAGGAAGCATTGAAAATGCCATGAGACTGAAAGACAACAGATTTCGCAAGAAAGACTCAGAACTGTTGTGCTGCAGGAGAATGTCATTTAATCCCTGATGGGCTGAAACAAACCCTCTTCATTTATTTTATCTTGGCTTGCTTGTTATTAACGATGAAAACTCTGTACCCGATCACCTCAGAATCCTGGGCACTTGAGATTCTGTCTGGCTTTGGTCCATCCCCACGTGGTTTTGGGAAGAGATTTATTACAGCACTTGTGCACTTTTAATAATATCCAAGTTTTGTTACTGCATGGTTCCACCATTGAAAGGGATGTGGCGCAAACAGCACGTGTTCTTGGAGACTGTGTTTGTTCTACGTCAACTTAACAGAGAATTGTGGGATTTTCATATACAAATATTTAAATGAAAATGGTACCTCAGTGGAGCACAAGGCACTGAATTCTCCAGTGATGTGTGTCTGTGGTGCATTGCTTTCAAATTTGGTGGGAAGAGTTGTGCTGCATCCCTTTGGCTGTTGTGGCTTTGGGTTTCTCTGCAGTCCTTCAGGCTCATTTGCTTTCATTTTGCTCAGAATCCCTCAGAATTAAATCATTCGTTTGATGACAAAAAGTTACGAGTTTTTTTCAACTGATTAGATGTTTCAGAACTTGGAGCTCAGTGTTAGTCTGACCTGCGTGTTGCCTGTGAGTGCCAAGGTGTTGTAACTTGGATTCCAGTGATGTGGTTGTGGCTGTGCAGAGCCTGCCAAAGGACTGGGCCCTTCAGCTCCACAGACAGATAATCCAAATTTCTGTTTTAGAAACCTGGGGGTGCTCGATGCTCTGTGTTTGATGAACCAACCAGTGCACACCTTGTGCTGCATCATGAATAGGATAGATCCCAGCTGACTGTGGGTATTGTGGTTATATCAAGACATAGAATGCTTAATAAGGAATATATTGTCCAGCTGACTTTATCAGTGGGCAATTCCAGAAGGGCTGTATCTGGAGGTGGAACTTTTTCCCCCTGTGCTGTACCTGACACAACCTGGGCTTGTTTCTGTGTTCACTCTAAAGGTTTATGTCAAGCCCAGTCAATTTAAATGAGATTCAGAACTGGAGCAGCAATAAGTGTTCAATCAAAGTATTTGATAAATCACTTAAACAATCTTGCAGATTGCAAATTCTGTAAATGCAAGTTCTGCACTTATTCAAAAGTAGTGAATGTGACAGGGCTAAGAGACAGCAAAGTCAAAACAGCAGGAAGAAAAACCCAGATTCTTTGATGAGATTAAAATACCAGCAATTTCAGTGGCAAAGCAGGTAGGACTGTGCTGCTCGTGGGGCTTTTGAACCAATGCTCGAGCTTTTCCAAGGAGAATATACAGATGGGATAAAGAAGAGAAGGTTGATTTGATGATTGCAGCATAATTTTACCTTTACTTCAGGGTATGTGTGTTTTCCTTAATGTCTTGAATGGCATAATTTAGCTGGTCAGGAAAGTTTTCTCTCTTATTAAATGGAATGACAAGTGACTGTAAAAGTAGAAGAAGGGAAATCTCAACAAAGCCCAGATTGCTTTGAATTCTCAACAATTTTCCTTTGGTTATTCAGATTGAAGTATGAGCTTCCTCAGGGGGAATTTATTCTTGTGAGCGTCTCCATGTAAAAGGTGAAAACAAAGTGTTGAAACAAACTCTTTGACTTGACTTTACCATGGTTTGTTGCCCACTGCAGCCACGAGTATTAAATAACAAGCAGGTATTTACTGATTTTTTTTTTCCTACAATTTTTATTATATCAAAGATGGAAGAAATTGAAGCATTATTTTTAGTAACTTCCACAATGACACTTTGTGTTTTGTCCTTTGACCTTTTTTCTTCTTATTTATGAAGGAAGTTTAGGATATTGTGGTGGGAGAAGAGTAACTCCTCATCAGTACCAACATGAGGCAAGATTTGAAGTAACAGTTCTGAACAGTTTGAAATAATAGTTACTGGAAGCAAGACAGAAAATTGCATCATTTTTGACTGTAGCCAGTGTTAATGTTCAGCATTTTAGTTTAAAAGAGGAGCACTTGGTTTTGTCTGCAATTAGTTCAATATTCTCTTATCTTCATCCTCATTCACAGTATTAGTGGTGTTTTAATTAGGATCCTGATGCCAACCTCTGGTATATTTTGCTTGCTCCCACCATTAATGTATTCCTGGTCCTCAGAAATCAGGAGTTAAAAATCACTTTGTGCTGAGATGACAGTAGGAACTGGTTGACCTGAAATTTGGGCTGGTCTCCTCCCTGGCATTCCTTTTCCCCACCCGTTTTACCGTGGATGTGAAGTGGGTTTAATTGATGCTGAAACATGAATTCTGAAAACTCAGGCATTTATTTTCAGGCAGCACAAGGCCTCATTCGGGAAAATTTTTAAGGGCTGTGGGAATGCTGAAGGAAAATACTGATCTAATCACAGTGTACTGTGAGTTACGTGGAATAACGTGTTGTCCAGCTGTGGAGTTGGACAGATTTGCATTAGCCTGGACTTAAATACATACATGCATATATATATGTATGTTTAAACATATACACAGACTCAAACTTCCAACCCAAAAAGCCTGAATGGTTCCTGGAGGCCTTTTTCATCGCTCCTGTGGGGGCCTCCTGGGCTCTGAGATTGTTAAAAATTTCCTCTTTCACTTGAAACTACATTTTTACTCTTTAAAAGTGGCAATTTTCAAGACTTGCCAGCAGTGCTTCTTCCTCCCGCAAAATATTTGTGTTTAACACATTGAGCACATGTATTAATTAATGACAATCAGCAGCTGTAAGGATTCATCTAAAACCAGAGGGTGTGTGCAAGGTGGAGTTATTTGAAAATCTTAGTTTTGCTGCCTGATGCCAGAGCCTTTATTCTGTGCTCTGCCCAGGGCTCTGTGTCGCAGATTTGGAGGGGCTGAGCCCTGTGTGTGCGTGCAGAGCGTGTGTGTGCATGTGGCTGTTGTTTCTTTCTTCTTGAAATGCTTCACCACAGTAGGCGAAATGGATGAAACACAGAAAAAGAGAGACAATAAATAGTTTCCTAACCTGGCTTGGATAATGGAGAAAGTTCGTTAGATTTATTAATCCTCATTTTCCTTTGGACTGTCAGGCTTAGAGTGACAGTAAAAAAGCTTGTGACGACTTTGGCTAATTTGCACTCCATTCACTTTCTCATGAAAACCCATCAGGATGACTGAAGAACTGCTCTGCAATTGACCTTATTCAATGGCAGAGTGATATACTGGGAAACAGGCCAGTTTTTACAATGCCGAAAAGAGCAAATTGGACGGAATCTTTGTTCCTCTCTTTTTTCCCCTTTCCTTTTTATGCCAGTCTTGCTCTAGTTAAGCTCTCTCATTTGTTCCAGCAGTAGCTCTAGGGCTCAGGTCACCCTCTGGGGCTGCCATTGCAGGTGATCACTGGGCCGCTTGTCTCGGATGCAAAGAGGAGGGAGAAAGAGAAATGCTGGAAGACGCTGTGCAAAGAAAAGGTCTGGGACGTTGTTCTCAGCCAGATGTTGAGGGACAGGAGGCTGGTTTTGTCTGTGCACCCACAGGTGCTCAAACAGGTTGTGTGCAGCCAAGCCAGGAGCCAGCTGGTAGCCACACGCTGTGTGTGTTCGTGGTGCTCTTTGGGTGAGGAATTAAAGCTGGTGGTGGTCAGGGCAGAGGAGAGGCAGGGAGCAGATTCCGTGCTCATCAGGAAAACTTTTCTGTGCTCTCTTTGTATACACACACAGCAAAACCAGGAGCTTTCAGTCTGGGAAAATGAGACAGGGTTGGAGTGGGCAGAGGCTGGTGGGGAGAGCTCCAGCACAGGGCACAGACAACTGTCCCCTCAAACCAACATTTAATGTTTTATGCAAAAGAGACCAGACCTGAATGGGACTCTGAGTGGGATTAGCACATGAACAGTCTGTAGTCTGGCAGATACCGAATTTATCTGGGGCAGTGGAGAAAGGCAAAACAATTTGAATTTGAGTCTGAGAAGGGACTGGTGCTGGTCTGGGTGGATTCTCTCTGACTGAAATATCTGAAACTGCAGCTTCGTTTCCAGGTTTCATCAAAAGTGGTTTTTTTTGGTAAAGGTTTCTGACTAGTAAGACTAATACTGATGTTTTTAATACTAGTACCATAGAATGTGTCTTTACCAGGCTACTAAACGTGCTGTAATTCACTGCCAGAGCAGCAGTGGTGGTTGCCCTGCTCTTGATACCTCACACAGGTCAGTGTGAAGCTTTCAGGTGGCTCTTGAGCCCTTTGGAGACCATCTCAGCTCTCTCTGAGCCAGCTTTGATCTTTCTCTCAGAGGGCAAGTCCAGCCAGGCATGCCTAGGAGTTACTAGTTCAAGTTAGTGCAGACTGGCTTTGAACTCTTCTAGGGATTGGGCAGCCACAGCTTCTCTGCCCAACCTGTGCCAGGGCCTGCCCACCCTCACAGGGAGGGATTTCTTCCCCATGTCCAAGCTAAACCCACTCTCTGTCAGTGGGAAGCCATTCCCCCTTGTCCTGTCACTCCAGCCTCCTGTAAAAACTTTATCTCCCTCTTTCATGGGGGCTCCTTCAGGTCCTAAGGGATTGCAGCCATTTGTCACTGTTCTTTTTGAGTTTTTCTATTATACACTAATTTCTTTTTTTCAGTTTAATACAAGTAAAGAGAACCTGATGACGGTGGCTTTGTTAAACCTGAACCACCCAGCAAGACAAGAAACATTTTGTTCTACAACTTCACTAACTGGTTAAGCTCACTGTGGGCCTCGCTTTCTGGAGAGGGAAAGATTTGCTAAAAAAATCAATTAAGAACCACACCAAACTTTCAGCCAACCCTAAATATTTCTGACTTTTCAGTGTATGAACATTTTTCTGACCAGCATGGGTACTTCTGATTTATCCACATGAGAAAATAAGAGACACTGAAAGAACAGGATTTAGGAAAGTAGTTTTTTCTCCCCAAAGTGGCACCACCCCATCTCTTCCATCACATCCAGAAAGTCTCGATCTCAGTGCTCAGTTTCAGCACAGCCATGCATGTTTTAGGCACCTGCAGGAAAGCTGCAGCCCCTGTGTGTTTAGGTTTTGGAATTAAACCAATGGGGTGGAGACCAAGGAATGCAGGAAAGAATAGAGGAAGCAACAAAGCTCTTTCTACTGATATTTTTGGGGCAAATGTTTGCATGAAAAAAGGTTATATTGACACAGTGGGTCTTGGCACACAGGATAAACCTGGAGAGAGGTGTGTGATACTCCTGGAATGCGCCCGTTGCTGTTGGGTGTCTCTCACCATGGAAGGGTCTCTGCAGCTACTCCGGATCCCTCACGGTGGATGGCCCAGGCTGAGGTGACTTCCACCACTCGCTGTGCAGAGTCACTGGCATCGTTCTGGTCTTCCCTCTGTCATCTCCTTGCCCTCCTCCTTCTGGTGCCCTCAGGTCCTCCAATTTCCCCTTCTCTCTCTATCAAATTCTGCCCATGTCCGCACCCTCATTAATCAATGTCAAGTCACAGAGTGTACAACAAGGGCTGTATTCTTCCACTGCCCCCTCAGCCCTCATACATCCCATTGTTCCAAAAAACTGATTCAGATGGCAAGAAAACAGCCGATGCAGCACATAAAAGAGATGAGACAGAAATGAAAAGAATCAAGGAGGGGAAAAAAAAGAGGAGGCATTTTTTTCCCCTGAAACACTCGAATAAATACTCGGCAATGATAATTTAAATTATTCATACATTTATGAAAACATCCATTGAAAAGTGAAGTGTATGATGCTCTTTGTCTACTTTACTTGTCTCTTGTTTGTGATTAACCTTTACTGTAACTTGGGCTGGCAGTGCCACGATCACAAAGACGAGACTTTTCCTTCCATGGGAAAAAATGTTTCATCGGATCCAAATGAAAAATTAAGTGGAGGTATTTAGTGCTGATGTGGCAATTTGGTGCAAAGCATTCACGATGCAGAATTATCCGTGTCTGTAGTCCAAACACTGCCTATTAAAAAAAAATACAAAATAGACAAAGCCAGCTTTTAGCAGCGCGTTCCCTCGCAGTGTAGTTTGACATATATTCTACTTCCAGTCCCGTGACGTCCCTCAGGAGCTGCAGAGCTCGACACCAACTCGGTGTATGGGGTTTGCTGCACTCAGATGAGGAGGATCTGTGTGTATATGAACATGTACAAACACAGCTTTAAAAATTGGGAATGAAAAAAGCAATTCCATTATTTTAATTACAGCTCCCGAGCTACGGAAGTTATTCATAGAGTAGCATTAATAATTTCTTCAGAAAATGAGAGATATTTGAGACCTGACAGCCTGTGAAAGTCCAGATGAAATTTCTTTTGCCTCTTAAATAGACTTTTTTTTGCTCAGGCTTTGTGGTTGCTGCTTCAATTTTAAAAAAAAAAAAACAACTCAGTTTGTGGCAAGATGAGTAGTAGAATATTAAATGCCAATAGTGATAAACAGTCTGATGTCAGGGATAGAAACAGTAATTTGAGAGGTTTTGGAAAACTCAGATCTGTGGGGATTGTGTTCTTTGCTATATCTCTGCCATTCTTCCGGGTTTTTTTGCAGAAACCAAGAGAAATAGTCAAAGCAAAGCTTCTCTTATAACATTTGTGTCATGCTTGTAATCCATCAAATTTCTATCCAACTTTTAAACCAGAGAGGTCTGGATAATGTCATATAATTTATAGATAATCATCCAAACATTTTTATTCTCAAGTGAACATATTTAGTCCTGCAAATATGCCTTTGTGCCTTTCCATAACTGGTCGATTACGTGGGAGGGGGAGCCATTGTCTGGCAGTCAAAGCCAAGGGATTTTCGGCAAAGCTCTTGTTACTCTTCTGTTGACTCTGCAGTTGACTCTGTGTGTGACCTTGGACATGTCACTTATCCTCTGAATGCTTCACTTCCTTCTGGAAATGACTAGAACAGTTTTGAGTACATACAGAAAAGTGTGTCTGGAACTCAGGAAAGCATTTTGAGATCTCCCTCCTAGTAGGTGCTGTTGGGTCCTGGCAGCTGAGACAAACACTGCTCTTCATGGTGGGGTTTGTCAGGCATCACTGTGATGCTCATTGTGGGGGGTTGGCGTATTTTCTCTTGTCTTTTTCAGTCACTTTCCACTTTTGCAAAATTTTTTTTTTTTTTTTTTTTTGGTAATTTTTCTCCCTAGACTTTCTGTACAAGGTGACTCTCAGAACTTTGCATCTATCTTGTCTAGGATTTACTGGGTTTGGTTTTAATGCTGTCTCTGGATTTGTCCTTTGCTGAGGTGAAGCATTTGCCCTTGTTTCAGCAGAAAACACTTTTAATGAATCTACTAATGGATAAATATACTAGAAGAGGTTGTCACCCATAGGATGGAGTATTTATATAGAAAATGTGGTGGAAAACTGTGTATTAAAAGAGGAAAGAAGCTGGAGCAAAAGTCCTAAATCAAAGTCCTGGCAATGCACTGTCTTGGTGTGTATTTCTTGCTAGGCTGTGATTCCTCCTTCTTGGAAATTATCCAGAATTTCCTGGCTCAGTGATCTGGGATACTTTATAATATACTGTATATATGGAGCAGTGGGCAGACTTCAAACAGGCCTGAGAATTTTTTGGGGGTTTGGAGAGACATCCAAAATAGTGGTTCCCTTCCTCAGCTGATTTGCATAAATCCTCCTTTGCTGCTTCCAAGCCTTTCTGGAGTTCCTGAGCAGGAATGCACCAGATCCCTCCCTCCCATTCACACACAAACTAGATTGTTTGGGATCTGTCAGCCAGAGGCAGGGCCCAGAGGAAAGAATCTTTGTACCTCAGCTCTGCTCGCTCCTTCCTTAGTGAGTGAGTGAAGACATGGCCATGCAGAGGCGAAGTGACACCGTGTGGTACTGGGAGCTGTGGAGGGATCATCTCTTGCACATCCATACTCAAAGAACACTCCCAAGCTTCTCAGCTTTGGGTCTGGATGACCGTGGTGTCTTTGGGTTGGGTTTCTCCAAGCACAAAATCGTCGTGTTCTTTCTTGTCTGTGCTTGTGGTGTGCACAGCACTTCTCTGCTGGGCTTTTGAGACTGGAGAATTAAATATCTATCTATATGTATTTCTAACAAATGCACAATAATTAAAATACATATAGTGTGTGTTTTAGAAACTCAGTATAACCCACTCTCTCCATGGCGCTTCCAGGGCAGGGTCGGTCCCCCTCAGCCCTTGCAGTGCCCCCCTCCCACAGCCCCCAGCACACTTTGCCCATAGAAGGTTTGGAGATGCCTTGTTGTGCAGCACTGCTGCCTCCCACCCTCCCAGCCACCACTCCTGGGCTCTGGGAAGGTAGCCAAATGCCACTGAGGACACTGGAGCAATAAATCATCCTCCTTCCAACATCTGCAGGCCCCAAAGGCGAGCCCCTTGCCGATGATGATCTCGCCTCCCACCCCCTGCTTTTTATCCTGTCCCTCGCTGACAAAACACCTATTGTCACAGCCTGAGTGAAGAAGAGTCCTTTTTCCCTCACAAAGGCCCTCTGAAGCCAAGTTGTGAGCTGCCAGGGAAGATGCCGATGGCTCGGCGGGGAGTCTATATCTCACTCTTTTTCTCTGTAGTTCATACTTTTTCTCTCTCACGGGGGTCACCCAAAACCTTTCACTCTGGCTTCATATTCACATAAAGACATCAAGAAAAAGAAAAACCACACCAGAAAGAATTATTAGGCATGGCTGTCAAATGCTTTATGGGGGGGTGGGGGTGCAGGGGGGAAGAACAGTAACTCTTTATGTGCTGGCATTGTTACAGGAGCTAATGTACCACTGCCCGAGTGCCGTGCAGGAAGGCATTACATGCCTCAGGAATTACAGGGACATTAGACTAAAATATTGGATTTCAGCAAAAGGGCATTTGTTTTCATTTCTAGTTCTTAGCAGATTTTTCTAGATTCTTGGGAGGCTCTTTCTTGATCCCGCTTTCTTGAAGAACTTCTTTTAATGTGAAGAATCTTTCTTGACTGTTTTTTGCCTGCTGTGTGAGCTGCAGGGATTTTAGGATCCAATAGATCAAACTGTCCCCAGTCCTTTTCTCCATGTGAAAGTTTAAAAATCCAGACACTGTCAACCACCAAACCCTGCCCAAAGTATTGATGCTTCCTCAGGAAATGGGGGAAGCTGAATTAGTGAAAAGGAGCTGAAGGAAGGGAAGAGCCTCCCAGCCCTCTCCTTAGGGCAGAGACCTGCCCTGGGAGTTCCATTTGGTGTATCCCAATCCACAGATTCAGAATTACAAAATCGCCCATTTGTGGCAGATTTATGCTTGGAAAGAGTTCCTGAATCTGCTGCCCATCTCTCTGCACCAGCTCCAAGGGAACTTTGGGAGCTGTGAACTGAAGGCTCCACAAACAAATTGCCTGCCCGAGGTTCATCCAGATGCCACGTTGCCCTGGATGGTTTTAACCCTTTGAAGTTGTGTCCCGTTGCTGTGCTTGCTGAGAAGTGGGTGAGCTGTGCTGGGCACAGCTTTAAGAAGATCCTGCTGCCCTGGAGAGGGAGATAAATTAAAAACTTCATTTAATCCTTTTGGAAGGCTGAGACTGTAAAGTTAACAGTCGAGTAAGCTATTAAAATTTACAGTGCAAGGCATCAAAACAGAAGGAAAGTGCACATGGATAAAGTTTAAAGCATCCTTATAAAAAGCCGGAAACCTAACACTGCATTCCTACAAATTATTCCCTTAGCAAACATTTTTATTTCCAATTAGTAAAAGAAAAATTGCTAATTTGCTGCAGTTGGACAGGCCTGACGTCTCAATCTGCAAAGTGTCAGTGCTGTGAAAGGAAATGTTTCACACTGTGCTGGAGAGAGAGAGCGGCTCTAAAGAGGGTCAGGGCATCGGGCCCAGAAACCAGATTGACTGGCCATAGTGCTAAATTACTCACACAAGACAGACATTGTCTGCAGTGCCAGCTCCAGAGTACTCACTTTCTCATTCTTTCCCTTTTTTAGTTGATGCTTGTGGAGGAGGTGAGGGGGTGGCAGGGACGGCAGGAGGGGGCACGGAAGAGGAAAGGGAGGAGGGCTGAGTTCAGCAGCAGCGAAGGGCTTGGTCTCATCCTCTGCTTCCCTCTGAACACACAGACCCCATGACCGCAGTGGGGTGAAAGCCTCCCGGGTTCATCTGATACTGCCAGCTCAGGTTGAACCACAGAGGTACCAGGTGGACTGAGGTTAACATTGTACTGCACATAAAGGCTTAGGAAGCACACAGTGGTTTGGGTTGGGAGGCACCTTAAAGATCATCCAATCCCATCCCTTGCCATGGGCAGGGACAACTTCCACACTAGCCCAGGTTGCTCCAAGCCCCGTCCAACCTGGCCTTGGTCACCTCCAGGGATGGGGCAGCCACAGCTACTCTGGGCAGCCTGTGCCAGGGGCTGCCCACCCTCACAGGGAAGAATTTCTTCCTCCTACGTAATCTAAACCTACTATTGGAATACCTTGGCCAGGATGTCTGGATTAACAGACAGGCTGGTATTTGAGTGATCGTTATTATTGTTTTATTAACCAGGTATTAAAAAACCCCAAACAAACAAGACAAGGATCAAGCTCACAAATAATTACTCCTTTATGAATTGCAATCTTCTTATCTGCCTGTGAAAAGTTTTCTGATACTTTTAGTTCCTTTTGAGCACTAATTCTTTGTATTGTGAGGACTAGTAAGCTAAAAATGGAGCAGAGATATTGAAGGTGCCTAAGCTTTAGACATTTTTTGGTTCCTTGAGATGGGCAGTGTGTGGCAGCCCTCCGATGGGCAACGGGGATGATCTTTCTTGGCTTCTAATGATCCACTTGCAAGTAGCATTTGATTTTACTGGTTCCTCCTGTAGGGCAGATTCAGGGTCCTAGACAGAGATCTTAACTTCTCTGTCCTTTGTCTAAGGAATCAGCACAAGGCAAGTACTGATTTATTTGTACTGAAAATCTTACACGTGGACACAGAATTCCACATAATGTGTTGGAGGAGACTAATGCTGTTGGTTTTGCTGGGAGGAAGCTCTTGCACCTTGGCATAACAACCCGCAGGCCCCCTTCCCAACTAGACAGGTCCTGGCTTTCTTTCTGCTGATAATCCCTCCAGGACCTTTGTTTTTCTGATAAAACTGGATTCCACTGGAGAAACCTAAACACATTAGAGGCTCCATTACATCCTCTGCATCCTTCTTAAAACCTGCCCTGTGCTTCCCGAGCATTAAACAGAGCAGATGCCTGCTGGGTTCCTCTGTGGCACAGCCCAGCCATCCCGGTTATTGCTGATAGCTGGGCAGCTGCCCTGATAAGGCAGTGACATTTCCAATGTGTCCCTATTAAAAAAGGGTAAAAAGGACCTTGCCTTTAGTCAGACAACTCCAAAGTATGAATGGAGTGGTTTATTCTGTAAAGAGTGAAGATGCTGTTCTGAAGAGTCAGTTTATGGCCTCTTCATTCCCGTGAATCTCAGCAGGTAGTGATTTATGCTTTGATATGGAAACGGTGCTGCTGAGTGAATATGAAGGAGGGGAGAGGGAAAAGTCAGTTTATTTTGGGCTATTTGAATACTACAGGATGGAAAGCCAAATATGTGTTTCCTTTTTGAGCTAGGTTTTTCATGGGGCTTCTGCCAGAACAGGGAGCTCCGGCACTTTCTGCATGAAACCAAGTCCAGTGGTGAATCCAAGAGTGAGTTAACTTGGAGTAGGCACATTCGAGCCTCTAGTACAGGAAGGAAAGGAAAGGAAAGGAGAGAGTGATTCAAACTTCTGGGATGATTTAGGAAGTTTTTGTTGGGGCTGGGTGGAACACTCTGTGAGCCATAGTACTTGAATGAGTAAATAACTGCAGCTGCCTCCACTTCAGTTTTCCTTTTCTTTGCCTGTGTTGGGACACAACTTTGCCCTGTACATTTTGAAAAATAATTTTAGGAAGAAGCTTGGATGGGAAGCAGCAATAAATGTTTTTCAATTTTTTTTTTTCCATTTTTTCATCATTATGCTGCTTTCCAAAGAATGCAGAGCGAGGAGTGGTGGGTTGAGCTCCTCAGGCTGCTTGGACAGCACGCCGTGACCTCGTGTGTGTGGTGTGTCAGTGAGGAGGGCGTTTGTGGGCAATCCGTGCTGGGGATTGTCCCCAAGGGAAGGGACTCATGGTTCAGAAGTTGTTCAGGGTGAAGGAATTTGGTTATTCCTCAAATCAATGAGATAAAATCCACAAAGTTGCCTTGAGTGACTTGGTCACTTTTTTGTTTCATTGTCAGGTGGCGAAAAGGGAGGGAGAGCTCCAGACACGGGCTGAGGGTGATGTGGGGTGAGGAGACACGGGCACACAGCCCGTGCCAGGAGCCAGTCACGGCGGCAGAAGGAGCCTGAACACCGTGTTCCTCCTGTGTCCCTGTACATGTGCCTCTTTTCTGGGTTCTGCAGGGCTGGAAGCTGTCCAGGCACTTTACATATGCAAACACCTTCACCCTGAGCTGCTGCTCCCCCACAACGGGCACATTCTGTCAGGCGGTCCCCTGTGCCGTAACCTCCACCACAGAGGGTCACTTGGAATTTGTTTCCTGCGTCTGGAAGCCCGGGATGTGGGCTAAGGAGGGAAGTCGGTGCCTTCCATCCTATGGGGCTTCCTGCTGGGTTTTTTTGGTCATCTTTTTTTCCCCCTCCAGGCCTTTAGTGTCATCCTTCAAGCCAAAAAAATCCATTCATGTTCTCCACAAATTGTTGCCATAATTACAGCTGTGTGTGGCCACACAGGGATCCTTTGGAAACCAGATGTCCCATTTTCTAACCTCTGCTGCAGGGGTAGTGGCTGGCCACAGCCACTGTACAGTACATATATTTATCTTTTTATGGAAATAGCCTGGATGTCCAGAAACACCAAAGCAAATTGCCTTTGATCTCTAGTTTTAAAAAGAATTTGTCCTAATTCCCTGTTGCCTGTGGTTTTTCTCATACCCTTTTTTTCTTCTCAAGATTCCCAGTTCAATTAACCAGCCTTGGCTGCCCTGATGTGTGGTTGGGTGTTGTGGGGATCCACATATCCATGCTGGAAAATATGTTCCAGCAGCAGGAATCTCCAAGTGACTTCTCTGAAGCCTCACCTTTGGCAGCCAGTGCAGGTGCTCTGCTGTACCTGTGAGGAGTCCTGCCCTTACCTGATCTTATGAGTCAACCAGGGTCTAACACTGAAAGGGGACATGGAATAAAAATACCGGGGGTTTGCCAGTGTTCTGTCACTTGTTCTCCTGAGCTAACGACTCAAAATGATGTTCTGGCGAACCCAAGCTATTAGAGAGGTGATTTTTAACTGGTAACTCCTAACTGATTGACCAGATTTAAGCCTGGACCATCACATTCTGCAATCTCAAGTGCAGTCAACACTATTGAATGGAAATGCTGCTTTAATATCTACCCTTACCTCTTCTGCAGTTTTCCTTGGGCTGTTGGATACTTGCTGTGGTTCCTCTCTGAAGTTGTTCCCACTCCAGTGTTTCATGGATCCCTCACACATTCAGAAACTGCAAAACCCTCTGGGCTTTGCCAGGATGGAGGTGGAACATGGCAAATGCAGGGCCAGGACCTGGACTTGGGTGATCCTTGTGTGTCCTTTCCAACTCTCAGGGTATTCTGTGATGCTGTGAAATGGTTCAGTCTGACCTGACCTGCAGGAATTCTGTTTTTCTTTTTTCTCCCTTGTTTGTTTTTTGCTCTGATAGCTCCATTACAGCAGAGGGGACAGTTACACTACCACGAGATAAGCCAGGCTTCAAAGTCTGAACTGATGTGTATGTAATTCTGAGCTTACCAGGGTCAAAGGTGTTTGTATCTGAGGAAGACTGACAGCCTTATTGTTAAGATTAGGTCTAAGGAGCTTGAAACAATTTCTGAATTCTAGAGACTGGGTGTCTTGTCTGTAAAATTGGGAAGTAATCCTCCTCTGCTCCTGTGCTCATTGTTTGTCTGCTGTATTCACTTATTTTCACAAGGTCGTCCAGGCAGACCCATCTTCCTATTTTATGTATCAGTTTTGTCCTGATGCTCCTGACAATAAATGGTGGGAAACTTGGTCAGGCATCGTGTCACCCTGGGAGGTTCAGAGTTGTCTGCCATGGAGCTTCCCCAGGACTTGGGAATATCAGATGTGGGCGATAATGGAGAAATCTGAGTGTCTCAAAGTCAGTAGTTTATCAGCACAGAATCTCTTTCCCCATGGAAATGGTGGGGTGTGTTACTGATTTTCTCTCGGTGTATCTGCTTGAAGAGAAGTTTTACGCATTTTTTTGAGCAGCACATTAAGAGAATTATGATTTTCTCATGCTAATTTCCAGCAATTCCCAAAATATGCATCCCTTGCTGAGACTGTACCTGGGTTTGAGCCAAATTTGCTTTTTGAAACAGACTCTAACAAACTGTCCTGTGCTTTGGAGAATGAGCAGCAGTGGAAGGTGGTCCTGGGTTGTCCAGTCACATCAGGCATTTCTTCAAGGAAATCAGCAGATAAAGGTCACCGTGTGTCACCACAGCCACAGCACAGTTAACAAAAGCCTTGTTTGTGAAGCAGCTGCTGATTATCATTGGGGAGCAAATGTCTTTGAATTTTATAGCTCCTGTTATCTGAAACTAATAAAAACACAATGCAGTGACGAGCCGAAGGTCATCTCATCTCTGTTGAGGCGGGTAGTGCTCAGCAAAGCTGAGGATTATGTGCAGGTTTTGTCTAATACAGTCTGTAAATGAAAGTTTTTGAATGAGCGATGTAAATCAAGGATGTGCCCTGTCCTTCCATACTTGGAAGTTTTCCTTTTCTATTTTCCCATATTGCTTCCCATGCTCCAGAAGATAGCAGAAAACAATGTACTTCCAACTGGATCTGGTGCCATTTCAGTCCACCAAGCACTGGAATGGTTGTGAGCCACTTCTGAAAAATCAGATTTAATAGAAAATCTATTGAAACAGCCCAAACACTGACCCACCTTTCAGGGAAGCTGCTGTGCCAAGTGCGACGTAAAAGAGACAGCAATAAATCACCCTGCTCTGCACCTCAAATAGATAATCAATTTAATTGAAAGCATCAATAATCATAGTTTGACATTTATTACCCTGTGGATGTTTTATCTTTTAGGCAGGGGACAGCAGGGCAATGATGGATGCCAGTTCTGCCATGGAACACAATTATGTGGTGCAAGGAAAGGGGTTTTATATTCTGCAAAAAAAGAAAAGCAGGCAAATTCATAATTGAACCAGATTGCAGAAAATCTATGGGAAATAAATGCATATAACTCACATGCCTGTAACCTGAATTCTGGTGTTATGGCTAGTGAGATAATGTTGCAAATACAGTTTTGTGTGTTCGTTTTAAGTTACTTAGGACAGAAAATCTGCAGGGCCAGATCTTCCTCTAATGAATATCAGCTTGTTTGTTTGTTTGTTTTTTCACAAAAACCAAAAGTAAGGTTGGATTGTTCCTTCTTTGGCTGCATTTTCTGGTTTGTGCTCACCTGGTCATTTCATTGTGCATCCTCAAAGAGGAAAATTAGTGTAGAAGTTACACAGGTTGTAATGACAGTCCTCTCGTGCTTTTTTCCCTGCTCTCCTGCAGAACTGTTTCCATGCAGGATTCCTGCAGGACAACACCAAGTGTGGTGTCTGAGTAAAATAATGTCATGGCTGGGTCTGCTGAGTCAGGAAAATCCCCAGGTGCCAGGGCTGAGCCATTCCCAGCTGTGCTGGCACCTCCTGGAAGGTTTTCAGGAATGTGAAAACCCCAAACTTCTGACACGGAGAGTTGAGGAATAAGTTACTCCAAAAAATTGAATTGTTTATATTAGTTTGAATCATGGGCTTATCAAGCATCAGTCAAAGCAGGTATTTCACCTTTTTTGTTGTTCTTCGGGCTCTTGTTTAAATTGCTTTGACTTGCAGAGTGGTGAATTAAACCCGTAGTACTTTCACCAACTAGTAGAGCCTGTACATGCTGTAAATTTCTCTTTACACTTTCTCAGTCCCAAGAGGTTCAGGGTGTTGAGGAAGATAAGAACCAAGTTTATGAGAATGTTCAAGTGCTGTTGTGTTTTTCCCACAAAGGAGCAGCTTCCTTGATGGCACACTGAGATTATTTGGTGAGTCAGGGTCTCTTAACTCTGCTCACATCAGTGATTATTTACTTTGGGCTGGCAGTTACAAAAATGCTTTACTTCATTAAACCCTCTTCAGTGGCTTAAACACATTTCATTTCCAGCAGCTGGTACATTATGGACATTTCTTTGTCTATGATCTATTGGTGGTAGTTCTGAAGATGTAAACAGAAGTGCTATTTGGCAAGATGGTGTGTGGAGCCATCTTATAACCTCAATGTTCCTTTTGGCACAAGATTAAAAACTCCTTGTAATCAATGCTCGGTGCTGGATCTCCCAAGATTTTCCTCAGAACTTTACTTGGAGTGCCGAGTAACAATAACGGCTGTGTGTGCTCTTCAAAACCTTTAATGAAAAAAGTCCTTTACTTTTTCTTATTTTTTTTTTCTGGTGCTGTTCTGAAGAAGCTCCAAATGTAGAGCCCAGTTTAATTCCAATAGCCAATAACTGGGGTTACTGAGGACAGCATATGGAATTTTAAAAAAATCTCTTAACCAATGGAATTTTTTAAAAATCTCTTGACCATTTTGGCTGACTTCAGGAAAATCTTCTGCAGAGATTCCAGAATTGGCTTGTCCAGGGTGAGAATTTATCTCCAGTACAGTGTGTGATACAGAGGAATGCTGAGCTGCATCTGGGAACAGCTGAGGGAGGTTCAGCTGGGGTTAGTTTTTCTCTGATGCTCTTTGGGAAGAAGAAAGCAGCAGGTTTGAGTTTCTGACATGAATATGTCCCACCCTGTGGTGCTCATCTGGCTGGAATACTGCCTGGAACTGGGTGGAAAAGGTGCCTGTGACATCTGTAGAACTTGATCTCAGAAGTTCTCAAGAGACTCGGTGCATCCTTCCACTTCTAACCAAGGAGGTTTCAGTCTTCTCTCTGAGAAATTACTTAAAAAGCCTTTGAGAGGCTTTGAAGGGATTTGCTCTTAAAGTCCCATCCTTTCTAGGACCTCACTGGAAAAGGGTAACACTAGAATAATACCGGTAATAGCAGAAATATGTAAATATTGTCAAATATTGACAAGGATAGAAGTTCCCTCTCTCATTCTTGAGTTCTTTTTACTACATTTGTCTTAGGAAGTTTCGGAAAGGGGCAAAAAGGGAAAAGGGACCAAACCACGCTGCAGCCATGAGTATGGTGTCTCAGGAACTGTTTTGAGTACTTGAGAAAGTGAAAACTGCTTGTTTCCTTCTCCGCTCACAATACACAGCATAGTATATAAATACACTGTCATAGATTGGTGTTAAGAAGTGTTTCATATTTATTGTTTATACAGATGTTCTAAAGATGAAATATCACCTTAGGTTTAATTTTCTTAGCTAGTGATTTTAATTCTCTGATTTGTCTGTTCCTGAGATGTAGTTGCTTTACAACTCAGCTGCAAAGTGCAGCTGTACACACTCAGCTTCCCTCCAAAGAAGCTCTGGAACTCTACCCAGCCCTGTTATATCATGGCCTTGAAGACCCTAAACACAAATTCCTACCTGTGGAGGACATCAGCAACCCAAGAAAAAACCAAAAACTTTATTTCCATTTGGACTCCCTGAATTCCTGTCTCAAGAAAATGCCTTGAAATTGCCACCCACTCTCTGTCCGTCTGATTAAATAAAATATTGACCTTTTCCAAACACAATATTATCATTCCAAGCATAATATTATCCAGTTCGGTCTGAGATTGTTTCTACAGCTCTTAAAAGGGAGCTCACCTGGCACCCCTATCAATTCAGATAAATAGCTCTGTGTGCCTTTTAAATAAAAAGCTGATTGTGCCAATGTCTGAAGCTGGGCCACAGAATAATTCCCTATTAATTTTCTTTCTAGAGAGTATCATTTGCTTAATATCACTTCTGAATAAAGGGAGACAAAGTGCCCTTTTCTGTCCCTCTGTTGTTCTTTCCTTGCACAGAGTGTTACTACAGGGAGTTCCTCTCCAGGTTAACTTTCCAACTCGGGGTAAGTCCTTACTCCATCTTTGAGCAGCTTTGAGGACAAGTGGCACAGGGTGGCACGTACAGCAGCAGGAGCTGTTCCTTGGGTTTTGCACAGAAAAGAAACACCCCAGTACAGAGAATTCCCCTCCTGTTCAGAGCCCATCCAAGGCTCTTCAGATCTTGAGTTTATCAAACACTTATTTGGCTGAATTAAATGAGAATTAACTGATGTAGACTTCCTTCAAGCCCCCTGTGACAGGCTCCTGTGGTGGCTGCACTGGTCACCATCTTAATTTCCTTTCAGAAAAGTTTATCGCTGTGAAGGAGCCCTGAATATCTGGATCTTCCCCCAAAATAAATGGGACTCGACCATCTCCTCGGCAGCCTTGTGTTTCTCTTCCAGTTCTCAGGCTTTAATGGGCCATTTTTCTTCCTGCTCTGCACTGACTACTGATGACCTTGTCATGTTAAAGTGACAGCTGGGTTATCCTGCTGATGGGTATCAAAGTGACATATCCCATCCTTTCTGTTGGAGTGCCAGGCAGGGATGCATTCCCAGACAGCCCGACCCCCCCTGCATGGAACCAGTGCTTATGGAAGGCTGTTTGTCGCAGCAAAGCCAAGCTGCTAAATGAGACAGTGCATTTCCCACTTCAGACTTTGGAAATTGGTGGGAATGTTGCCCTTCAAGTGTGATTAATGATCCAGATCTCCAGTCCCAGCACAGCCATTTCCCCCTGGTGCATGCCTGGGGTTACATCGAGGGCTGTTACTGGGGTGAAACTGGGGACCAGCTCTAGGTAGAATTGCAGCTTACTGAGCTGGGGCTTGACAAATTCTCTGTGTAAATTCAGTGAGTTGCAAGTTGGATTTTATGTTTGTGCTTGCGATTTGACATGTGGGGTACTGGAACACTCCAAGTGAGCTCAGTGAAGTTGTGGCACTGGGACAGAGGAAGGACCTGGCTTTTGAACCAAGATGTTCCTTGTTTACTGTTTGGATGTGGTAAAACAATTCATAATTCTTATTGGTGTCCTTTTAGGTTGTGGGGAAGAGAATTAATTGAGGTATTTTTATTCTGTTCTTTCTCAAATTTTAGATGTCTAATTGTTACATTTAAGTAAGAATGAAGGCTGTCATTCAGCATAGCTGGTGGGAGAAGCCAAAGCCACCCGCTCTGTATCTGAAGATCTGAAAAAAAACCCCACCTTTTTCCTTGCTACATTTAATCCTCCTTGGCACCTGTACACATGGAAAGGTGGAAGTGCTGAGACTTTCCTCCTTCCTATGATATTGGTGCCATCAGTTTCAGCATCAATGGCAAGACCTTGTCTGTGATGACAGGGATTTTATAAGAAAAAGAGTGTTGAGGTAGGATTGAAGGTCATGAAGCTCTGCCGTCACAAGGAGAAGAGCAGGGAGTTCCTGAATGAATTTCCAACAGAACTGGAACTGAGTATCACCACAGAGACACCGAGAATGAGATCTTAGGTCATCTTGGAGGTCTTTTCCAACCAAAATGATTCTGTGAAATGATCCTGTGATGAGCTGTACCTGAATCTCAGCCAAAAGGAGGCATCAGTGACTGGTGATCAAATCATGAATCATTCCAGGGACTAGAAGGTCTTTGCTAAATCCACTCCAGGACTTCTTCCCTTTGAGGATTTTCTGAGACAGCCTGGTCATACCAGGTATGATTAGACACCAAGGTCTGAGTGCATTGTGTTGCCTTAGATAGATTTATGTGTCACTGCGTGTCCTGGATGGAAAGGCTGTAATTGAATATGAGGTATGAGCTCTTCAACCAGAGCCCAGAGGTCCCCATTCGTCAGACCACGTGCATGTCAGCGCTGCCATTATGAGATGATGAACAGTCTCTCTTTATTTACTTATGATTATTACTGATCATCTTAACAAACAGGTTATCAATAGATGAAGTACAGAGGAAGTTCGTTTATATTATTCTATCAATATCAAGGTCATTTTTATAACTAAAAAGGGTCGAGAAGAAAAGATGGATGGATTGTATGTGCCTGAATTTAACCATCCAATCCATTTACATCACCACAAACAGCCGAGCTTTATCTGTTAACCAAAACATTACACTTCACTCCTCAAGATGATTTTTGCTCAGATAATAAATAGCTCTGGCTACATTAAGTGATTGTGTGATGTGGTTCCGTGACAGAGAGAATTTAGGGCTGATGACCTTAAACTTCCATTCTACTGCTATTTTCTCTGTGGTTGGAGGCAAGATGGGGCTGGTTTGCAGTTCAGAACCATGTTGTGTCCAGAGATCTCATACTTTATTTACCAGAACAGTCTGCCGGGCATGTCCCAGGCTGAAGATGAACAAACTGAGTAATTCAGATCCAGTTCAATACTTAAAACCTCTATTTTAATCCTTAGACTTTTCACACTGCTCAGTGCCAGACATAGAGAGAACTGTCTCTGTCGTCTTTCCAGAATCCAGTTTTATAATGGAATTTCCCTTCAGGAAAAAGGGAGAGGATGATAGTAGTTGTACAGGAATTTAAAAAAGAAAATTAAGCGCCTTCCCCCCGCCCCCTCTCATGTGTACTGTTGCATGTTTCTTTTCTGGAAAGTGTTTCACAAAGTGAGCAGAAGACCAGAATTAAAGGGTTATGTTATTAATTGGGGCTTGCTCTGTGTTCAGGGATCACTGTCTGCTGCCAAAAGGGGTGCAGTGGGTGTGCATTTACTGGTTAAATGTTCCTCTCCAGGGCCCTTAAAGATCTCAGTCACAGACTCACAGAATGTTTCGGGTTGGAAGGGACCTCAGATATCTTGTTTCCACCCCCTGCCATGGGCAGGGACACCTTCCACTATCCCAAGTTGCTTCAAACCCCATCCAGCCTGCCTTGGACACTTCCAGGGATGGGGCAATTCTCAGTAGTTGGTAAAACCTGTTTTCTTCAAATGGTGGTAGTGAAGAGCTGGTTGTTAAAGGTGATGTTGAATTGCTGAGATGGAGAAAAAGAACCAGGAGAGGTTCTCTGGGGCACCATAGGAAAGGGAATTGCATCTTCAGCTCGGATCAGCTGGGCACAGGGACTGAATGAAATACGTTTTCTTTTAGCAAAACTGCCAAACTCTCAAGTGCGTTTTTCGTGCTCATTAACACTGGACTTTAAGAACCCGATAAGAATGCAATATAAAATCAAAGAGCCCCTAAAGACTGTGAGATTATGTTTAATGCTCTCCTATCACCAGGCCCTGAGTGCTTGGCAAGAGAAACGGTGACATTTCCTAATCAGTCCCCTCTCGTATTTGTCTTGGCTGAAAGTCTCAAGTCCTCAGCTCATTGAAGTCACTGCAAATGCTCTCCATTAGATCCTGTTTCGCTTCCTGGTGGTTCCAGTTAACTCGATCCCAATGTCATGGAGCAGTTCTGTCTTGAAAAATTAGTCATACAGAAGTTGTGATACTGTGGATGTAAATCACGTGTTTATTTTCTTTTTTGCTGTCTTTGTTCTTAAGCATTAATTTTTCTTAACGTTACCCCTGACATTTCCGTGCACCTTTCTGGGTACATTGAAGTTTTCTGTGGGGTGCAAACATGCTATTTCATGCTCATGGATGACTTTGGATGTTCCTTTCTTTTGAACCCCCTTTGGAATAACCTGTCCCGAGTCACTGTAAACTGCATTTTGTTCTCCTGAGAGCTGGCAAACAGGAAGGATTCCTGTGTAAAGCCCTGCAGGACGTGAGGCCTGAGCAAGTGCAGAGGTGTTCCCTGTGGTGGATTTCCAGAAATTTTGGGCCATGGATCCCTCCTAATTTTGCACATTTTTCTTGCAGTGCTGCACCACCTTTTTGTTCTGACTTCCAGCTGGAAAATAAATGGTTATAAAATGGTGTGTGGAGTGCACGCCACGGCTTTGGGGCTGTTACTGGTCCACAAACCACAGCTTGGCTGCTCTACAGTGTTCCCAATTGTGCTGGGGTTGCCCTTAGCACTGAATACTTGATTTATTCTTTATATTCTTTTCAGCCCGTGGCTTGTTTCTTGCCAGTCAGAGCAATGCTGTTCATCCTCCTTCCCTCACCAGCCAGGAAGGGAAATTCTTCCTCTCAGTGAAGACCTTTTTCCTCACTTTCCTCTTAATTCCAAGCACATTCACTTCAGATTCCCAAGGCAGGATATTGAAAATTTCCTTGAGTTAATAGGGTTCACAAATTTACTTACTACAGAAAATGTAAAATATTGGTAAATTGTTGGCCAGAAAATGCTATAAAATCCCTGTGTTTTAATGATATGGCCAATAGAACAAATTTTCAACGCTGAAGTGGTTTTTAGTGGTTTCCTCCTCCCTCTGGCTTCCCTATGGATGCACATCATCGCTGTGATGTGGCTGTGTGGGCTGTTGGCTGCTGTGTTTGAAAATATCTATATGTGTACATAAAGAGCCTGGAAAGGAGAAGCTCTGAGGTGACCTAATTGAGACCTTCCAGTACCTGAAGAAAGCCAACGAGAAAGACAGAGAGAGACTATTTACAAGGGCCTGGAGTGACAGGACAAGGGGGAATGGCTTCCCACTGCCAGAGGGCAGGGATAGATGGGATATTGGAAAGAAATCCTTCCCTGTGAGGGTGGGCAGGCCCTGGCACAGGTTGCCCAGAGAAGCTGTGGCTGCCCCATCCCTGGAAGTGTCCAAGGCCAGGTTGGACAGGGCTTGGAGCAACCTGGGCTGGTGGGAGGTGTCCCTGCCCATGGCAGGGGGTAGAAACGAGATCCCTGAGGTCCACTCCAACCCAAACAATTCTGTGATTCTATCTATGATAATATATTTAAAGTTATAAAGAGTCTGTGTGTGTGTCAGAGCCAAGCCCACACATCCCAGCAGCCAGCTGTAAATAAGATTAATTTTTCCCACTAGTCCCCCCACCACATCCCAGCCTGTCCGCTGCTGGAACCACTGCACGGGGAGTGTCCTGAGCACAGTCAGTCCCATGGACACCACAGACCTGCAGCCCAGGGCACAGAGACTGGAAAGGGGATGCCTATGGAATAGCTGCCATGGGTTTTGGTGCTCTGTGCTGGAGAGCTGGGTCCCACAGGGTGCTTTGTGCTCCTGGCCTCTGCCCAGAAAAGCACTTATGCCTGGAGACATTTCTCTTTCAGTTCATTTCACTGGTGCTACTCGCATAAATACCTGCCTGGGCCAGGGCCAGCACTCTCAGGAGTTGGCAGGATAAAACTTTTAACGGAATAATTAATGGAAATTATGAAGAACAAGATTGGTGGCCTAATAGCAGCGTTGTCTTCTGAGCCGGAGTGGAATAGAGGTGCAGGGAAAGCGTGTGAACACGCAAGCTGCTCTGTGTGCTGGGCAGGAGAGGCACCTCTCTGGAGATACACAGTCATGTCCAAATGGTTTTACCTGCTCAGAGACCACGGCCTGGTCAGGGTTGGGCTGGACACCGTCAGGTTGTAGGATATCTCTGCTGCTCTGAATGTTGCTCAGTAGCACAACTCCCAAAGTGCCAGAGCTCAAGGAGTGCCTGGACAAGACTCTCAGGCACATGGTGGGATTCTTAGTGTTGTCCTCTGCATGGCCAAGAGTTTTGCGCTCTGATGATCCTTGTGGGTCCCTTCCAGCTCAGGATATTCTGTGATTTTATGATTCTATGACCTGAGATGGTTTTTTAAAGCCACACCAAGCTGGCTGGAAGAAGCTGTTTGCTCTGCACATTGTGTTGTTCTCGTGTGCTCTGGGTGACCGGTGTGGTCATCACGTCGCAGTCAAGCAGTCACTCTGCTATTAACAGCACAAATCAGGCACAGAAGGGTCACAGTCTGTGATTTCATCTGAAATATTAATGTGAACTTGTGTGCAAGTAAAAATCAGAGGCCCTCAGCTAATTTAAGGCAAAGTGTTTTCAAGATAGTTCTTTTTATGAGCCAGCTGTGTGGTGTTCCCAGAAGAAGAGGCATGTTTGAGACAGCGCAGGTGGCACAGCCCATGTTCCAGAGCTGGAAGTGATGTCCCTGTAGTTCTGACCTGGGCAGGATGGCTTGGGAAGGGTGAATGCCGAGGGCAGATGCCCAGGCAGTGGTCGAAATACTGAAGTGCTCACTTAGCTTTGTCTTACTGATGTCATTGGTGTTGTACTGAGCTCTTATTTAAAAATAACATGATAATTAAGAGCAAGTTACGGGGGGGAAAAAAAGCTATTATCTGCCTGCCGACTTCTGTGCAATTACTGGGCGTTCTCTTCTCTTTGCAGCTCAGAGCAGATGTGTAAATACCTCTTTAAAATCAAGGTTCTCAGAGATACAGCGGGGGCTGGTTCCACTCTGTCATCTTCTTTGCTGTCAGAGTTTGCTGAATGCATCAGGCCATGCCTATTGAAGTTCTGGTTGGTTTTTTTTCCAGAAATGACAGTTTATCTGAGCTCAGGGAATGAATGGATAACGTTACTATTTACATAAGCTCATTGTGATCTGTCTCAGTAATGTAATCAAATTAGGGTTAACTGCAGCTGCAGAATGCCAGCTTGTAAACTGTTTTTCAAAAAGAATCACATGGTGTTACTTGACATGTTTAGTATACATTCAGGGGGCTTTGCAAAAATTATAGCACATCCCTAAGTGATGTAATTGAGTCAGGATTCTGCTGCCACCAGTTCCCTGAATCCAGGAAATGGAAGGCAGTGAAATCCATCGCCGCCGGGGCAGATCCACCTCCTGCTCAGTCCTGCAGCACAGGCTTTTCTGACGTGGCTGCTGCTGACATGTTGTCTTTCCTTTGGCTAAAATCAACATATCAGTTGATAGAAAAAGCATATGGTGTAAATTTTGAGTACATTTAGGAACATCTGTGTTAACTGCAGAAGTGCAGCCTGCTGTACACGTCGAGCACTATATTTAGTCTCACGGCATTCGCACAAGATGAAGTCCAGCCTGAGCTAAAATTACCCAATGAGTAGATTTTCAAAATATCTTTTGTTATTCTTATTAATAAACATCACATCTGGTACTTGCTTTCTCTTGTTCTCCCTTTCGCCTTTAATGAGGAGGTGCCATGTACATACCAGTGTTGCATCATCCGTTTCTCCTTGTGCTATGGAGAGAGATCTCATGGGATGGGCACTGCCCCTCTGGTGTGCCAGGGTACCTGGTGGGACTCCTGGGCTGCTGTCTGACTAGACAGGTGTTGTCAGACACTGTTTATTCCCCACTGGGAATGCAGAAGAATTCTGAGGTTCGCTCCCCCACGCAGGAAGGTTTCTGAAGGCTGTGGCAGTGGTTGGGCAGCAGCAGGTTTGGGGTTCTGGCCTCTGCCTCTACACACACACAGAGAACCCCACCAATACCAACACCATCTCAGTGTCAAACTGTCAACCCGCTCTGCTGGTTGGGGAAACGGGACATTCAGGCTGCGGGCCATGTCCCAGCCAGTGCAGATGGTCTGTAGTAGAGCTTAGTTTCTTCTTTTCTTAAATCAGGTGTAAAGGAAGGATGGACAATATCATGTAAACCCAGTTCCTAGTCTCCCACTACTGCTAAAACACTTTTTCGTTCATAGAATCATGAAATCCTTAAGGTTGCAAAAGGCCTTTAAGATCTAGTCCGGCACCGCCACCACGTTCACCATTAAATGTCCATGTTCTGAGAGTTTGAGTGTGGAGATGGTTCTGTTGAAGCTGAAATTCTTCATTAAATCAGAGTTTGTTTCCTCAGAAGTTCTGTAATAGTGGAAAAGTAAAATGTAATTCACCTTGTCAAAAGTCAGCCGTTTTCAATATTCCAAATGAGCAGCAACATCAGCAGCCACTGAGGAATTTCTTCAGAATTACCACTTTTGAGTATGTATGAAATACTTTTTACAGAAATTATGTTCTCTAAGAATTTTGAAATGTTGATCTGCTATGAATTGAAAGGAGAAGGAAAAAAAAAAAATACTTTGAGGACCAGAACTTGCCCCTTGAGCGCAGCTCTGTCCAAACCAACAAAAGGAAGCTTGTGTTGGCATCTAGATCCCGACTCAGGAATTCCTGACTCTTAAGCCTGTTTATACAGGACTCCACCACAGCCCAATTTGCACTTCATTTGAGTTTTCTTTCCCCTCCACGTTTATGGTCATGTTGAAGGGGTGGATTACGCATCTGAACACACAGACATAACCAATTGTGTTTAAAGGGGTTTTGCAGATAATAATTGCAGTTAAGTGTCTTCATTTGGAGGCAGCAGTGTCCCACAGAGGATTTCCCTCATTTCGCGTTTGTGTTTCAGCTCTCAGAGTTCCATGGCCTAATTCTCCAAAGGTTTTGGGGGTTGCTGGTTCCTGGTGAGAGCCCGGGAGCTGGGAGTGCACTCAGGAGTAGTCAGCATTCCCTGGCAGCTCGATGACACTCGTGGCTGGGCAGGATGGATATTTAACTTCAGTAATTCACATGGAGTTGTCAGCGTGTGGATATGCACAAGGGCAGGAACACACAGGCGCTTATGGCTCTGGGATTCGTCTCTTGATCCTATTTGCTCTGAACTACTTTTGAAACCACAATTTCAGTGTTTGTTAGAGCTGGTGTAAAGCACAGAATAGTTTAGGGTGCTTCCTTTCCTTTCCCTTCTGATTCCTTCCCCTTCCCCTTTTCCCTTCCCAATCCCCTTTCCTTCCCTTCTCCTTTCCTTGTTCCCTTCTTTTCTTGCTCCCTTCTTCTTTACTTGTTCCTTTCCTTTTCTGTGTACAATGATTCTCATTTTATCCTGGATTTCCTTGCATTTTCATCTCTGTTCCTTGGAGTTTTTTCTGCTCTGGGAGCCCTGAGCACCTCGACACTCCCTTGCCCTTGGGTGTCTGTTTAACCTCAGATGTCCAAGATGCCCACAGAGACCAAGGAACTGCTGAAATCCTTGGAGAGGCTGCTCGATCAGGTCCTTTCCCAGTGTGTTTACCCTGGTGGGGTATCCAGGGTGATACAAAGTTTAGGTACTTGACCTCCCCGAATGCCTGCTGACCTGCATCTAATCTGAGGTGGAGCACAGCAGCGGTTTAATGACTTGTTCCACCACACCTCTGCTGGAGGGGGAATTAAGGCCCCCCTGCTGGAGCACTGGGGGGCCGGAGCATCCCGAGGGCTCCTTCCCTGCTCCACAGGGACTTGATTCTGGAGAGCCCATGGGCCCCCACTCCCTTAGTGCCTGTGTTCTACACACCTGCCAGCTGGGAAAGGAACACTCGACAGTCAAATGGCAAGGGAATTGTTTAGAGAAGCTACAGAAAACCTTAAAATATTGATTCTGATGGGTCTGTTCCAACTCAGTAAATTCTGATTCCATGATTCTGTAACAGTTCTGGTAGCAGCCCTCCATTCAACTCCCCAGATGTCCAGATTGCTCTGTTGCAGTTGAGATTTTTAGCCATTATTCTTGAAAATATTCTTGATAATACATTTTTACTGATAATATACTATTATTGATATTATTATTGTCACTGATATTATTATTATTATTATTATCATCATCATTGCATCAACAACGACATCAATAATCTCTATTATTTTACAGCATTCTTAGTTGCAACTCAACTCAATTTTGTTTCTGTTCTGTTTTTCCCTTAGCAAATACTGACTGATCCCGAGGTGACCTCCCAAGAGGGCAATATAAAAAAGGTAGGATGTGGTCCAATCTTACGTGAGTTGTTTTATTCCCTGGCATTGAAATGCACCCAGAGACTTTTTTCTCACTTTTGTCCCAGGGTGTGTCTGTCGCAATAACGTCGTAAAAGTTTTCCAGTATTTGCTGTTGCTGTTTTGGATTAAGTGTTGTGGTTCTATTGGCATATTCGTCTGTCTTTTTGTGATTCCAGTAATTATGAAGGAGAAAATAATAGTTTGAGGTGTTCCTTGACTCTGCTACAGTATAAACAGCTGCTGGTCCAAACAGAAAAACCTCATTTACCTCTCTTCCAGTAAAAGAAAATGTTGGTCCTTTGTTAAAAGCGCTAAATTTTTGGAGGTCACTTCACTGTGTAAATGTGGCTTATGTGGAGTCCAAGAGAAAAGGAATAGATACGTGAAAGGATAAAATGTAACTCATGTGATGTATTACTGATGCTTTTCAACACATTGTGGTACTTAAACTCTAACACCAACCGGAGAAAATGTGTTCCACAGTCAGCCCAGCTGTATAAATGCCTTCGCTGTAACTCTCAGTCAGCCTCAGCACGCTACATTTCGGTAGCCAGGCTAGTATTCTGGTTAAGGTTATTCTCAGAAGCACTAAAATGAGATTTTTTTTTCCCGCCATGTTTATCTGTTAGTTAATGGCTTTACTAAATAAAGTGTTACAAGTTGTGTTTGATTAGGGCCTGTATGGCTGGATCTGGTGTGTTCTCATTTAAATAAGGAGCTATTTGTAATTCCTTTCAAATGCAGTTGTCTTATAAAGGATATTCACAGTCCCTGTTTGTAAAGTTTTTGAAAGTGGGAAATATTTGAGACTGGAACTTGCCACAGCTGCCATTGCTGTTCACGGAGCGTCGGTGCTGCTTCTTGACTCCGAAAGCTAAAAGCAAACTCTTGTTTCGCTCTGCCAAAGTGAAATGCAGTCCTTGTCAGGCTCCAGAGTTAGGTTGGGAAAAGATACTTAGATACATGTTCAGTGTGGACTGTTCTATTCTTACCATGTAGAAAAAAAAAGCAGATTTTATTTTCGCCAGCCGGGCTCCCAATAGGGAACATCCTCTGACCATGCAGTGACCTTGTGAGGGACCTGTCGCAATAGTGCTGAACTTTTTACCTTGGGCATCTCCATAACTCATGTGGTGCCTGTCTCTGCCTCTGTGGGATCCTTTTGTGTGGACAGACCTTGTGACAAGGTGGCAGGTTCTTATTATCACAAGGATGGAGTGAATGCTCGGCTATTTCTTATGCAGTCTTTGATTCCAATATCACAAATGAATTCTCCATCCCCACCTCCAGCATGTGCCCTAAATAGAGCAGGAGCTGTGTGAAACAGGGTAGAAAGAAACATGAGACTGGCACCTCTATATGTTCAATCAAAGGGTTTGTATTTAAACTTCATTGTTTTATTACAAAGGAGGTTGTTGCAAAAAACTACAGGTCTTTGAAAAATACCATGTTCCCAAATATTTTCCTGTACAGAAGGTATAAAACTGGACCATTATGATATTTGACAAGGGGGGAAGGACTCGCCTTCCACTTGTGTCTTTTAAATGCATTGTAGAGAAGCACTAGTGGGAGTTTATGAGGTGATAAATTTATTGAAGGATGGGCAGTAGCGTTTTACAGCTGGGGTAAAGGAGGTCAGAGCAGTAAGGTAAAGAGTTCAAGTCCAAACTTTATGGCTTGTGAAAAGACTACTGTGAGACAGCTTTTCAGTCAGAAGAAAATGAAGAAAAAAGAATGACAAATCATTCCGGACAATTTTTGTAGTACCTTAAAATTGTTTGGAAGCAGCACTCTGGCACTTGGCTCCAGTGGTACAAAACCCTCCTGGGAGCAGATTCCCTTTTCCAGCCTCTCTAAATCATTCAGTTGTCATATCCCTGAAGACACAATAGTTGAAATTTGACTACAATTCCTGTTCCTTCAGAGATAAGTCGGTGGCGAGAAGGTGACTGAAGACAAATGTAACTGTAGTGGGTGGCCTGATTTAAACTGGAGCAGAGGAAATTGGAGCTGAAGAGACCATCATTTCAGTGGCTCCTTTGACTGCTGTATCATAGGTTCAGGACTGGGCACTAACAAGGACTAGAAAGAGAAGTAAAAATCTGAAATGCAGAGGAAAAAAATCTGTAAAACCAGGAAAAGTCAGGCAAGGGAAGGCAATGGCAGTGAGAGGTGTAGGAAGATGTGCAGGGAGCAATCTCTGCTTAAAAACTGAACCCAGAATTATCTCTGCTGTTAAGCTGATGGGGGAAAAAAGAAAGCTCTTTAACATACCTTTTCATGAACTGAAAGGCAGTGAGAACTCTGAAGATGTAGCATAGCAGAGACTGCTATATGGTATAATAAAACAGGCTCCGTTTTGGCTTGGAGCAAAAAAAAGTATTTTCCTGCTATATCTGGTATTTTTCAGTTTGTATTACTGTTATTTCTGCTGGGACCACTAAACCCACAAAGCTGATTTCTTTGTTAGTGGTTGTCTGACCAAAATTAAGATTTCTATATTATTAAAGGACCCATATCTAGGTTAATTTTCTGTATCTGTGCTGTGCCATGGACTGAAATGTGCTGTACTCCTAAAAAGTGTTCCTTGTGTTATTTTTGCTCACTGATGTTTAGTTTAACTTGGACAAATATACATGAGCTACTCATCCTGTTTGTTTAATTTTAAATAATCAATTGTGAAAGCAATACTAAAATGGGAAATTCACTTATTTCTGTGACCTGAATGCAGACACTTGAGTTGTGCACAAAACATGAGTTATACCTGTGTGTATATTGTCCCCTGGTCCCAAATGCCCTTTTCCCAACCCATGTCCCGGCAGTCTGTTTATTTTGCTTAGAGAGCAGCTCCTGTGTTCTCTCCCTCTGAATTTTCTAAGCTTCTCCACTGCATTAATACAGTGAAACAACAGCTTCTTGTCGTTGTTTTCATCATCGTCGTCATTTTGGTTTAACTTTGAGCTGAAAGATTTCGACTTCCTCCGGCAGGAAGCAAGGCCAGTGTCCATTACCCAACACCTCTTTTGCAGGAGGTGAATTTCTCTCTCCTCTAAGAGTCACTTTGGCTGATGGTTCGAGAATGCCGTGGAAGGCAGCTCTGTGTGTGCACAGAGCTCCCAGCCAAGCTCCTCTGGACAGGCTGTTTTTCTGACCGTGGTGACAAGGGACCTCAGGGACTTCTCTCTTCAGTAGACTCTCTATTTAGTTTCTGTTTACTTAGAGGGAATAGCCTGAGGGGCTACTGGAGAGAAAACATCTGTGGGAGATAATCTATAGAGTTATCTATCTATCACTCTTGTCGACCCTGTCTCCCTTGAGAGCAAGCTGAGAGACTTGTAATAAAAAGGCATCGCTGAAGAGGCTTTAGGGACAAATAAAGAGACATGTTAAGGGCCAGCTGAAAAAGGATAGAAGACATTATTAAAGCTCAATAGCCATCTTATCAAAATCCAATAGGATAGGCATTTGGCAAAAGGCTTTAAATTTATTCTTTGACTTTCTGGAGAGCTTGAATTTATCCATTAGCAAGAATGTGCTGCACAGGGAGCGGGAGATGCTATCAGCTTCAAAAGGGTTGCATTCAATCTGGTATTGTGCAAAACACAACAAAAACTGAAGACAAAACCAATTTTTCCCCCTACTTTGCCTGGCTTCATTCCTACATTGCAAAATATTGGAAGCTGGGACTATAATGCTGATGAGGCTGTAAAGCAAAAGTGATTTATGCAGC
This sequence comes from Acropternis orthonyx, assembly GCA_035583155.1. Lineage (NCBI taxonomy): Eukaryota > Metazoa > Chordata > Aves > Passeriformes > Rhinocryptidae > Acropternis > Acropternis orthonyx. The sequence goes on along the minus strand of JAWWEU010000055.1, from coordinate 4,148,290 downwards.
ATGTTTATTCTGTACGCACAAATCACACAGATTTTTATTTTTATTTTTTTTTTAAATAAAGTTACTGTTAGAAAACTGGATGAGATGAGAAATTTTGGCCTCTTGGAAAGCATCAAGTAGTAAACAAAAAAAACCCCCAGGTATGTGAAAAGCTTTTAGTCCTAAAACACAAGTAAAACCCAATGAATGTTTTGCTGCTGCAGATGCGAAGCGGGATGGGGCCATAAATCTCCCTGGGTTTATTATTATATCCAAAATGCTACAGGTCACAGGAACCATCTGATACTTCAGAAACACATTGTTCGCACAAGATGATTGATTGATAATTATGATAATTTGCAAAATGATTATTTGGGTATTATAAGCATAGTTTGTCCCGCCGGATTGCTGTGAAGACATTTTCTATATCACGGGCCGTCAGAAATGGCCTCTGGCAACGAGGGATGTGGAAAGGTCTGGCCGGGCTCTCCCGGCGGGATCTGTAGGACTGATGAATGATGACCCAGAGGAGTAAGAAATCAGACTTCAATAAGCAGTCAGGAAGGTAGTTAGGGAAGAGCAAGGGAACTGTTAACTGTCTTTTGTGGAGCAATTACTGGCCAGGCTAGACCCCCTTAGGCCTGAGCTCGGGCTGTCAGCACATTGTACACCCGCAGAGAGATCAAATTTGAGATTTTAGCTTGTGCTCTGCAAAGTTCCTGGGTTTGCAGCACAAAGTACGCGTGCATTTCTGCAGTCAGCATAGGCGAGGAATGTATTTATTAATTTTGTCTCGTGAAAGGTTTTCTAAAAGTGTTAGTGAAGATTTAAGCCTCGGAATTTCAGTGATATTTCTTCACCTTTCTGTATATTGAAGAATTAACCCCCCAGTTTTAAAACTATTTTCATCCTCACTGAGAGTTTACCAGAGCTGGAGGTTAATGATGCCCCACAACCCCATGTGATGGTGAACAATCCCAGTTATCAGAGCTAAAGCCCAGTTTTTCCGTGGTCGCTGCCTCACAGCTACTATTTCAGAAACAGCTTTAATTTGCTTGTTTTATAGGTTGTATCTTTATGAAATAAAGGTATGTTTAGCGGCCACAAACAGAGGCAGCTTTGAGTTGATTTTTATAATCTTTTCCTGAATAGACTTGCGTCATTCCAATAAGCCCCGGACAAAAGAGTGGACAGTTGTCTGAGAGTCTTTTTTATAACATTTCTCTCTTTCTATTGTTAGAGAGCTGCTAATAAAAGAACCAGGAGTCCATTAATTCAGTGAATGAACATATAGTAAAGTCAGTTCCCTCTTGAGAACAATAATGTTGCGGTCAGCTTAGGTTTCCATGGAAACTAAGTACTTCTAAGAAGTTTGCATCCTTGATTTTGCTGAAATGAAGCATGTAAAGTGAAAAAAAAAGGCGTAAGGCTGGCATGGAAAAGTCGGTGCAGAAAGTGATGGTTAAATTATTTTGCAGGAATAACATTGTATGTTTAATTTCTGTGATACAGATGTTTAGGCTTGGTTGTTTAGTGCGTGTGCGTATGAGAAATGGTTCCACAAAGAGGTCTCTGGGGGTTTGAACTCATAAATCAGGCCAAGTTAAGAAGACTTGCAGTGGTTAAGTTTCCTTTCTCCATATCTCCAGCATGTTGGGTCAACTCCAGCTACACACATCACAAGGAGGTGTAACAGCATGTCTGGGCCCAGGGCTCTGTCCCAATGGTTCCAGAAATGCAAGCAATTAAATGGTTAATGGCAATTACCATGTTCTTTATGGCAAGTTAATGTAGGGTTTGGATATGGTGTGAGCACTTCATGCAATTTTTAATAAGACCTTTTTGTGACTTACGTTGGTTCTTTTCCTTCCTCCAGTGTGAACACAGGAGCAGTGAATCGAGTTGTGCTTTAGCACTGATTTATAACCTGCTGTCTTATTTCCTTGAATTGCTGGAGCTGAGGGAAGTGTCCAAAATGCTGAGCTGTTTACACATGTTGTTCCAAGTGACATATCTCTGTTGAGCAGCATCTCCTCAGATAAAAGTGTCTGTTAACTCCAGGCACAGAGTTATTATGGGAGGTCACCTTGTCATCACAATGCATCTCAAACATAAACACACAGACTTTGTGGTGGCCTCATGGTAAGAACAAAACCAGCTCCATTTATGTGGAGGTGAAGGAGGCAGGAGGCAGCTCCCTTGGCAAAAACAAAGCAGCCCAGACACCCGCTCCAAGAGGGATCTGCCGTGTCTCTCATGTGAGTGGTGGAGTCAAGTGCAAGCTGCTGTCTTGTGCCTGACCAGGGATCTGCTCGAGGGGGAAACACTAAAGCCGCTCCATTGGTGATTTAAAATTCTTCCCCGTGAGGGTGGGCAGGCCCTGGCACAGGTTTCCCAGAGAAGCTGTGGCTGCCCCATCCCTGGAAGTGTCCAAGGCCAGGCTGGACAGGGCTTGGAGCAACCTGGGCTAGTGGAAGGTGCCCCTGCCCGTGGCAGGGGGTGGGACTGAGTGAGCTTTAAGGTCCCTTCCAACCCAAACCATTCTGTGATCAGAGCATAAAGTAGACTCTTTGAGACATTTTGGCTGAGTAATCAGTTATGCTAATAATGTATGCAAATTTAAGGTTTATAAACTTTTTTATAACTAAGAGCTTCCTAAATAGTGGGCAACCCACATGTGCTGGTGAGTGAGTTTCCTTTGCTTGGTGTTTGTGAAAATGCCCACAAGCACACATTTAACAGTTTGAACACAAATTAAGAGTTTTAACACACATTTAACATTTTTAACTGTTCTCTCAACAATCCTCCTCTCTCCATGTCTCTACAGTTCATTTCAGTGATACCCTGTTAAAAACCCTATGTAATATCCCATGTGAAATGAAAATACTCGACATTCATGTTTATTCTCTTGAATCCCGATATGCTTTTAATTGTTTGCATACCTTGAGCGCAGGCTTTTCCCTGCTAACCAAACCCTGCACACTGAAAGGCTGGCATTTACATCCCGCCTGGAAGACGATTCCTAGTGAAATAATATTCTGGATGATTAGGAGGCATTACAGCCTCGACTCAGTTTAAAAATGCCAGAATGCCCCAGAGATCCCCATGAATCTGCTGCCAGCCGGCCCCTGTCAGAGCTGAAGGCAGCACTGTCTGGAGCCCAAAATCAACTTCAGGAAGGTCATGTGAAAGAAAATCCTCAGTCATCAGGAAGCCCTTGGCCTCATGGCCTTTCTGACATTTTCTGACAAACCTTAAATCACCAGAGTAGACAAAACATCACAAATTTTGGACTGATAGCCTCTGGGATTTCAGGACTGTGTGGTAACTCCAAAGGTAACACACCCCCTCCCCTCGGTCTGTTCTGCAATTCCTCCCTGGATGCAGAGGCCAGCCCAGGAGGTATTCCTGGAATTAGGTCTGGATTCGGAACCACATGTGGGATGGGCTGGGAGCTAATATGGCAGCAGAGGAGGGAGATGCTCTGAGTTAGGACCAGTTATTTCCATGGAACGGGGAATACACCTCAGTGTGACGATACATCACTCTGAGGGCAGGTTTCTATTTCAGAGGGGAATTTGGGATTTATTGTATACTTCCATACATTAGAGCAGCCAGGTGGTTCTATTAATGTAATTTGTGATCTTGAGGGATGTGCAGGGTTGGGTTAATCCCATCATGCAGCTGGTGAAGAGAATATGAATCAGGTAGGAACCTGTTAGAGCTCACTGGATAAACAGGAAAACTTGGACAGCAAGAGGGGAGGGGGGAAAGGGGAATCAGAGGGGGTGAATAGACACAAGAATGATTTGGAATTGATTCCAACACTTATGGTACTCTTTAAAAAGGCAAAAAGAAAAGCCGAAACACAGGGAACTGGATGCCAGTGAGTTATAATTAAATATATGTCTATATGTCATCACAAAACTAAAAAACACTTTTATTTTATTATATCAAGGGATGAAAAGCAGTGAAGGTGTGACTGTTGTCCCATGTGCATTGCAGTGTATTTTGATGATGGAGTTTTAGATCAGATGAGATTTTTATGAGATGGTAAAATATGTGTTCTGAAAAAAAAACTCAACCCAAATTTATTTTTCATAGGGCAGTTTGGGGAGAAAAATAATTACAAGAAGTCAGTTCTTCCATTATGTTCAGTGGTGCCTTCTGTCTTTACCCACGGAAATTTCATCATGTAAACATATATATAAAAAACAAATATGTAATAATAGTAGTAGTAGTAGTAGCAGAAGGAGTCTAAATTGAGTGCTTAAATCCCTTCTTGGCTACCCAAGTGATTAGGTTTTTTTATTATTTTTCCCCCTCCTTATTTAGACTGTAATCCAGAATATAGAAAAGAAATACCAAAAGCTGTGCAATAGATTAGAAACTGGTTTTTAAAGTTTTGAGGAAATTTTCCTCTTGCTTCTATTGAGGCTTAATGTGTCCTGTGAATAACTGAAATTAAGAAATCTCCTGTCATATTGAGGCATCCTATCTCCTAATCTCTCGGAGTTAGCTGATTATTTTAGGGATTTGTTGATATGAATGTTGGCCTTGGAGAAAGGAGTTGGGTTTGCCACGTGGCGTTTTTCCAGCTCATGAATAATTACTGTACAGGTAGTTCTGCATCTCTGCTGTCAGAACATTTAAAAACCTCATCAGCACAATAATTCCTTCTGTTCCAGAAGAATAAATGACAAGTCAAATGGAATTGCTTCTCTTAATTTCCACTGGAATTTCAGTCTTGTCTCACCCAGAAGATTGGTCCTTACTTACGTGGAAACTCTGGAAATGTACATCGGTGCTGTTGTCCCAAGGTAGTTTTTGTGACAGTGCTAAATTCTTCTTTCCTTAAGAATTCAATTTAAAAATTATTTACCATTCCAATTACATATATTTATATGTAAACCCAGAAAAGTCTTGGCTTTCGTTGTTCATCTCTTCCCTTAAATCCTGGTTCACTTTTTTCCTCTTTCTGTACTTCTGCCCAGAAATAACCTGGGCCTTTCTACTGGTTATCTTGGCAAATCCAAGCAGTCTCTTATTCAACTCCTGCTGCCATGAAATGGAGATTAATCATTCTCTTGGTCACAGGAATCTTAAAAAAGGTGAATCCTGAAAAACTTGTGGCAAAAGTTCAGCTGTGCTGGGGCCCAGGTTGCCATGTAAATCCATACACTTAGGAAAACACTGTCAGTAGGGAGACACTCAGCCCTGTCTGGGAGTTGGGATGGTCATTACACTGACATCATTCCTTTTCTTTTAGCTCATCTGGGAGTGGGGGTTTCCTTTTCCCCTGGATTCCTGTAAGGAACAAAGCTCTGGAGCAACTCTAGTGGGTTATTTTGCCTGGGGTCCTGCAATCCCATGCAGTGAGGATGGACAATCTTTCCTAAGTAGCTTGTGCGCTCCCCAAGTAAGATAATTTCTTTCAGGCTTTTTGTCTTCTGATGACTAGAACATGTCTTCTGAGTTCCAACGTAAATTTATTCCTGGCAGTTTATATTTGCCGGCCCCCTTGCCAATAAAAACTTCTAATTTGAATGGTGTCCCATCTTCCATTCCAGGTCTGATGTTCACCATATGCTTATTTGCTCTTTGCTGTGATAGGATTTCCTGCAGCCCCCGGCACATCTCTGCTAAAAATGGGTAGAAACTGGGCACCCCTGGTGCAGGAAATGTGGGGTTTTAGGATCGTGCTCATTTTTCCAAGGCACTGCTGTACTGGGGATGTCTGACCAGTGGCCTCCAGCAAAACCCATCCTCACCCAGAAGCTGGGATGACTTTGGGTGAAACGCTTCACTTTGTGCCCAGATGCTGTTGACGCAAATCTACGATCCATTTTGCTTTTTTTGAAGATACCTAAATCCAAGAAAAGAAATCATAATAGTCAGATGTGGACAGTTGATTTGTTATTATCCAGATAACAAGATTTTCTCAGAGGAATGAAGTCAGAAAACCAAGGTTTATTAGTCAATCCACATGACTGCTGAACCCAGACAAGGCTTCAGCCATTGCTATATGAATGTTTGTGTTACTGTGACTTAAAAGTGTTACACACTAAAATGCCCATGAAAGCAGGTTATTCTGAGATGATTTGAAATAGTCCATTTTGCTGCATGATAGGAAGTCTGGCAAACAAGCAAGTCACCAATGAATGTCAGAGTTTGAAGTTTTGTTTGGTTTGGAAACTCACTCCCAAGTTTGGATGCATCTCCAAAATTCATCAGAACTCCTTTGGTCTGAAAAACATCGATGGAAACCTTGCACATGACTCTTAATTCCTCAAACTAACTGGGCTGGAAAGACCCGAGAAATAGGTTTCCTTGTTGCATTTTCTCTGTGCTGTTTGCCAGAGGAAGCCTGGAAGTGTTAGAAGCTTATGCACATAAATGATGAGAAAAGAAACTAATGGAGTTTTTCTTTTCCTCTTAAAGTTCAGAAATCCTTTAGACCTGGACAAGGCTTTGAGTGTGTTTTCCTTCTTGCAGAGTTTTGGTAGAATTAAAAAGAAACAACTTTTTATTTTAGAATATCTAAGTGGGTTGGTTCATCACAAAGCAGAACCCTGACCATAGCTATGATTGGCATAATGAGCAGATTTTAGGTTTTAAGAAGGAGGATGTATTTTCCAGATACATTTCTCAGCTATGTGGTTAAATTAATAGTGTCACTCAGAAAATGTGCTGGATGCTCTTTGGGTAGGACAAAAATCCTGTTGATCTCATTGACTGTGTCCTCTCCTCTTCTCTTAGTCTTGTGCTTTTTGTACTCTTTTAATGTGATGCTTAAATATGTCAAACACTGAATTATAACAGCCACGTGTTTGGTAACTGTCTCTCCCATTTGAGGATAAGCAAACCTGTCTCTGGATTTGCCCAGCCAGGATTTACCTTTGTAGTGGCCCTTCTCCCCCACTTTGTTTTCACTCACATAAAACAGTTCACCTGCATTTTCTGTGCTTACACAGTGCTCCCCCCTTTCATGCTAACACAGCACATCAAATATTTGTTTGCTTTTTCTTTAAATATCCACCTCAATGAATAACCATTTCCTTTTTTTAAAGAAAAGGAAGAAAAAAACCTGCTGAGCGTCTCAATTCACAGGTCACAACTGCAAAGTGAACGTGGTGGCAGAGGGAAACCTCTTTCAAAGAAACATAAATACTTTAAATAAATGAATTTGATCTGATTATGCTTCTACAGGAAAATTTCTTTAAGATAAGCAGATGTCATGCTGTAAAACAAACCGCTGAAATTCATATTCTGCATTAAAGGACCATCATCTCTGTCAAACATCCATCAGAATAAGATGAGAAGGAACCAGCCTTGTAGCAAGATGGATAGTAAGAAAAATGAGCGACCAGAATAGATGAGTACCTGAGAGGACTCTCTAGGGAGGAGATAAAATACCTGCCTCTGCAGGGCTCCTAAGAGGTTCAGACAAATACCTGCCAGGCTGGGCTAGATATCCCCGACCCTGCATTAGAATAGGGGAGAGCCCAGATCGCTTCCTTTCTTGCCTTGCGGGTTTTTTTATGGTGTTCCCAGGTTTATCTTGTTCATCAGTGTGAAAGGAGCCTGGCTGTCCTTTCATTGCCTGGGCAGGCTGCACGTGCGGCCCGGAGCACACGGAACAGCGTGAGCTGGGGGCACTGAAAGCTTTTCTTCTTGTTTTAGACTCCTTTCCCTTTTCTTTAATGGTGCCTGGTGAGTGTCGTGCTCTTTGTGTTCAGCGTTCCTTATCAGCCAAACATTTTTTTCTCCTTTTTCAAGTGGATTTGGTGCACAGGAGAGCTGGCAGGTTAAGAGGAAGTTGATCTGAAGGGCTGAAAGTTACCTCCTAAAATCCCATGTATCTGAGTTTTCCAGTATGGAAACGACTTGATCCAGATCCTAAAGCATTTATACACACACCTGCATAACAGAAATCCACAGGAAAAGAAAAGAAAAGAAAGAGGGTAAAAAAAATTTCAAATGCTCCAGTATTTGCAACTGTAAGCCACAGTCTTGAATTTGTATTTTGAGGAAGAACAAGGATGACAGAATAGGGAATAACAGCTGAAGTAAGGGATAACAAAAAAATGCTGGAATGCTTTCTGCTTTTATAAAGAAGATTTAAGGTGTCAAAGTATTTTTCTGTTCCAACATGGCAGTTCTTTGTCCTTGTGGCTGACATTGCTGAGTTTCTATGTATCGTGGCAATGGGTGGAAACATCCTTTAACTGCCAGACAGCACTTACAGATAAGCCGCCAATTAATAATGTTGATTTGAAAAGCCCAAGAATAGGTGAGAAAGCAAAGTCCTTTGGTAAGTCATATTTGCACAGTATTAAGAGTCCCCTTTTACCTGGTCTAGTAAACACAGTATTAGGAACTCTGTGCTATTGAAAAGCTGAGAGACTCTAATGATATGTGGAACTGATAATTGCCACTCCTCGGTATTCAGCTCCCACTTATCGTGCCTTTTGTACATACATACCTTTGCAACAGGCAGCCCACGGCAGATGTGGTTCTCTTTCCTGAATACCAAGGGGGGTTTTATTTTCCTGATACATCAACCTGTTTTATCAAAGAAGTAAACGTCGGGGAGGAATCAGCATTTCCTTCAAAGCTGGTGGCCCTCAAACTGTAGACTTTACGTTCAGTGTGGATGTGCAAACAACCCCCCTGTGTTTGCTCAGCTGATGCCACAGCCGTCCCTTGACCACGTCTGTGCACTCACAGGGCAAGGCCAACACAGGTTCTGAGGGAAACAAAAAGTGATTAAATCTATGAGCAAATGCAGAAGCAATTCACCAAGGGAATCAAAACTAACTCCCAACAGCCACCGCATGTTACTTTTGGTCTTTGGTGTGAATCCACTCAGCCTCAGGCAGCTGAAATACTGAAGGTGGGGACACACAGAACTGGTCTTAGTCATGAGGGAGGCTTGAGCAGAGCAGTTGTCGTCAGCTGGCCACGGAATGTGCTCGATCATCTCTATCTTTGTATGTTCCTGTGCTCTTAAAAAGGCATAGAAATTGAATTAATTAGAAGTAGATGAAGCTGTTTGATTAAAGGGCTTATTTGTTGCCTAGACGTATGTGGAGGTATAGAAATGCAATTAGTCAGAGAGTGCCATTAGCAGTGTCAGAGACCAGAAGTAATAGAGCTTAACCCTCCCGGGAGCTGCTCTGGGAGCCTGTCTGAGGGTTTGATCCCGTGGTGCAGGATGTGGGTTACACCAGAACAACTGTTTTTACCTCTTAACTCTTTCTGTGAAGTGATTCCCAGCAAGAGCCATCCTGTTCAGACACACACAGTGCCAGTTCTTTGCTCCCTGCAAATGTCAGGGTTGAAAACAAGGAGTTTGTCAAAGACTTGCTTTAAAATATGCAAAATACATCAATTTGTCAGCTTTCAAAAATCCCTTAAGAGCACGGCTGTGAGTATCACACAGGGAAAGTGTGATCCTGCTTCAGTGTCCGTTTGTGTGGCAGTGGCCTGGATGTTTTTGGGGTGAGAGTGATGATCACACCCATGGTATTAGACAGGAGCCTTTCCAAAGTGACACACTCAGTGTTGCCAGGGCTGTTGCCCTTCAGCAGGTTCCCTTTATCAGCTGCTGCCTAAGTTCACCTAGATGGTATTAGAACTTATCTGCCTGCTGGTCGGGGTGGACTTTGAGTGCCTCTGTGATCTGTTTTAATGGGTGTTGTGGAGTCTTGATGCTGTTACTCTTCTTGACCTGCCATACTTGAGGAGGAGGGGAACGTTGTCTGACTGTAGCAAGTCCTGGTTGGGTGACTTCTGAGGTTCAGTGTTGCTGCCCAGCACATTTTGTGTTGCTGCTCTCTGAGGGAAGCACTATTGACTTGAGTGCTGGACTGTAAGTACTTAGCCTCACATTCACCACTGCCAGCTCACTCATATGTCATGTTGGACCACGGTCATGATACTCAGACACCTTCTGGGGCGAAATATTCATGTATGTGGTGCCCATCAGGTGGCAAATGTTCACCAGCATCAGTCAACGTTGCAGCAAATCCACCCTTAACCATCATAAATGTATATGATTCATCTGTCCTTTCCCTTGAGAAAGTGCTGCACTTCAGATGAAAAGAAATGCACTTCATATTTCAGCTGATAATGAGAAGTTAATAAAATCAGGATTTTGTGCAATGCAGGACCTCTGACATCTTAATCTTTATTAAAGAGACTTAAACTACCAGGAACTGCTGGTGCTGACTGGCACAGCCAGACTCGAGAAACACCAGGAGAGACTGGTCAAATGAACTGTTAAACAACTCTTCCTAATCCATCAGGAAGAAACAATAAGTGCTGGAAACATCTATTTACCATGCATCAATCACGCTTACCTAAGCAATTTCTAAGTAATTATACTTCTGTTATATAGTTCCTGAGATGACTAGTCGGAATGAGACATTTGCTTTATTAAAACAAAAAAATTCACTTTACTTGACGTATCAAATGGTGTTTCGCATTCTGTCACAGTAGTAATTTTTCTGGACATAACCTCTACTAATTGTTGTGTTAAAATCCTATCTGGAATTCAAGCAGCTACTTTTCCCTTTTAAAAACTTGACAAAAGGAAGGGCTTAAAATGTTTTAAGTGGTAGAGACTTTGTCTGTTGGGTTTTGCTAAGTCAGTAAGAGAGGTATTTGGACCAGCTTGGCAAGACGTGACCTCTGGGTAGGGAATATTGGGGAGGGGGGGAATAATAACTGATCTTTGCTGCAGTGAGAGCTTAGTGCCTTTTTTTCTTTATTTATTTCGTTTTCTGCTTGCTTTTATCCAAAGACACCCTTGTAGGTGCTGCTGTAAGAGGCACTGATGGTCTTCAGGGCAGACCAAGCTGCGTCCATCCATCTTGTTCCTATACATATGGTTTAAGATTTTGCTTGTATTTTTCCTGACCAATAGAACATTCCAGACTAATAGAACAATTAATGGAGAGCATTTTGTATCTACATTTTATACAGCTATACAAATGCAGTACCTTGTGTCTTGCTGACCTTTGGTGTTTGAACATAATGTTAGAAAAACAGATACATATATGTGTGTTTTACAGACCCATCTTTGTGTGGGGCTTTGAAACGTCGTTTTCTAATCCACTCAGAGGAAGGGGAGGGATGGAGTCTTTGTCAGTATCCAAGCAATTAGGATAATTAAAAAAGAAAGCTTATTGGGTAAACATGCTCTTAGATTGTGACCTCTTAATTAATGGACTACAGGGAGAAATTACAGCGGTGGCAAGATAATTAACACATGCATTTAAAAAGAACTGTTAGACAAGGGTATTATAGGATAGTAAGACAGAGATTTGAATCACCGAAGGACTATGGAAGTGAACAAACACGGTTGAACAAGACAAGATTTGCATGTGTGAGTGCCCCAGCACACAAGAGGAACAGATTAGGATAACTTTGTTATCAACAAGGGCGGCTCCTTTAGTGCTGCGTTCCCTTAGTGCAGTGTTTTAAGTCCAGGCTGGTTTTTGCACAGTCTCCCAGGAGCAGAATTCTGCCGTGGAATGCATTGCCATTGCTAATAACTGTGAGCATTGCTAGGGGAGTGTTGGAAACCTTCTTGCTCTCTTTGATAGGGATGTTGATACCCATCGGCATCAGGGAACTGTTTGTATGTTTTGTGGACTCTTGCACGTGTGTCCCTGGTTTTGTGGCTCTTACTAATTCTAACAATTCCACTCAGTATCTTATAAACTGTATCAGTCTTTAAAAAAAACCCAAACAAACGTTTAGGGACCAGATTGTTTCACTTCTCAGGAAAAAACAAAGTGTGATTTGCAGAGTTTGGGTTGTTGTGCTGTTGGGTCCCAGCAGCAGGTTAAAAGTCACTCATCACCCCCCGTGTGGAGAGAGCTCACACCAGACAAGCTGGAATACCCAAAGCAGACATTTTTAAACTGATTTGCCACTTTCCATCACTAAAATGGTCTTGTTCTTCACAGGATCCAAGTGTGGCCATGCAGGTTGTGGGTGGGGGTTTTCTGGCCTCTGTCTTCGTACACAAGCAGGTGGCTTGCACCCAAAGCAGTGGGAACAGCTTAGATGTGTGATGGTCACCAGAAATGGATATCAATAATTGAATAATGTACGTTTTAGGGAAGGCTCCTCTTCATACATTGTCCATTTTTTGAGAAAGAAGGGCACAATTGCATGTGAAGCTCAGACTGTCTGTGATCACCAGACCTACCTCTAGAATGTGATTTCTTCCTCTTCAGAGTGAGTGTTTCTGGCCTGACTATCAGGACTTCACATCTGAACAGTGCAGGGAAGCAAAGCTCACACTGTCAAAGCCAAGGTCTCTCTGATGGAGCATCCTGTGACTCTCAGTGTCTCAGGAGGAGTATAAAAACCTACAAAGATACCATGGCAGTTCATGGAATTGTCTCTGGATCAAAGCTTGCCCAACCTGCAAATGGGGGCTGAGCTTTGGATGGGCCCTGGAGGTGCTTTGTCTGTGTTGAACAGATCTCATGGTGTACGTGACAGGTCAGTTTTCTGTGCTCTCTAATCATTAAATCCCCCAAACTCTAATTTATCAAAAGAACAAAATGCTGAAAAGTCGAAAACTAAAATGATTTGTGTGAAGGGATCAAAGCTCATGTTCTAAACGTACACACAAGGCAAAGCTCAGTGATTAGGTACAGTTTAGGAACATGTGATTTGCATAAGTCCCCACTCCCCACAGCATCCTGGGGAACAAAGAGATGCTCTGCCAAGCCAACATTTCCCGGATCCCACCGTGCACTTACCCAAATCCCACCCACTTCTGGGTAAGTCTCAGTATTGCTGCTTTTGTCTGAATATAAATGTCCCTGTTCAGTGCAGTGTTCATCCTACCTGGAACATTAAAGATGCATGTAGACTTAAAAAAAAAAATATAAAAAAAGCATTATGAATGTTTGATTAGTGACTTGGGCCCCAAATTTTTAACTAATTGAGTACATTAAATAGTATGTCTCTGAAAGACTAATACAAGACACTTTTCAAAGCTTCTTTAATAAAAATTCTATTTGGGATTTGACCATAATGGCTATCCTTGCTTGCCAAAACATGACTTCTTAGCAGGTGACTTTCATCAAGTACATCTGAAATAGTACCTAAATGAATTAGCAATAAAATGGACTTAGGCCGAGCAGTAGGAGCCTCCATTAATCTTGGGTTAATCACTAAAGAGATGCCATTCACTTTTCTTAAGAAGTCACATTTTTCTCCCCTTGCTGGCGACCAGATTTCATAAAGTAACATATTTCTAATGAAAGGGCTCTGCTTGAATTAAAACCCTGAAGGTTTATGCAGATTTTAGTTTTGATTACTGCTGGCATGGGCTCTTAGCAGACTCCGGAAGGTAGGGCCGCAGTGAAAGAGTCCCAGCATGCAGTTCATAATATTCTTTGAAATAAAATAGTGCACTTGTACTTAGTGGCTTTAATCAGCTCTGACTTTTGATAGTCAAACAATAGCTAATTACAGTAACACCTGCCTTCTAAGTCATGTCATGTAGGTTATTGCCAACAAGAGACCTTGTATCTTAGCTGCGTGATTATTATACAGTCTAAAACCTATCTGTTAAAAAAAGAGGGGGGAGAAGAATGGAGTTTGGTGGCCATTATCCCTCTTCTTATTGTCTGATGCATTTCTGGCTTTTCTGTTGGCAGTTTTCTGTGTCTGAAAGGCAAAGAGTTGGTGTTTATGGCCGGATTAGAGATGGGAGTTTCAGGGGAAAGGACACGATTTGCAGCTCTCACTTTTCCCTGTGTATGAGAGGTAATGCTGGACGTGTACAGTTCCAAACCTATCTGAACGTGTCTCAATTTTCAATGTAGCACAAAATTTAAAATATGTTGTGAGTTGGTTGTATGATCTGATCTCTGGCGTGCAGCCACGGAGTAGAATTTTATTTCGCCATCCTTAAATGCAGTGGTTCGGGGAGGGAACAAAGGGCTATTTATTTCAACCTTCATCAGTTTTGGAAGGGTTTCATAAAACAAAATGCCCAGCTAAGGACCCGATTTTGAAATGGCAGACAATGTTTCTGAAAAGAAATCCACACTTTTGCCCCATAATATCTACGTTTCCTGTGAAGGATCGAGTCGGATGAGTTTCCCAGTCCTCTCCCACTCCTCTGGAAGCCATAAATTATTGTCTCATTCAAGACTCTTTTCTCATTAATTTTGCCAGCAAATAAGGCTTCGTTTTCACAAAATCAGTCAAGTGAATAATCTCAGATGCTTGCCAGAGGCTCGACAGCCACTGGAACAGCTCTCCAAGAGCCACAGCTCTGTGTGCTGATCCTGGAAGGATGCTACCTGCTCCAGACTCAAAAAGAAAATGCGACAGACTCAAGACCCAGTTCTGCCAGATGTGGGCTCAGAAGTGTGTGAGCAGTGAAGCAAAAAGTGCTTCAATAATCCGAGCATCCAGACTCATCCTGATAGTGTAAAAAGGATGAAACCGAGCCCTCCTTAGATCTTCTTTTTACAGAGTCTGTTTCTCTGGGCATGTTTTAGAAAAGCCATTGCATCACATTTGGGTTATGTACGTGGAGGATTTCACTGTTCTTTCTCCATGGTTTTGAAGGCAAATAATTGAAGTTCTGGGAGGAACTCTTAACTCTGAACTCTGACTGACAATAAAATCCCTCAAAATATTTTGGGATTTTGACAAGATGTGGTGTATCTGGAATCTGGCTTTACCTGCAGGGTGACCCATGATGTCCAAGCACTGGGGATGGGTGTAGGTGGTTTAAATTTCTCTTTTCAACCAGACTGTGTGTTTAAAAAAACATTCCTTCTGGATTATACAAGGAGTTTGCAAGAGAATATATTCAGGGTTACCTCAATGAGCAGGGAATACGAGCACATGTTAAAAGGACACATTGTTAGCTCAGCTTCCCAAAGCTGCTCCTAAGTTCAGCCTCTAATGGGTTGGTTTTTCCCTGTAAGTTATTCTTTCTCGCTCCATCATTTGTCACGTTAACCTCAAACTGTGTAGTAAGAAATCTTCTTTATATCAGTTACTATGTTTGCCATATCTGATCAGTTTGATTGATCATTGCCTCAGCCACAGGTTGGTAATAAGCTGTTTTGAGAGAGACACACATTTCCCATAGGACAAAATTGGCATGACAGCATTATAAACTGGCCATTTATCAACCTGCTCCCAGGTGGTCACTGTCTGAGCACGGCTCGGCAGGCTGGGCTCCACGGGGGGATGGACTCGGGGCCAGTGGGCACCGTGGAGCAGCTAATGCAGGAGACAGTAACAAATGACACTGCACTGGAAGCAGAATTGTTAGTGCAAATGTCATGCCTAAAGTCGGCCAACTTCCTCTCCTAAGCTCTGCTCTCCGCGGCTGGATGGTCCTGCTCCAAATGGCAGCAGGTCAGAGCTGCCGCCCAGGGGCAGAGCTGCTCCAGGGGCAATGCCCAGGGGCCTCTCCTGTGCCAGCAGGGCATGGTGCTCTGGGCTGTCCGCAGCCCTGACGGGAGAAGACCTGTCTTGGTTACAGCTTTGTGTATGCCCAGGGTTTTTACAGTGTTTGAGTGGGATGGAGCAGCTCTGCCGTGGGGAGAGGCTGAGGGAATTAGGAACGTTCAGCCTGGAGAAGAGAAGACTCCAGGGTGTCCTAATTTGTGGCCTTCCAGTACCTGAAGGGAGCCTACAGGAGAGATTGGGAGAGACTATTTACAGGAACCTGGAGTGCCAGGACAAGAGGGAATGGCTTCCTACTGGCAGAGAGTAGGTTTGGATTGGATATTGGGAAGAAATTCCTCCCTGTGAGGGTGGGCAGGTCCCAGCACAGGTTGCCCAGAGAAGCTGTGGCTGCCCCATCTTTGGAAGTGTCCAAGGCCAGGTTGGACAGGGCTTGGAGCAACCTGGGCTGGTGGGAGGTGTCCCTGCCCAGGGCAGGGGGTGGCACTGGGTGGGCTTTGAGGTGCCCTCCAACCAGTGTTATTCTGTGATTCTATGACTAGACACTCTAGGCAGTTACAGAATTATGAAATGTACACTCAAGAATAAATAAATGATAAATACATCTGAAAGTTAAAGCTCAAGTTGTGGAATAGTTTGTTTATTATGTGGATCTGGTCATATGTTATGTGAGAAACACAGAAGGGCTCCTCTGAGGAGTGGGCAAGCTGATAAAATAAAATGAACAGCTAAAAAGGGACATTCCCATAGAAACAAAACAGGGAAATTTTCAGCAACACCAAGGAAACAATACAAATCTCTTATGGCAACAACTAACAGAGATGCACATTCCAGGTGGAACACCATCCTGAACATACTTCCAGCTGAGAATTAAGCAGCCTTCACTGCCTTTGTCCTGCATTTAGGCAGATCTGTGGCAGAAGTGATGCTTCAGCACCACGAGTCTATGCCACCCAGCATAACTAACTTCCATAGCCAGCTTCCCAGGTTCTGAATGGCTCCTTGGGAAACAACTCAAGCATTCCCAATCCTAGCTCAGAACAACAGAAATGAGCATAAAAGCTTGTCTTATTCTGGCCTTATCCTTCAGCATGTGGGGGAAAATAGGCCATTCATGGACCTAGCAAACTCAGTATGTTAGAAAGTGATGCCATTCTCCTGCACAGAACTCAAAGACACAATAAAGCAGATATACTGTTACATTTCAAGTGTTTATCTTTTTGGTAAATTATCTTACTCCTAATTCCTCTTTATATATTTGAAAGAGACCCTTGGAGCAATAGTTCTTCTGAGTCCAATATGTTACAGTGACATTTGAATAAAATTACAAGAAGCAATTAAAATGCAAGAAATTTTTCACCTAAGTGACAAGTACACCAGTTCCCCAAGTACAAATGTTTTTTGTTTATTTACTTTTTCTACAAGTGCACAGATCTTCCACTAACATATGCTGCAGTTTTCAACACACCAGAAGATTTGATTTCAATCTATTTTTAGTTTTCAAATAGTTACCACTTCTCATCTGTTGCTAAGTTTTGTTCTTAAAATGTAACATAGGGCTATTCAAGAATTTAAGTATTTTAAAGACTTAGTTTCTCTCAAGAGGCAATATTGCTTAAGACACTATTAGAGAAATGTTTGCCACTGCTGGTCTTCAAGCTGGCTGGGATATCCCATTTCTCACCCCATTTTTAAGTCATTTTAACCAGGGTGTTTCAACTACTAAATGTGTAACTTATGTTATGAGGTCAAAACAGTTTATTTCAAGTCTTAAATGTTTTGTCTCACTCATTAAAATACTTGTGAAACCAGGAAGAAATCGTTGGTTACTTGAAAGTTCAGAGGATGAATTGTGGGTGTACTTTTACTTCAGCATGTTCATCCACAGGAGTCCAGGTATTTCTCAAGGGCAAAGGTCAAAACTAAAAGAATCAACTGACAAATGAATTTTAAAAAGAAATAAGATTAAACATAGCATCTTCCAATGCAAATGCAATGGGGATGTCCCTTAGAACAGGCTTTGGAAAGTTCTAAATAGCTCCAGAGCCCCTCTCTGGGTTTTCACAGATGATGCAGAGCCCTTTGCATGAGATCTCCATTACAGATGATAAAATCAGCAGCAAGAAGCTGCCATTGCTCCAAAGCTACAAAGTTGGCCAAGTAAAGGGAGAAATTGCCCAAATAAACCCTTGAAGCGTTTGTCAGCTCCCTTTTTGGAGTTAGGAAAAGGAAACTGCCAGTTCCAGAATAAGGGCCTCTGATTATTTTTGTCTCCAGCAGCAGGAGCTATTACTTACAAAGGGAAAACCAAGTAAGTGGTTCTGGCACTTGCTAATAGTCCAAGGTCTCTCCGAGGCAGCAAAGAGACAGACTTTTTCCTCTCTTGGCACAGTATCTGCTGCTACTGAAGCACTTAATTAAACCACAGAAATAACACTGTCGAGAACATATTCTGGGATTACAAACAGTCTTTATTTTACTCACCAAAAGAAACAGTTTCAGTGAGGATTCAAAGTCTTCCTAGAATTCCTCTTCAAGTGCTTACATACAGCATATTAAAAAAGTTTAAAAAACTTCTTTGTGCTTCTAAACAAATTGAATGTACCGCAGCTGACATAAATGGCTTAGACAGGACAGACTGGAATTGCTCTGCCTGTCCTACCCTGGCACTGAGTTCCATGGGGGTTTAACTCCCAGCCCCAGGGAACAGTGAGCAGAACATTGTCCCTGGGCAGTCTCACACCTGTGGGAGCACACACGGACACACTCTCAAACACTGAACCAAACCAGACTTTGGCAGATGCCGTGGGAGAGATTTGTCAAATAACTGCAAGTTATCTATAACAGTCCCTTTCAATCTAGGTTTAAAAACACACTTCAATGTGTTTTGCATTTTAGTTTTTTGAACTGTGTACGATGAAGAATTTCAAACCTCCTGCTCTGAAGCATATAGAATCTCATGAAACAAAGAGAAGGTTAATATTAAAAATCTAAATGCAAAGAATTAAGCATTACCATCTCCCCAGTAACTCTCCCCAGGAATACAAAATCTTCTCAGGACAGTCCTTTGACACATCACCGGTGCCACTGGAGAGTTCGTTATCACTCTCTGCAAAAATAAAAAGAGAAAAAAAGAAAACAAAAGCATGCACAGGTTTACCAAAGGCACAGACAGTACAAATGCATACATATAGGTCTCAGACAACTTTTTTCTCATAGATCCGTTTCAAAACCACAAAAAGACACCAATAGTATTAGTGGAACTATAAAGAATGTTTAGCAGATTTTACAACACAAGTGTATTAATAAAGTTATCATAAAATTTAAAAGAATGGGGACTAGGGGATAATTCGTAGCACATTACAGGAGAAAGAGCTGGGACTGAAAAAATATTATGTAAGGAAAGATTCAAGGCTGTCACCTCTCCATTTAATGAAATGTCACAGTGTAGTGTTATCTGAGTCACATCCACTCCAGACCTCCCACAAAGAGAAGCCTCTTTGAAAGCACAGTAGATAATGCTAGTTTGTGACACCACATCCCTTTGGCTGTCCTCTGGTACCCTGAGCTCAGGAAGCCTCCTCAGAGCCCCAGAATCATTCTTTTTGCTGAAATAAGTTCCTGGGTGAGCAGGAAAAACAACACTGTGACATTAAAGGTTGTAGTGCATGATCAGAAGAGAACACTTCAAATGAAACCTCATAATATGTCATTATATGGCTAAACCCAGAAGTGATTATGTGAGCCTGGGACAGCATGCTCAAATCCAATCCAGGTTCCCATCCAAACTCCCAGCATCCTGTGGGTCTGGGCAGCTGCCCACAGTTGGCTGGACAGTCTAACCCTACAGGGCAGCTCCTCATGTGAACATGGTCTTGCAGTTATTTGGACTTTTTCCAGTTTTATCTGAATAAAATACTGCTAAAAATGCACGAATACAATTTCAACACCACCAAACACTGACAGGCTCCAACTCTCGGTGTCTTTAGTAGGAAAGACAACCCTAAAAGAGACACAGCAGCAGCCCCATAGAATGACAGACTGCTTTGGGTTGGAAGGGACCTCAAAGCCCACCCAGTCTCACTCCCTGCCATGGCAGGGACACCTCCCACCAGCCCAGGTTGCTCCAAGCCCCGTCCAACCTGGCCTTGGACACTACCAGGGATGGGGCAGCCACAGTTACCCTCAGAGGCTGCTGAAGCCATGGACAGTTTAGATGTCAGAGGGCTCCAAGGCTGCTCTTTCTTACAAGCTGAGCTGTCTCAAGAAGCTAAAATAAGAAAAACGAAAGCTACACCTGCTCCCCAAATCCCTCAGATACTCTCCTCAACACGGCTCAGTCACAGCTGGGTGCTGGCTTAACACCCTAAATTCCTCTGGTACATTAAACACTTCACCTCCAGCCTTATGTAGGCAACAGGAGCAGCTCAGGTAGAGGAGGAACTTCCAATACTCGTGCAATTATCCTGTTAACTGCTCATCCTTGTCATTCTCACTTCAATTACTTGTTTCTAATTTACATTCTTAGCAATTGTCAAACACAAGTCATGAATAAAATATCATCAGTGCTTGAATTTGACAGTGAGCTGTGAGGACAAAGCATATACTGTATTTCAAGGACAATTAACAGCAAAAACACTGCCCTAAGAGAGAAGCATACCAGGAATCTCTGTATTTTAAAATGAACATTACATTAGTGAAAGCCTTCAACTTGGAACTTGTTTTAACAGCTTTATAGGGCCCAAAGTACAAGACCAACCTCCATTTAACTACTTCTCCATTAGAATTAAAAATAACCCAAACAAAATAACCACCCACATCACAAATCTAGAGTAAACTTGATTTTAAGGTTATCCAATCTTTTGCATGCATTCACTAGACCTAATGATCTAGAAATACAAAGATCTACATTGATAATTTTTATAATTTTAATAAAATTTGACATCACTATAAAAGTAACCAAAGGAATCAATTGTGTTCCGGGAAAGAAACATATTTAAAGACTCGAGTTTCCTCTCATTTTAAAATTACAAAAAAATAGCGTAAAGGCCAAGGTATTCACTTACCACTCAGGCCTAGTAATAATTAAAAAAAACACCCTTAAGTTAAAGCAACTAAATGCATTACATTTTTTTAATTCTCTCCTCTCTTGATTTGCCTAGCTGGATCGAAGAGGTAAATTGTAAATGCAGCCCTTCTACATCACATGGAAACAAGAAAAAAAGATTTGAGGAAACCTTCTCTGGATTGAGCACATTTGCCATTCAGAAACACGAGGTACATGTTACTGACACTGGTACATATTAAAAATCTGAAGAAACCTGGCTCGCACCAGGAATTTATCATAATCTGTAACTTCAGGAGAGTTTCACACACTCAAGGTAAAGGAAAACAATTTGGCACCAAATTCTGAAAGGAGAGATTGGAATTTCCTCTCAGAGACTGAAGAACTCCAGCACACCTTTACAGGAGTTACTGGTGAAAATAACACAAACCATCAGTCTGGGATAAAACCTGATAAAGATGACCAAAGTCGGCCAGCAAAGCACAACATTTCAAGATGAAGCTACCCCGAATCCTCTGAGGAGCAGAGCACACTAACTGTTACTGAATCCAAACCTGAGCTTGCCAAGAACACTGACATCAGCCCAAAGATGCAAAGCCCCTGATTTCTCACTGCGCTGGTATTCGGTGCAAGATTCTTGGAAGTTCTTAAGGAGATCAGTGTTACACAGCACACATACTCCCGTGCTTCAGCCAGGAAAATCTTTCATCTGGAAGGCTTTGCAGAGTTTAGAATGTATTATTCAGTTATATGTCAGAAAATCACAGGCCTTAATTAGAAATGCCATATGCTCCCTTTCAAAAGACGCTAACATCAAACTTCAAAATAGAACAGGGCAAAGGGAAGAGAATAAACAGCTTTAAAAATCTCTACTTTGTTTCCACTCTAAAGATTATTTACATATTCTAACCTGTGAAAGCACTTAGGTATGAAATATGGAGGAAAAAAAAAGATGCCATGGGAGAGATGATTAACTGTAGGTGTTCTTCTCTGAGCACTTTGATCTATTTTCCCACATTCAATAGCATCTACAAGCCAGCAGCATTAGCCAGAGCTAGATTTAATCCACCCTTATATTGCTGAGAATGCCACATAACCCTTCCTCTAAGTGTCCTGTGTACTTCTCCCTTCCTCCTGTATTTGCCCTGACCTCTCAGAGCCATCAACTGGGCAATAAAACTTAGGCCTTATCAGAGCAAGAGGAGGATGGGAGATGTTCTAAGGGAGCAAACCTCGGGGTTGTAAAGGCATTTACACACAAACTCCCCTGAGGAACACCCACCAAGAACAGTAAGCCTGCAAGGTTTTGGTTTGCTTTACATTACAGTGTGATTCATAAAACCCACAAAAAGGTCACCCCTCACGAATTCAGAGTCAGGGCCTTTCCTGCTCCTCATCCCACCCTGCCAGCAGCAGGGCTGGGGGTGCACAGGAAGGGATGAGGGGACACAACCCAGACAGCTGATGCCAGCAGTTGATCCAAGGGATGTCACACCACATGGCATCATGCTCTGCAAAAGCAGAGGGGAAAATGTGGAAGGGGAGAGCTTTGGAGTGATGGCATTTGTCTTCTCCAGTCACTATTAGACATGATGGAGACCTTTTTCCAGGGGATGACTGAACACCTTCCAGCCCATGGGAAGTGGTGAATCAATTCCTTGCTTTGTCCAAGTCAGTCCTGCAGGAGGGAGCCCAAAACTGGGCACAGCACTGCAGGCACAGTCTCACAGGTGCTGAGCACAGGGATCCTTGCCTGGACCTGCTGCCTGGACTCCTGCAAACAGCCCAGGCTGTGCTCAGTTGCCTTTGCTGCTGCCTTGTTTTGTAATTTTTGCCTGCTGGGATCTCCAGGTTCTTTAACGGAAAAGTCACTTTTTATCTGGTTTGTGTCCAGGCTGTCTTGTCACAGGGGGTTGTTCTGTTGCTGATACAGCAACCTGCTTTTGCCCAAAAACGTGCTGAGGGTGCACTCAGTCCTGTCCCATGGGTGATGAAGACATGTAACAGCACTGGGCCCAACGCTGATCTCAGAGACAGCACTGTTTGCTGGCTGCGAGCGACCCTTCACACCACTGATTGATTCTTTCATCCCAGCAGTCCAGCCAACCTTCCAACCACATTACTTTCCACTTGTCCAGTCCTTCTCTCATTAAGGATAAGGACACTATGGGACAGTGCTGGAGTTCTTGCTAAAACCAAGGTATACAGCCTGCCCTTTGCCCAGAGCACTGGTCACCTTGTCACAAGGATTTGTCCTTCATAAATCTATGCTGGCTGTTCCCAGTGGCACTGTCAGATGTTCACATGTCGAGAAACTGCTTTCAGGAATATTTGTTCCATAACCAGTCCCATGGAACTGAAATTAGCCTGACCTAGAACTTCCTTCTGGTCCTTTCTTCTTTTGAATACTTGCCATTTGTATGAGATGAATATGGAAGCCTGCACACATATCGGGGTGGGAGAGAACCCCTGGATGACAGATTTTGCATGTAGTCTGTTTTATTAGTACACCTAGAGACAAACAAACCTGTAAAGGTGATATCTCCCAAAAATCTGGGGAGATATTCAAAAACACGCTAGAAAAGGGTGAAACTAACTGAAAAGAGAATTGTCAGTCTATGGATATACCAGTTCATTCCAAAGACTTGATTACTCTTCGTCTATGGACTGTAGTTCTCAGCTCAAAGTCTAATCCCTTCTAACCTGCGATTTATTCAAATAATTTTTTTCCTCCAAAACAATTTTAGCATATTGCACTTTCAAAAAACTGATCTTGGCCTTTACTGCTTCTTTTCTAGAGTACTCTGCTTGTTTTCTCAAAAGACACATTCTCCAGACTTGCTCTCATTTCCCCCCTTTTCTCCTCCAGCTAGCCTGTATTTTTTTTCCTTCATGAGAGGTGTTCAAACAAAATAGTGAGGCATCCAGTGTTCAAACCAGAAGAATCACACACACAGTAACAACTGGTATGAGCACACACCCACCCCACAGAAAAAAACCCACCCTACACACAGAAACACAAAATCCTGGTCTGTTCTTCCCAGTCTCTTATTTGTAGTGCAGGACATCAAGCAGGGAACACAGAGAACCCTCAGAGGGTCAGTACTCAGAGCAGCACCAACAAGTTGGGCAAAGACTGTAACAAAACACTGTGAGAAACCAACTCAGAGCCAAGTCAGGCAGCACAGAAGTTCCTCTCTCTGAGCAGGGATTAACAGACACACTCAAACCAAAGTCATTAACTTGGTTTACGGGCATTTCTCATTTTCGGCTTGAGGAAACGGATTCTGGTGAAGAACTCTCTCACCCATGCCAACAAAACCTGAGGTATTAAATATGAATGCTTTTAATCTTCCTGCTGTTATAGTGAAAGAGGGGTTTTTTTGTTTGTTTTGGGGCAATCTTTTTTTGCATAATGTTTTAAAAATTCACCGGTAAACAATATTCCCCTCATCCATATTTTACACCAATTATACAGCTATAGAGCAGCTTTTTCCAATGGATTCAGTTCCCCTTCAGGAAATCTTCTAGAACCAGCTGAAATATGGCAATACCTTAGAAGTCAAACTCATTTGTCAATTCACAAAAAGGCAAATAAGGTGGAAAACTACAGAGTTGTTTCAGAGAGCTCAAGCATAAAACTAAGTAGGTGAAGTACCTCCTAAAATGAGGTGGAGAAGCATGAATACAGCAGATCAAAATGAACAGGTGGGATTTGAGCACTGATGTGAAGAAGAAAGGATTTCTAATGAGTTTTAATTGAGAAGCTGTTACACGTGAAATAAAGAGTAGGTGGAACTGAAAAATAATACAGCTGGAGCAGCCTGAAGAAGAAGGAAATCAGGTCATGAAGATAGGTGGGAATAGAATGGGAATACTTCAACTATGAACAGTTTGATTTTTATGTAGGAGAAGAACAAAAATGAAGGGGGAGCTGAAGTTGGCAGCATATTATCAGGGCACAAGACAGAGCGTTACTGACATGGAATCTTTCCATACATACAAGAGAAAAGAGGATCGTGAGAAAGGCCACAAAAAACCCCACGTTTCCATTTATAAGCTAATAGGAAATTACAGAGCATGAACTATCATTTTGCGAAGAAGGACAAGAGTGAAACAAAGTTTAAGTCATGAAAGTCATTCTAGTGTTAAATAGGGCAAATTTTCAGAGAGGTCCAACATTTCAGAGCATTACAAAATATTTTGATGAACGCAAATGGGTTTCTAAATGCCTTCCAAATAACAGATGGACGAAATTACAACCCTCAGTATATTTGCTAATTCAGAGGGAAGAGGAATAATCAGGAGCAGAAAAATAAAGACCTGTGAATCTGAACAAAGACAACTTGCATTGAATTCTGCTTACAAGAACCTTCTGCTTATACGTTAGTTACATATTTAACTCGAAGGAAAACTGATTTGGCAGCCACTGAAGTACAAGTAAGGAGAACAAAAAGCAAAGATGCAGAAACCCTTCACTAAAAGCAAATCAGTACGTTGATTCTTATTCCTTTTTATGAAATATACAACACACGTTTTCGCCTTAGAATAATTAAAGCAAAAGCGAATTCTGACAAATCTCAACATTTTGATTACCTTGTAAACAGGGTGCAAATTTAATTGTTTCTCTATGCAACCCAAAATCTGGGCCCCAAGCCCTGTGTTAGATAAACACTGAAAGAAGGTGGAATAGCATGGGGCTGGGTGATCTCTGCCTCTCCCTCTCTGCATACAGCAATGGTTTTCACATGGCAAAGTCTGTGCAAAAGCCTTCCAATGGATCCACACTCGTATTTTGCAACGGTCCTGTTGCTAGTGTGCAGTGCTTACCCTTTTAAATACAACAAATTCTGCATTTTAAAACCCTGTCTTAGCTCCTTATGTATCTTTAAAACCCTATCTTTGTTCAGTGTCTGAAGAATTTCAACACGGGCCCTACATCCCTCTCATATGGAACTAGAATCATTTCAACATATCCCAAAAATAAACCTGAACTGGCCATCCAAGCCTGAGTGCAGTAACACACAGGGGCTGACCCTCCCTCCTGGAGTGCACACACAGGTGAGCCCCCCCAGCATCTCTAGTTTTGATGTACAAATGCTTAAAGCCAAATAAAAAAAAAAAAGAGCAGAGAAGAATGAGGGCTTCAGTTGGGTAGTTTTGCTCCTACACAGATGACAAAGCCAACGAAATGCTGCACAGTGGAGGTATTTCTGTAAACACAAACATCTTCCACACCTACCGTGCTGTCTGAGAGCTGACATCCTGGAGAACAGGCAAGAAAATCAAATCTGAGGTTGTGTCACAATCCTGAGGCAACGCATTAGTAATTTATGAATTTTTTAGATTAGGATCTACTCCTATCTTTGACACAATCAAATGAAAAAATGAATCAACATTACAAACACATGAAAATTATGTAAATGCCTGGCATTTCCTGAAAGTGCCAAGGTAGTATGCAATACACTTGGATTACAAAGCACTTAGACAATTCTAGAAAGGTGATGACCAAAACTGAAAAGAGAAGAATCGCACTTCGAGGTTAGTAATTATTAATAAAAAATATGGGGGAACTGCTGGTTGAGAAAAGTCTTCTTAATGATCTTCACATAAAAGTGGTTAAATATTTTTTTAATTATATGAAATGTGGCAGCTTGAGGCCAAACCACAGAATTCATGACTGAAACCTGAGAAGAACCTCTAGCAATAGGAAGTTCAAATTCCTAAGAAGCCACCAGGATTGTAAATCCTTTTTCAAATCACGTTCATACTGTTTATAGGCAGGCAAGGAAAAGACAACCCCTAACGAATAAAGCAGCCAAACCATTCAAAATTATCTGCAATTGCTTCCAGACAGGATGCAAACATCAATTTATGCACATCTTGTGCTTGTTTTATGAAGTGATTTAAGTTATAAAAAATGAAAAAGCTTGAAATCCAAGAAACAGATTTCACCAATGTACCCAAGGAACTGACAACTACCTTTATTTGGAAATAGTTTTTTTTCTGTCATTCAGCAAAAACAAACCAAAAGCATCCACAGATTTCCCTGGGGCATTCATGGACCCCAGGCCAGAAATAAGGAATTATGTTTTGCCCTGAACCTCACAAAGTCAGCATGAGGAACAAATTTTACCAAGGCAAGAATCCCTACACACAAGTGTGTTCCCAGGCACACCTGGCAGGAGTGTCAAGGGGACACTGGGGAGGAAGAGGGGGATAAACCAGCTCAGGATAAGTCACAATCACTTCCTGGAATGGAAACACTGTTAATCTCCCAATTTTCCATTTCATTTACAACCCTGCAATGTCATTAAACACTTCTGAAACTCACAAAAGCGCTTCAAATTGAAAACATTCCAAATACTCGCCTTTGAACACAAAAGCCATACTTGCATGAACAAATTCAAATACAACTGGAATGATCAAACTGCCACCAGATTAGAAAAATCAAGTCCTCTGCACTCAGCACTTGGTTATACACTTAGGAAGGGATCAGGTTCTTCCTGGCAGCACAATACCAGCTCAAGAAGTCAATTGAGTGCATTTATTTCATGACTTTTAACAACAGAAGTGAACTTGTAAGGTGTGAAAATAATTCAGTGCAAGAGAATGGACAACAGAGTCCATAAAATGACAACAGGCTCATCAGGAATTTTTCATTTGGATGCCATTCTTTGGAGTGCCTGCATTTTAAAACTATCTCCTATGGCACTGTACCAAAGGGTTCTTGTCTGGAGATGGCCCCTGGCAAAATGACCTCATCAATTTAGGATCTGTGAAGTTTTAGTTCATTTTTATGGAGATAGCAAAAAGACTCCAGGACAGATTTAATTGGTCTCATTTTAGACCCACCAACTCTACTCTGTGTTGGATTAATATAATGAACAGTTCTCATGAAGTACATCAGGCTATTTTTAATTTGGATAAAAATGCAGAGTTGACTATTTTGACACTACTAATGTCATTCTTTTCTCACTCAGTCATCCTCATTTGTTCGTATCATAACCCCTATTTTGTCACTAAATACTCTCTATTGACTCCTAAAACATCACCTCCTCTACTCCTTTGCTTTCCTGGATCCGAAAACAGCCTCTACCACCCACACCACTTGACATAGCATCCGGATTTAGTCTGGCTGATCATCTCTGATCACTTGGCATTGCCCACTCCTTCCCTACTCTACACACCATCTTTTTGTGTGGCCAACACATCACACTCAGAGGTTTTTTCAAACTTTGATATTCCCCTGTTCTTTCATGTCTGTTTTCAATGCCAAATTCCACCATCTCCACACTGAATTTCCACACCTCTTCAGTTCCTTTTTCTATTGTGTATCTATTTCTTTTTGTCCTTAGAGAGCATACAGTTTTACCTTATTAAATTTATTTCTTCTCTTGTTAAACAAACCACAAGCAGAACCAGTACTGCATTCCTGGGGGTCATCTGAGAGTGTTCCAGAGGCACCCTACAGCTCACGTCAGGGAGCTTCTTTTTGTTAGGCAAGTTATCTATACCGCAGTTACCTTTTACATCAACTACCTGTTTCAGGGTGAGGGCTTGCTCTGCAGGCAACTCAGAGATGGGAACAAGAGCTCATAACCAGACACCTGGGACCACAGAAAACTTCAGAAAAGGTACCTTCAACTCAGTTACAATCAGCTTAAAGAATGTGTCTGGCTGTAAACAGAACTGCTCCTGCTTACAGCGACCCTTAACCTTCTAGCATTATCCATACTCCACTCCAGAAGAGACTCAAAAGGAATTATCAAGTGTTCTCCTGAAATGTTAGATTACATTTAAAAGAAAATAGTAATTCCAACATTAGAGCCAAAGGAAGGTCATCATTTCACAAACGGTCTGAGCAAGCACTGCTGCTAAAAGCAGCCAACCTATTCTCCCCTTTCTCCCTTTGTTAGTTATTCCTAGGACTACATTCTCCTTTCAATGCTTCTGCTGGAAAGCTGTTTTTCCCTGGTGCTGAGGCTCACAAGTGCAGCCAGCCACAGAACAGCAGGACAACAGCACACTCCCTGAGCTCTGCCTTGTCCAACACTGCAGAACCCACCCCATCCCTTCCAGGCTCTCCTCTTAATGCTCCAAAAAGGAGACAGAGCAGTTCAGTCAGCTGTGCTCTGCACCTTGGTACAAGGTTCTACTCTAATAAAATTAAACATTAACTGTGAACTTTTCTGCTTATTAGTAAGAGTTGATACTTCCATCCATTCCGGAAAGGGTAAGGATTTCCACATTATATATTTTAATCTTTTTTTAATTATATTTGGCATTTAATAGAAAACTTATTATCAAGGAGTGTACTTTACATTTTAGGTTTTGACAAGATATCATTAATATTAATTATATTTTAAAAGTTATTATCTCCAAAGCAGTGACTGGGTTGC
Organism: Acropternis orthonyx; assembly: GCA_035583155.1. Classification (NCBI taxonomy): domain Eukaryota; kingdom Metazoa; phylum Chordata; class Aves; order Passeriformes; family Rhinocryptidae; genus Acropternis; species Acropternis orthonyx. Next base: position 4,119,376 of record JAWWEU010000055.1, on the reverse strand, counting down.
CAGAAATATCTATTACAATATTAATAATTAAAAAACAAAAGTGAGGTTGACCTGAAAGATCTCTAAGTATCAACTGCACAACTTGGCAGAGATCTTAATTTTTCTATATAGCTGTTCACATGAAAGATCAAGCTAATATGAGAAAAAAAAAAATAAAAAGGAACGTTATTTAGGGAGTATATGATCTCAATTTGCTACGTGCAGGTGCTGCACATTGGAAAGGGACTAGGACTAACACTAGTGTAGTGATGATTTTAAATCATTATTGGCAAGAATCACGTTTGGCCTTTTATTAAAACCAACAAAAAGAAAAGAATATTGAAAAAAAGCCTTTTTTATTACCATCTTTATTCATATTCTCATGGCACAAGACAACCCAGCAAGCTGTGGGCATGCAGAGTACACGGGAATCGGACACTGTGTGTTCTTATACAAAGAAAAATGCAACTGCAGAGCTTCTGAAATCAATTAAGGAATACTCTGTGGGCATAGAGGATATATAGACAAGGATAAAGCAAAAATTAAAAAAAAAAAAAGGAGTAAAGTAAAAGAAACCCTGTATGGCCAGGTAGCTACCATGCTTAACATTAAAGAAAATAAAATGCCTTCTTCCAAGGCTAACACAAGATATTGTAAACTCAAGGGGGTTTTTTCCATCATCATAATTAGTACCCTGAAAAGAAAGAAAAAGAATGAAGAGATTTATTTAGAACAACTGCAAATGACTCATTGAACCTGCATATCCTCCAGGATAGAGAACTTGTCAGCACAGAACTCGAAATGCGGTTTCCATGAGAACAGAGGCACATCATGATATTTTTAATGTCTTCTCTTAGGAAGTAATCTACATTTAAAATATGGAAACCAGCATTAGGGAGCTAAACCCAAGTTAAACTTAGGTTCATACCCCAATGGAATACTTTTTCTCTGTAATAAAATAAAGCCATTCTGCAGTAGTACCAAGAGGACAGTATCCATGTTATTCCTAATCGTGCTGCACTCATCCCATACTGGAACAGAATTTTATTCTTACCAATAACAGCAACATTAAAAATAAAGTATTCAAATAATTACTGAAACTCTACCCTATCAAACAAGCTCCAGAAATCATCCTGGCTCAACAACTACATATCCAGCAAGGGAAAGAATACCCACAGCTGAATGACACTACACTGATCTACAAGTCCCAAAGGGCAAATGTGAACTAATTCTTGCTATGAACAGCAAGGCAACCCCAAATACCAATTAAATACAGGAGTTCCTTTGGAGAAAATATTTTTACTGTTCTGAAGTGGTACTTGATACAAAGGAGGGAATAATGCTCCTAGTCCATGTCCATTCTGCTCCCTCCCAGGAATCTGAGGAAGGTTCAAAGAGCACCTGACTGTGGGTTTTGCAAGCCTGGTGTCACCTGGGATTGGGGAGGTTTGGTTTGTGAGTGGAAGAGGGTACCCACACCTGTCTGCTCCTGCCTGTGCCAATGCCAGGGTTCTGACTCCTACTGCATAAGCTCACAGCCAATATTTACCTATAACTAAGAACCCAGGAAGAACTAATCAACAGCTGTAAGTGAGACTTTTTATAGTATTGACAGAACAGTGCCAGAAAGCTGAAGAATAACTTGGTAAAACTAACTTAGTAAAATTTCTGGTAGGTCAGACATCCACACCAAAAAAGGCACATAGAAAACCTATTCTGAGTGCTATGGACTAATCCTCACAGTACAGAGAGACAAAAGTAAGCCAACGGCCTTCAAAAAAACCAAACAAAACCGAAACACATCCCCAAAAACCCCACCCATCAGTGGGAAAGATATTGAGGTGCTAAGGGGCAGCAAATATCTGGGTCCATCAACTGCAGCAATCCCCAAGTGAACCAGATGTTTTTATAAGCCCCAGATATAAGTGAGGGAAAGCAAATCACGTGCTGAGCAGACAGTGTGGGGATGGGGGAATTCCCCACGTGAGTCTGTCTGGGCTATTTTTTGTGTTCCTTTACAAACAGGCATTTAAAGCCTGCCATCTCAAAGCCCAATTCAACACTGTCCTTTAGGAGCACGTTCAAGGCAAGTAGTTTCTGATCAGAACACCTCTAGCTAAGGTTTTCTACCTTGCTGGCAGAGCACAAGTGCCTCAGTGCCCCATTTTGAAGCACACAGAAAGATGGACACACTGTCTGCTGCTGCTACTGAAAGATCTTCAAAGACTCACTTGGTAAAAATGCCATTACTAAAGAAGTGCTGCTAGTAGAAAATTACTGGTGATTTTTTTGTCCAAAACAGTTTTATTAAGAATTAAATGAGTAAATTAACAGCAGAACCATGATAGTACTATCTGTGGAAACAAGTGTTAATTTATCCTTACCTTCTTCTGCCTCATCCTCCTGGGATGACATAGGCCCTCCTCCACTTGTTGGGGTGACTAATTCTTCCTCTCTGGCAGATTCTCTTTGCAGACTGACAACTTCATAAATTGCATCTCCAGCACTTGTGTGGCTTTTTCCTTCAGACTGAAACAAAATATGGGCAGGTATTAGGTCCCCACCTAATAAAAAAACCTGTTGAAAAAACAAGGCTATCAAAGGCTAAACAATAGTTCAGGCAAGACTCCCTCAGATTTCTTGGCCTTGGCACAAGTAGATGGCAATATCTGTTTCTCTCAGTTTTACAGGCAGAAAATATAAATAAAAACACATTAAGCTGCCTCAACCATTTTCAGTATTGTTCAGAATAATGATAAAAAAAGCTTTCCAATTTAAGTAGCTATAATGAAATGAGGTCAAAGAGAAACCTCATCTAAAGAAAAGAGGGGAGAACAAACGGGAAAAGTATTGGAGTAAATGAAACAGGAGCTGAATGCCTGAGGGGGAAAAAAAATAATCACAGAAACAAGACTAAAGAAGAAACAAAACCTCATGATTTGGACAAGCAGTAAATTGAGAAAAGTTCCTTTAAGTGCTTTATTCACTAAAACCCAGAAAAATTAATCTTGCTTCCACAGACCATAATTTGAAATATCCTCCTTCCTATGGGAAAATGTGGCAAGGGGAATGGAACTAGATGGTCTTGAAGGTCCCTTCCAACCCAAACCATTCTTTTATTTTATGACTTCCTTATGGAAAAGAAGTTAATTAACTATACTTAAAGCAATCACAAGTTTTAAAATCAAAGCAGCATTAGTTTCCTCTCTGAGTTACAGTTCTGAACAGTTATTTTTAAGTGACATGCAGTGATTAATACACTTGTAGAGAATTGTATAAAATTGCAAATTAATGATGGTATTAAATGAACCAGCCCAATATGTGTTATTTTGTTCTTTGTGCATCTTGCCTAACCAGTTAAAATAAGGTAATTTTTGGAACATATTAAAAACATCAAATCAACCATGAAAAAGAACACAATTTCAGTTAGGGAACAGTCAATTGGTTTAAAAACAAACTTATGATACAGTTGGAAGACTCCACAATACCTGCAGTGGAGACACACATGAATTGCTGACCAGCACTTGCAATTTAACAAGCAGTGAAATTATGCAAATAAGCAGCTTAAACAGGGACTGCTTGGACTGACAAATATGAATTACTTCATACCGAGAAAGCTTTCCTACTGTATTTCACAGCAGTCATTCGGACCTGCTTCCTTGAAAGCAGAGGCTCCAATTATCAGCCAGCTTTGCTGACTGAACTTCTCAGGAAGTCAGTTTAATGAACTTTGGGGTGTAGGCACAAATACCCTCCATTTTGTAACATTCAGCAGGATGATCTTAGAGACATTATCCTGTTTTATTCTCACAGGACAGCATTATCAAGTAGCTACAAAGTACTTGGTTAAATCCATCAATAATTGATGCCACTAATGTTAGAATTAACCATTGCTATCTACAGCTTTTATTTTTGAGGGAGTAAGGCATGAGGTACTGTGGGTTTTGCTCTACTTCATAAAAATTACAGGTCTCCAGCTCCTCACACTCTGGTTAACTGCAAGACCTATCTCTATAAAATGTGAATAAGTTGGTTACTGGTTTTGTCTGAAGCACCAATTTTTTATATACAGGAACCCACCGTTACAAGGATTGTGTCCTAACAAAGAAAATGTGCATGAGCAACACAGTAAGACAAAGAAAGCACAACCTGCATTTCTGTCAGCCTTCTTACCTGACTGCACCTCACCAGTCTCCATTCGGACTATTCAATCTGCCTGAATCCTTCCTCAGAACTATTCTGATTTTTCTGCAATCTACTAAACTGCCACCCCCAAAAGCTCACAAATGGTTGACCCCTATGCCATCCACAAAGTTATTTCCCAAGGACTAAGACTGTCCTGAGGCACAGTACCTTTCAGAGGTATGGGTAGGAACAGCTACTGCAATGCAAACTGTCCAACTGATAACTGGTGAAATAAAGACTAGCTACAAGTCACCCAGAGAGACCCTGCCATCCACAATCAGCACCTAATCTTGGAGAAAGAATCCTAAGACTAAAAATATTCCTTTCCCAAAGATCTGCAGAACAGCCTCTCTGGATTTTGCAGCAGGAAAAAAACCCAAGAAATGCATGCGTTTCTTCAGGGAAGGGAGGCACGTGTGTGTTTGTCACATTACAAGGGGTGAGAAAAAGAAAGGATCCATATTACCCAATTAAAAATGGTACAGTTGCAAGTGATTTAAAGGGCAAGCTGAACTGATTAGAGATAAGTATCAAACAGCTGAGAATGGAGTATTTTCAAATGTATTTAATTTCAAAATGCAGATATTCTCATTTGCATGTAACAGTTGGTTTTCTCAGATTTTCTTAAATTTTAAGTTGCTATGCTAATCTCTAGAAGAAATACAGAAACAGCATCGCATAAGATTTATTTACTCACTAAGTGTTAAACACAGCAGCATTTTTCCCATGTAATATCAACACAGCTTTTTTTTTTTCAGACCTATTGCTGTGTCCCAAAAAAGATGACAACTCAAATACTTCATTAAGCTCAGTAAAATTAATTTGGTTTCATTAGTCAAACATGATGGACCACAACTCCCATGCACACAGCACAGCTGGCCTCTGCCCTTCACTTTTTGAGCCAATACCAAAACACAAATCCTTGGAGAAAGGAAGTCAGAGGCTGGAGGAGGATACATATCACCCTACAGTGATGTTGGGCAGACATATATCCCTGCATGCACCTGAGCCAGTGCCAAACACAGAAGAGCCTTTAGCTGCAATTTTAACAGCCTGACTCTCTGAAACCTCTGCATTAGGTTAATTTGCCTTCAATGGGCTGCATTCTTACAGCCACCTACCTTCACACTGTGAATGTCAGCAGCTCTTTGATTTTACAGTGAACAATTGTAGAGTCATTTCCCAATTTTACCAGTCAAAGAGACTTGCTTTAGGTGTCTGCATGCAGGTCAGATTGCATAAAATTACAGAGAATTCAACAGGGTAGGCTCTAAATAGTTTAAGCCCGGAAAGCCAATAACTTACAACTTGTTACAGTTCAGTTTACAAACCGTGCTGGGTATGTGTGGGGCAGAGTTAGTTTTCTCCAAAGGGGCTGCTCTGGGACTCTGGGTAGGGTTTGTGCTAGAAGTAGTGCTGATAACCCCAGGATGTTTTAGTTACAGCTGAGTGGGGTTTACACAAAGGCAGGGCCTTCTCTGCTCCTCCTGCCAACAACAAGGTGGGGCTGAGGGTGCACAAGGAGCTGGGAGGAGACACAGCCAGGACAGCTGATCCCAACTGATCCAAAGGATATTCCATATGGCATCAGGCTCAGCACATAAAGCAGTGGGAAGAAGGAGGAAGGGAGGACCTTCAGAGTGACACCATTTGTCTTCCCAAGTGACTGTTACACATGGTAGAGCCCTTTTTCCAGGAGGTGGCTGAACACCTGCCTGCCCATGGGAAGCAGTGAATGAATTCCTTGTTTTGCTTTGCTTGAGCACACGGCTTTTGCTTTCCCTACTGAACTGTCTTCATCTCAACCCACGAGTTTTGCCACTTTTACTCTGCTGATTCTCTCCCCCATCCCACTGTGGGGGAGTGAGCAAGTGGCTGAGTGGGCCTTACTTGCCAGCTGGGGTTAAACCATGACACAAAGGGATTGAACCTTTACACATGCTACTTAATCATTATGCATTGGAGCATCCCTGAAATAAACAGTTCAAAGAAACAAAACTGCTGAGGTGAAGGTGCCAAGCTAACTTTTATGAAGACCAAATTAAGACAGACAAGACAAATGCTCCCACCATCAACTTTTCTTTAAAATACCAACATGCATTACCTGTTTTAGCTTCATGTAAAAGGTTTCTGTGAAGGTTTTCCTGCTGAAGTACCAGAAACGTTCATTGGCAGGATACACACGTACAACAGTCTCCAGCAAAAACCTGACTGGCTCTACCACTTCAGTAACAACCATATCCACAGCCACAGTCATGAACACGCGCTTATCTGAAACACAGAAATGAGTCACAGACAGGAAAACTTAGCCAAAGGTCCAATTTGTAACCCACTGTTGGAACTGAAAACCGTTTTTGTGTAATTATTGATTCTAGTGCACCTGTTTTGTTTAGCTGAGTTCTACCCCCTAATGCCTGTTGCACAGAATGAGACAGTGCATTAACCAGTGTACTAAGAACTCTGACAACTTTTAAAACAAGGACATGCTGTCTTTGGTTTATAAGACAGGGGCAAAACACAGTGCCAAGAAAAGACCACTAAGATACATGACTGCCCTCAGACAAAAGGCACATGCACAGGATAAGGACACATTTTGAAGTGCAGACTACTAAAAAGGGTTTGAAAATTCATCAGCAGAACAGTGACACTGACTTGTATATTCTTGGACATGAATTAAAGCAACTGATGAGAGCTCTGCCTTGGGACAGGAAACAAACTCCAGATCTACATTCAAAGCTTTTACATGCCATCAGAGAACACAAATTCCAGCATTAAAAAAAACTGTGATGCATAACCAAGCAACCAAGCACTTGACTGCATCACTGCCAGCTGCCCCAGGATGCAGGGGATGAAACCCTATTTGTAACCATCTCACCTCACAACTGAAAGAGACAGAACAGCAATGCCTGCTGTTCATACTGCTCTGCTGAGTACACCAGCTGGAAAACAACTCGAATGTGCTTAGGGCCAAAAAGTCCTGGTAACCAGGGACAGGCACTTCAGCCCCCAACACTAACCTGATGTCTCCCAATCAGCAACATGCTGTTCTATGCACAATTCTTCACAGCTCTATGTTGAACATGTTTATACAGAAAAATTTCTAGCGCTGGATTCTTGGTACAAATGGTGCATCTGCTCAGACATGCACCCTGATTGCCAAGAGAAAGGACATACACCAAGCCCAAGTTGGGCAAAACTAATGTCCTGATTAGAGTCCGTTACCTTTAGGAGTTTCCTCATTGAGTACTACAAACATGGGGGCATTCGGATTCCATATTCCAGTAATGACATAAGCCTTCCCATCAGAACTCTTTCCCATGGATTCCTAAAAATAAAATCATACAGAATTCTATCAGAATCACAGTTTGAGATGAAAGAGATCGAACATGGTGAGGGAAAATTGTTCTAGGAACCTCAGAGTAAGATTGTGTTCACCCCAGAGAACATGATCTACATTAACAATATGAAATAAAGGAATGAGCTATTACTAGTATGAGGTAAGTACATGCTTCCTCAAGTTTTCTGGAACAGTTCCTACAGATCCAACAGGCCTGTTTGGTAGCCTCTTTATGGATGAAATGAGACTGATGTTCCCTCTCTGCAATCCAGCTTGTGGTGGAGAAACAGAAGTGACTGAGTACTCCAGATTTAAATAAGAAGGAAAGTTGAAAGGAAAACACAAAGGTCTACCTATATGCTATAGTCAAGAAATTAACTAACAAGTCATTTAATTCAGCAGTTAGAACTATCAGGAGTGTAAATGTAAACAGAATTCAGATGGAGTAACGACAGGAATTCAAACATCAAATACAGTAAAAAGGTGTTACATAGGTTTATAGAAACCACAACACTCCATAACTAATTATAATTTATTCAGTTTTATAACAAAAAAATAGAAAGGGAAGATTTGAACTAATTTCAGCAAGTAAAACCAGGAAAAAAGTGAGCTAGTAGATACTAACAAGCAAATAAATGAGTCTGCCAAGATAACTAAATACTGATCACTAGAATCCGCAGCATGAGCACAGAAATGGACAAGGCAAAACTGGGACAACTGCAGAGCCACAAAAGGTTTGACAGGTTTAACTCAAGCACTTCATAACTTGAAAATGGCTGTATTCTTATCCACAGACAAAGTAAATCAGTATTAACATAGGAAGTATCATATTATTTCGTAGTTCTCTTAAAAGCAACTCTAAGAAGTTAAATATTTTAGAAAAGAAGCAAATATTTCACACTCTGAGCAAGAAATTCAAGTCAAGTGAAGGAAATAAAGGCAAAGTTTTCAGTCCCTTGAAAAAATAAGAGCACTTCCCTGGCACTCAAACATAAGAAGCAATTACTTGCTCTCAGTTTTTAGGCAACACAACACAATCCAGAAAACTCAGGTATTTTAACAATCTGTGCCTCACCAGCTGAGAAAAGAACAGATGCCACAAGTTTCAACATTAATTGAAATGTTTTCCACCTTTTTTTTTAATATACTTAACAAAAAAAAAAAAAAAAAATAAAAAAAAAAAAGAAAAACCAAAAAATAGGAGAGGTTTGTTTTGTTGGGTTTTCTCTGGGTTTTTTCCAAACCACCTCTATCTTACCAGAAGCAAGTATTACCATGTCTAGTAAATGCATGTCACTGTTCTTCACATTCCGACCAGGGCTTAGCAGCATCCCAAAGCACCTGTGAAGGGTATTTAAAGCAAAAACAAAAAAGGGAAAGAAAGGAAAGGGACATACATTAGCTTTTCAAAATACAAAAGTATTTGCTTGAACATAATGGACAGCCACCTACTGCTTCTAATTTAAAGAAACCCTTTAGCAGCAGGTTTTTTTGTTGGTGTTATGGCAACGCTCAGGAAATGTCACATCACATGTTCTAGACGAGACAATGAAAGTATTTTCCAGACTGAAGATGGCAGAAATTAGCACCTGACTGAAAACCCAATTATTCTCAAGGATGATCTAGAAATATTGAGTTTAAATGCACCAACAACTTCATCAGTGATGGAGACTGGCAGGAAGAAATTCACTCTCTCCCCAATCCATTTTAAAAATTGTTCTCATGCAATCATAGGAAAAGTTACAAACTCCTCTTTTCTATCACCCATAATAGCACCGTTGTAAAACTTCATGTATGATCATGGGCCCTTAAAAAAAAAAAAAAAAAGGAAAAGAAAAAAAAAGAAAAACTCAACCATTTGGTACATTTTTAGGCTTTGCTCTTCATTTTTTAAATCTGAACTGGTGTATTATACAAGGCCTTGAATTCCAGCCCAATCATTTTACAAAAAAAAAAATCTTAATATTTTTAAGAGCAAAAAATTTGTAATTCTCCAGACATTCATGTTTTCCAACTTCTTGACTATTGAAGGCACAAATCCAGGTCTGAAGTTCCTGCAAATCATCTTCATCTCTCTCTCCTTTGAACATACTCCATTACGAATAAAAAACACCAAACAGAATTACGTATTTGTAACTAACTGCAAGCTGTTTTGCCAGGCTTTTAAAAATGTTAGCTTTCAGATGAGAAAATTTTAAAAAAAAACAAAAAACCAACCAACTTCAAACCAATTGCATCCTGAAATATTATGGAAAATTGGTGTTGTATTTCAGAGGGTTTAGCTTCAAGAATTTTTTCTTCTGTTCAGCTCAGTTCTCTGATAATCAAACCAGTTTTTACCACTGACCCTCAGAACAATGCAATATGCTAAACAATATTGCTTAGACACACAAACATCAGCAACTATCATTTTAATAACACTATTAACTGTAAAAGTCTGAAGATACGCAATTACTACACCCGCTGGTAAGTTTTCCCCTATTACACTTGGGTATATGATTTTCATTTTCCACCTCATTACACTTAACAGTAACTTCCACATCCACAACTGTATTTTCCCTTCTCCATACTCTTTCACTACTAGAATCCTAAAAATCCAAGTGGTAAATAAAAGAAGGCAACAATTTCTGATTGATCTATATCCATAACAACAGTGCCACGTAAAGCACCCAAAGCAGCTCAGATGCAGGACTTGGATTTCGCCACACAAGGTGGATTCTCAGAGACTGATCAGGGCAGGCAGAACCTGCCAGTAGACTTACTACTGACATACCACCTCTTGTTCCTGGAGCAGAAATAGCTCTGAGAGGGCTGCAACTGATAATAGTAGGGGAGTAACCAGCTTCTGGTCCAGCTGTTAAGAAGGCCAAGATCCAGAGCCAAAGTATCTGTGCCTTTCAACAGCAACAGCTCCCAGATCCTACTCTTGCTGTGCATCACTTAGATGGGCCTAAGTTCTCACATGTGCCAGCCAAAATCTTTGGGAATTATGTTTCCACAAGAGTGAGAGTCGGGAAGAAGTAACCCCTGCCACTCACAGAAGCAGAGGCTGCAGATGTCCGGCAGCATCCTGCTCAGAGAGGAGGAGTCAGGGTTTGTCTCCCCTCTTCTTTCAAAGAGCACAATGAGTTTAAACAAGTTCAGGACCCTCAGTCACAGTGGGGCTGCGTTTCACACCAACAGCTGTCAACACATTGAGCCTCCAACTGAGAAGGTTCAATCACACACCCAAGATCCGAAGTGACCTGCACAGACTGTGGGCCTCCGTCTCATTCTGCCAGGTTGGGTTCCTGTACCTACAGCTGCTATAGAGCTGCTCTGCGCACCTGCACAGGCTGCACTGATTTCTAATCCAGCAAAAAAAAGAACTGAAATTATTATTCACTCATGTTTATTTCCATTTACAAAATACAGATACCCACAGATAAGGCTGATGGTATGAAGTTAACACGCTAGCATCTGACAGGACAAAGGAGAATGGCTTCACACTGCCAGACGGCAGGGTTAGATTATTAGAAATTCCTCCCTGTGAGGGTAGACAGGCCCTGGCACAGGTTGGGCGCAGAAGCTGTGACCCCATCCCTGGAAGTGTCCAAGGCCAGGTTGGATGGGGCTTAGAGCAACCTGGGCTAGTGGAAGGTGTCCCTGCCCATGGCAGAGGGGTGCAATGAGGTGAGTTTTAAAGGTCCCTTCCAACCCAAACCATTCTGGGATTCTCTGCTCTTTAAGAATTTTCAGTACTACTAATCAACCAAGCAATACTTTGTAATTCGGTTCTCAAGACACCAGTCTAGACTTTAAGCTAAGCTATACCTACATAACTCTGGATTAACTCTCCTGTATGACTAGTACCACACTGTATTTAAACACCACTGTACTGAGAAGACAGTCAATCCTCCCACCAGCTGTCAGAATGAAAGGCTATTTCACTCTTCTGAACAACTTTCTTAAGGCCCCTGATCATTAACCGGAATTTTCTTCCTGAATCCCACAAACAACTGAGACTTGACATCCCACATTGTGGGACTGAACCCATGTAGTGCCTCCACATGTGACTCAGGAATGAACATAATTTCCTTACCTGCTTTGAACGAGACAGAAACCTGGCAAAACCCAGGTCAGTCGGGGCCTAAAGGCAGGAAGGGCCAAAGGAACTCACCTGAGAGCAGCCTCCTGCATGGCCCTAACCCAGGCCCAGGCCTGGCCTGAACACCAGGAGCAGGCCAGTTTCTCTGAGCAGTTAACAGGTTTAACCTGAGACCACGAGAAAAGTGTTTTGGAATGTCTAGACCAGAGATGAAATTTCTTTAGCATGATCTTTTGCACTAATTTCCACTTAGAAATAACTTCTGAAGACACATTAAATTGCCTAGAACCTCACTGTCTCATGTAACCTGCATTTACCTTTTATACTGGTTTTGAATTTTAATACTATGCAGGGTTGAAGCAACATAAAATTACTTACAAGCCTGCGTATGTCATGCCAATTAAACACCTTTTTCATAGCAAAGCTTACAGTGATAAAAATAACATCCTAATTGAATATCCTAAACAATACCAAACAAAAGCTGATTCCTAAGGAAGGTAGCTTTACTTTGGGGAGAAAAACAATCAAATGCTATTCAGAAATGCTTCACTAACTGAATGCTGAAGCCAAAATTATTTAAATTCAAAATACATTGAAGACAGGTAATTTTTTAAAAGCCAGTGAGTAGCAAAAGCACAATTTTAGAACACAAAAGAACCTTCATCAATTCTGTTGTATATTTCTTGTCTAAAATTTTTCTTTCATTTTGTAAGTAAGAGCTTTAAAGCGAATCAAGAGATCAAGCTTACATTTTGGACAGCTGGGGGCAGGTTTTCTTGATTCTCTGTTACCTTGAATTTCCTTTCCACTAGAATGGAATTCTCCTGTTGTTACTCTTTTGATAAGATTGCCATCTGGTGGCATTAATTCTATTGTGCAATCATATTTTGTGTTACTGGTGTGATTTTTTCTGTCACATAACTTGCAAAGTGAGAGAAAAGAACCTTAAATACCGTTCTTTTGTAAGACTCTTACCTTTCAATGGCCAGTTCTTTGTTTGAGAGTTGCTGAACTGTGATCACCACTTTCTTCTCAACTCCCTGTTTAAGCTTGAAATACAATTTATCTCTATCCTTTGGAACAGGGCTAAAAGAAGAGAAAAATTCTTCAGCACAGGTATAGAACAGGAACTTTTAAATATAGAAGAGTTTATATTCTCTAAATTTCTAATAAGGTTGAAATTTACCAGCTTATCAAAAAAAAAAAATCTAAGAGGAGATCACTATACTGCATTTATTCAAGAAGATTGTTTCGACTCAAGTTTTAAACACACTTCCCATCACCTTTTCCATTTACACAGGCATACCTTGAGCAACCCTACCTGAAATCATGCACTGAGAAAAACTGACTTGAAAAAAGGTACCCTGAATTTTAATCTTTTTACCGAAAAAACATAGAGAAGAAAGTTGAAAATGCAAAACAACAATTTCCTTTTTATAACAAGCCTGCCTGCTTATGAAAAGAGTTCAAATTAATTTTGCTGCAACACAGTGGCTGTGCATTCCAAAAGCATCCTTGTGCTTTTTCTAAAGCAAATTCTGCTTTTCCTTTTCCTTCTGATTACCTAAAATTTCCTTTTCCATCATCTTCCTTGACTTCTAAGGAGACACTGAAAGTGTACACATCACCATCTGGAGTGGGCAGAACCAAGTCCTTCGCATGGTCAGAGGCTTGTTTGGAAGAACGCTTGAATGCTGTGGAGAAACTGTATAAAATCCGACTGACCTGCAGAAAAGCAAAACAATTAAGTTTCATCCAAAGTAAGAGTACTTCAAATGGGGTACTGTGAGAGATTTTTGAAGGTCATAGAAATACTGTTACTTCTCTTATGCTGAACACAGAGCATGCCTCATGTAACAAAACACTCGAGACTGGGTGTTTAATAACCAAGCCAATGCACTAACAGCATCTCCCATGTCACATTCCCTGCTCATGTCATGCTCAGTGAGTTAATATAAATTACAAGATTAGGAAGGCAGCTCATTTAGAGGACTGGGATAATGCACTTTTCAGGTTGTGTAACAACACAACATACAGCTTGCTCTGGCAGATGTCAAAAAACAAGATACCTTTTTTCCAGCCTTGATTTTTCCACCCCAAAAAGTCCTTTTCTCACAAACTACCACAGCTCTTCCTAAAATATCTAGGGGACAGTACTGCAAAATCCTTCTTTGTAATTCAAACCATCTACACTGCAACTTTACTTTGAAACATACCCAAATGAGGCTTGAAAAACAGAGTATTTGTCTTAACCTTAGGCTTTCTAAGTCCTCCCATTAACAGTGCACTTTGGGGTTGTACTGAAATACTCAAAGAAAAAACTTATATTAATCTTCATGCATAATTGCTAATATTTTTCAAGGCACTATGTGCCATTTCCACATCTGAACAACCTCTTAAATGTATGGTGACTAGTAGAAAGGATGAGCAGTATGTTAATACTTACAGCCTCTTTAATCTCACAGGAAAAAACATGGATCTGGAACTCCTCTGTTCCACAGCTGCTTTCAGTAAACGCAAAACAGTCACTCTCTGAAGTCCCGTTCTGCCCACGCACACAAAACAACACCTTATAGATGGGAAAGGAAGCTATCTCCACGTTGCTGGACTGATCTATTATTCTGGCAAGGAAAGGAACAGGGGAGATCAAAGGAACAGGTCAGCACAGGACTATACAGCTTAGTAAATGCTTCTTGCCATGTTCAGGTGAGTGTCATTCATAGATCTAACAGCTCATACAAAATTTTAAATTGCTCTCCAACTCAGAACCCAAAGGACATTACAGAAACTTTGACCATGACATTAGGAGTAGTGTCTCAAAGGGAACTGCTACACAGTGAGTTGAAAAGAATAGCTACAGCCACGGTGTTCTCCTCTGCGTTTTCACTAGTTGTTCATATGCACGTTCACATCAAGGGTCAATAAATATTAGTCACCTGGAATAGAATCCCAAGTCTGCAACAATAAACATATAGGACTAATTCAAAGGCAGGAAGGGGCCGAAGAGGATCCAGCACAGTGTAATATTGGTGGGACACAGTAAGTGGAACCCCACAGGACAAGAATTCAGACACCAGGAATGGAAACACTGCTCAAAGACAACATTGGTGTCACCTGAGCTTTGATGGGGTGCATTATATCATACATGGGTTCACCTTTCCTGCCCTGTGCAGGTTCTGTGCATCTTACTGATGTCCTCTGAAATTACATTTCAAAGGAACCTGCAGTTTCACTTGCAAAATAACTCTCCTGAATGGCTACAATAGTACACAAATAGGTACTGTCTAGGTGACAGCTGCCATCGTAAAAGACTGCAGTTTAATTCCATAATTCAAATGAAATAGTATACCACTGAAGGAAATACGAAATTGCATTCAAAGAGCAAAGTGGAAGAAAATAATACAGGAGCTTGAAGGTCCTCCTGTCTTCCTCCACAAGACGATAGTCAAATAAGCACAGCTCAGGCAAGGAAGGAAATCTAACTATATCCTTTTCAGGCACCTTGGTATCAGAGCTTAAAAATTAACCTTGGTTGTTGGATGCTCCCTACTTGGGGAGGCAAGACTGCCACAGGTGCATTTTTAGTGCACCCTGATTAAGAACCCTTGACTCTCTCATCATTAATTAAAAGATCCTTCTCACATGGGGAAAGTAATTGTTTTCTAGTATCTAGAGACAGTCAGCATTTACATCAGGAGGCACACACAGGTCTGAGCTGGCTTTGGTACAGCAATGGCTGCAATCAGAGATCAGCATCTTATCTCCACCACACTTGTGGAAGAGTCTAGAACTGACACTTCTGGGGCAAACCCAAGGCCAGCAGGACTCCTGCTTTCTCAACATGTGTACCTTGGAGGGGATTACAGGCTGGGGAGGTTGGGAGAGCACAGGTATTACCAGCTCTCCCTTTCCAGTATCTGTCTTACTATTATGTTTGAACAGAGAGGCTGTAGAAAGAGCTGCTTTTGCTCATACTCTGTGGCAGCTGCTACCACCAGCCACGCACTGCAAGATAAATTTGAGCACACATTTCATTGCTTCAAAGGAATTTCTCAAAATTAACTGTTTTCAGCATGAACTTCAGGCACAAATCCAGCAACTGTACTTCCCTGTGAGAGTAACAAAGTCAGAAACCACCTCTTATGTGTCTGCTCAAGTCACAAAAGAAACACTGAGGTGTTACCTTACAGAGCCTTCTGGAATGTTTGGAACATAGAGTGTTACAGGCAGAGGGGCTTGACTTGAGGACTTCATGTTCGCCATGGCATGTAGAGCTTCTGGTTCATTGCGAGGGGCCGACACCTTTGTGCAACCCAAGTAAGTCAGTTTGTTAAACAACACGCTGTCCTCTTCCAGGGGTTCACTGGGGGAGCATGGCCTTGGTGTTGAGATTTCTGAAAAAGAAGAAACCACTTCTTTACCCATTTGCTTTTATTTTTACACATTTTTTTTCTGAATGAGTTCCACAGTAAAGTCTCCTACATTTTCTAAAGACAGACGTGAGAGCCAACAGCCCAGCTCTGTTCTAATCTACTGCACGTTACCAAAGGTGGCATGGGGACAAGTTGCCTCTTGATTCCCTTTAACAGCACTAGAACAAGCAGACATTCCAAACCCTTCTAAGTAATCTGCCCTGTTATTTCTATTTCTTATTACTAGAGCTGATATCGCCATAATACTTCAATCATAAAGGCTGATAAACTGAGTTATTCCTGTTCAGGCTGGAGCAGGGCAGGGGGAACATATCTACAAGTTCTTGCTAAAGGTTGTGGTCTGTTTGAAGCACATCAGGCAGGGAGCCAGAAAGGTAAGTTTCTCAAAAACACAGCATACACGTAATTAAGATATGGGTGTTTCCACTTCACATAAACTGTATCTTATTCTACCACAAAGCATTCTTTTATTTACCAAGAGGTGTTATGGGAATTATCTGAGAGAATACCACAGAAGTGCTCTGCATGCTACTGAGGGGAAAAGAATTCTAATTTAAGGCACACAGAGACAGCCAGAGTCCTGCATTCCTAATACATATAATGGAATACATATATTTTTATATTGTAGCTATATATATACACATATAAATAAATACTTCAATATATTTTATCTAAAATATATACAATATAGTTTACATAAAAAGCTTTCAGTCCTCCCCTTTTCAGCAAACCTTCAAAGACCAGAAGAGTACCACAATAATTCCCGTATTAAATCCAAATCTGGCCTTACTGCTACCTGGCTACAGGACCAGAGCTGAACATTTTATAAGCTTGCTAAGGGTATATTTCACTTGCAGGCAGCACTGACAGTGAGCACTGCCCTGAAACTTCTGGTACTCCAGCAGCAGCAGCTCCAGCTCAACCGTCACCATCATCCATTCAGCAAATCGTATGATCCTTAAACCCAACTCATCCAGGGTTGGAGACAAAATGAAAATTATCAACCAGAGCACCACAGAGTATCAATCTGATCATCTATTGCTGTCTATAGTCCTCAACTAATAAGAGCAGCAGGCCCCAGGGTACTCCTCCAGTACAGTTTTGGAATGAAGCTCCAGGAAGTTTCTATTCATTTTAACTTGAAAGCACAAGAAAAACCTTGCCACGTGGGATTAAGGAGGGAAGCACTCAGGCAATACCTGTCGTGGAAGGGTCTAAAACAAGGTGCAGCAATGGTGGGTTTGCTTGCCCTGCTGTGCCATCTGCAGCTGCCTGGCCACTGGCATCACTGGAACCTTCTTGGAGAGCAGTGATGTACTGGTTCTTCTCAGAATCCCGCAGTATCTCTTCCATTGCCTTCTCCAACTGCTCATCTCCATTTGAAAATACCTGTAAGCACACAGAAATGACATTTTTTTAAAGGTACTTGTAGTTTTACTTTCACTATTATCTTTCAAACATACAGTCTTACTCAAAGCAAAAGTTAAGAAATTTTGCTGGACGAGACAATACTCGAAGAATTAACAAAATTAAATCAAATATAATCCAGTGTCACATCTCATTACATATTATGCACATGTTCTCACTGCTAATGAAACAACCATCCATCAGACAACTACAGACCTCTCTTACAATAACAGATTTGTGTATTTAGATCCTCCATTCAGAATAAAGACCAACAGACTTTGCTACAGATCAGTCTTAAACTAAGAAAATATTACTTTCTTAGTCACATCCAGTCCATTTCAGTCGTTTCACCAACTGTCCCTCACAGAGGAGGGGTGCAAGTCTAAGGAAATGGCAAAACAATGCCAAGACATCCCCCTAGGAAAAAAAAAAAAAAAAAAAAACACACAACAGCCTTTCACAAGTAGCAGCTTTTCAGACAAAAGAGAACCATGGTCAAAGCTGCACCATGGATGGATTGTGCCTCCAGAACCCACGATGATGGATCCAGATTCCTGCCTCTTTCCAGACTAAAGAAGCAGCTATTGTTTAATACCGACAGAAATCGCGGCCATAAATAACTGCCAAACAGTTCTGCAGTGACAAACTGAGTACTTACTGTCATTTCAAGGGGAACAAATTGCTGTTTTACCAAACAGACCAAAACCAGTAAATCTGCTACTCCTACTCAAGTGAGGAAATGTGTAATTAACCAATCAGGTGCCACCCAAGTGCTAAAATATTCTGCTATTTAGAGGTAGAAACCTTTTAAAAAAGGTCTTAGTCATGCCTAAAGTAGCACTAAACAGGAAAACTAAATTAAAAACTAAAATCCAACACCCTCTCCAGTCTAGTCATATGCAGTCTAATTATATGCTCTTAAGATAACAACATTGAGAGTCTCTGATCCCTAAAGAATAGATTATTTCTCAAGCTTTAAATGAAAGCTCATTCTTTGAAAAGAACTTTTTAGTCCTTTACTAATGTATAAACCCACAGAATACTAACAAAGCTGACCCCCTAAGAAGTTATTAAAAGAAAACCTGACCTGCCATTTTTGTACAGATTTGCTTAATCCAAGCTGTTAATTTCACTGGGAATGAGCAAGGACAAAAATTACCGTCTAAGAGTCTCCTCAAGCACACACGAGTACCTTTAATTAAATATCCAAAAGAGGTTGCAATCTTTTGATCAATATAACTCATGCTACATGTTTTTTTAAAAGCCATAACAAACCTTTAGCAGAGGTTTTTCATCTTTTCCCGAGGTATCCTCAGATTGCTGATGAACCAAAACAAATTCTTCATTAATCAATGGTGATACAGTTTCAGGAATCCTACTGGCTTTGCTAAATGATGTTTTGACTTCCATCTCAGGTCAGTATTCTCCTCCTGCCACCAGAAACTAAGAAAGAAGGAAAAATACTGAGTTTTGAAGTGTACACAATATGTTAATAGGTGTAATATGAAGTTATTGTGGAATATAATATTTAAAAATATAGTATTGGATTATACTACATTTCTCAAACTCTAATTTCATTGGTGTAAGGAATCTTATGATTTTTATGGTGGTGCTTAAAAATCCTATGATTTAACGGCAATAGCTGTTATCTCGTGTACAGATAATAAATGAGGAAGTTCACCTCAGTTTTCACTTCCTGCTTCTAATCTTCTGGAGTTTGCTCCCCCTACCCCCTCAATTCCTGCCCTTGGTTCTCCCTCATACAGGTGTATTCCTTACCCCGAGTGTCACACAGGTCATGTGAAGACACACATTACCCAAACAGGTTTTTTTTTTCCAAAAACTGCATAGCAAAGTGTATGCTCTCCACTTAAAAACACATTTAGCAATCAGTTCTGTTAGGGGCTTTTATTGTTCTCTAGATCTCCAGATGATTAAGTCAAAAGTAATACCACACCACCATCACACCCTTCTCAGCAGATTTCTGTGAAACCATGTGCAACAGTCAAAATTAACCACACCAGTCAAAAAAAGAATAAACACAACAAAACTAAGTATTATGGAAACCAAGAACAAGTTCTCCCTTGTCTGCACAACAAAAAAATAAATCTAGAAACAAAGAAAAAAGCAAAATAATGGTCAGTCTCTAAATTACACATTCATATAAAAATACAGAGCTGAAGCCATTCTGAGCACTTCACCATGAGGACAGGTACTGTATGTATCCACCAACTGAAGACAGTATCACGTACATGAACTCAGAATATTTTTCCCTGGCTCCTGAGGGAATGAAGCGCTAGAATGGACAACACTGGATATTAGACTTTTTATATTTTCTGTGTCAAAAAGCAGAAAATATGTTTTCAGATAGACTTTATAACAAGCATGCACTTCCAGATTTGGTCTAATTCCATTCCAGTTTCCTGAACAATACGTCTCTGGCTGGCATTTATTGTGCTTAAGACTCAGTTCAGGAGAGTCATACACAGCACAGGGAGAAACAACCTGCTCCTGTCACCTCTGCAAGGCTGCAAACTGCCCAAGGAGGGCAGCTCAACCCATGCCTGCTGTGACCGGGAAGAAGGGGGGGGTTCAGCCTGAGCCTGCCCCTCCCAGCAGCACCACTGAGCAGAACTGTGACACGCTTGCTTCTCCTACAGTTCCAAACCACCCAGCGAGCAAGGAGAGAACAGTAGTTTAGGTCCAGCTACAGGGAACCACAAAGACAGCACATAAAGAAAGCAGGACATGCATGCTCCCCACCATTCTGAGCAGGTGTTACTTATCTCAAGATGTCACAAGAGAAAGTTTAGCAATTTCAAACCACAAAACAGGTGTGGTGGGAACTATATACCTTGCAATACTGTATTTTCTATAATTTTTGACTCTACAAGTCAACATGCTTTTGCTCTTTCAAAGACTTGGCTTGGCATAACCATTCCTACATGCAACTCCACAGAAAGCTTTTACTTCTCCCTGACTGAGACACAGTTTTATCCACCAACCCAGCGAGGGAATTATACATGGAAATCCCAGAGTAACTGAAGAACTCGCGTTCCTCAAATAACTGACTTGTATGGCAGAAAATCTCATTACAAGAGCCACTAAGCAACAGTTATAATATTCAGAGAGTGGTTACAAATATGGATCAGCAGTTTAGCACAGTCTGGTGTCTTTCATATCTCCAGACTAAGCATGAACATTTTCCCCACAGATGACATAATCTGAGCTCCACCCAAGTCTGGGTAATGGATTCACCACCACTGGAATGGTTTGTTTGTCTTTTTAAAGCATCTTTGCTATAAAGATCTTCCTGGCACAAGCAAGACAAAGTTTTAATGCACAAGATTTTAAGTATGTTGCACATTATTAACTTCATATGCTTTTTAACAAATGTTGTAAAAACACTGCTGAAGAGCTTGTTTGCAATAAACAGCAAGTCAGCTCAAAATAATAACTTCAAAGTAAATCCTCTACATGAAAGTGAAGGTCCACTATTAAAGAACTCTTTGAAGGCAATGAAAGGCCACGAATTACACTCCCCAAATACAGGATACTCTGAGGAATCATTAGCTCTGCAGTGCCATCACCACTGGAGAAGGCAGCAGAGGTGACTGCCAGCCGCATCAGGAACAAAGGTTAACGCTACCAGAGGCTCCTCTCCCTCCCACTGCACACCAGCTATTGCAGCTATTGATGCAGGTACTGAGGATGACAAAGATAAAGCCTCATCACTACTTCCAGCACATCTGCACAATGGAGGGATCACAACATCTCCTATTTTGACAGTTTTTCGTGTTTCCATCTTATTTATTTTTGGGGCTTACTTATGGGAGAATAACACAGAAACATCAGTGTAAGAGGGTTCTACTACATTAATTATCAAAGCCAAATGCAGGCTGCTAACATTAGTGTATCACCAGTTCTTCTTTCTGTAATGAAGTAAAAACCAACAGGCACACTGTGAACTATGAAATGTTTCCTGTAGCAGTAGTTCAATAACAAAACCAGGCAAAATGTACCCTTTTAGAGGCCAAAGAAAGTTATGTTTATGCAGCTAGAGAAGCACAGAAACAGTATTTGTGCTTGCCCTATGTGTGTAAAGGTTTAAGTGAAAGTTAAAGTGTGTAAAAGTTTAAGTGTGTAAAGTTTAAGAGAATTCTTACTTCCCAAATTGTAATCTGAAAGACAAAAAAGATAGTATAAAACTTAGATGACTACAAGCTCCTCGCTCAGATTAGACACTTAAAAGCATACCAGACACATTCTTGCAATTACTTCTGCGTTACAAGGCCTTTAATGTTTTCAAGTGTACCCCAAGCTTGTCTTTACAACCAGCTTAAAACCACCACAGCCCATGCAGACACACACTTTTCCATACACAGCTCTATTAGCTGAATAAACTATCACCTCACAACCCCTGATTTCAGTCTTTCATAATAGACTACTCCAACCTGCCATGCAGTGTCATTCTCTGAATGCCCTCTATCCCACTGCAGTACAAACAAAGCCAATTGAGTTTCAATTTAGTAGTAGAACACGAACACAAACAGGTCAGGCATTCAGGAAAAGCTTTACACACCGTATTTTATGATCAGTCTTTGACCAAAAATAGGTTTTAATGCCAGAGACAAATTAAGTACCAAAACGTATGAACAAGTCATTTTTTCAAATTCAACAACTTCAACTCTGACATGAACTTTACTCAAGACTGTGTCTCATGAAGATTGAGATTTACAACACCTTAAGTAGCACGTTAAAGAGAAACAATTTCTATTTTTTCGTTATAAGGCCACATGATCTAATACTTCAGCTAAACATTTCTGGGGAAAAGCAGCAAAAAGAATAAAAATATCTCTGAAACAATCAAGCATTAAAGTTATTTGAGGAAGAGAGAGAATAGAACATCTGAAGAAGTATTTTTTTTATTCCTTATTAAGAAGAGAGACACACACATTCTGGACTTTCCAGTCAGTGGATGGTTACTGTAATTTCCCTTTTGTCATTAGCTCTAGACCTGTTAGAGGACTTACTCCTTTTTTACTCATTCCTGAGTTGGGGCACTTCAACTCTCCTGTTTCCTACAAATGTAAAGAACAAACAATACTGTCAACTATTAGATTCATACGAAATCTAAGAACAGACCCCTACTACTAACCTCAAACATCTCATTTTTCTAATCATGCTTTCAGATGAAAAGCTTCGTTAAGAATGTCACAAATTATTTCTGATGGCATCAATCAGAACATATAGACAGTTGTACAGTTAGGTTTATTCCCTGAAGGCAGCAACAGACTATCCTGGCACTGACTGCTGGCTCAGAATCCTGAGCAATGGGGTTTAGCCTTTGTTTTACCCATTAAGTTTCTGGGAGGGCAGCAACCAGCAGAGAGGGGCTGAGCCAGGGACAGCCAAGGCAGCAGTGCACATCAGCTACCTCAGCTCCCAGTCCAGGGCCATAGTTTAAGCTGTTAGTGCAGTTCAGTTCCAAATGAAAACTACAGCCTCTGTTCTGCCAATACTGCTCCAAGGATTGAAACCTCAGAGCAGATGGTACCTTCCCAAAACACCAGAGCCAGGAATCAGAGCTGCTCCTCCAACAACGCCTTCAGAAAGACGACAACAAATTGTGCCGTAGGAAATCCTGGGCAGGAGGTACTACTACTGCAAGGAATAACTGCTACAGTCCTGCTACTTTCTACAGAGAAGATAACTTCCCTCCATACTTTGGTGAACAGTATCACACAGGGGGGGGAAAAAATAAATCAGAAGCTCAGCAACAAATACACAGGAGGAAGTTCTTCTAAACTCAGTTAAGTAAAGCCTACTATGATAAAAAGATTATTTTTTTTAAAAAGTAACAGTTTCAGAAAACGTTTTCTGACAGAATTTCAGACAAAAGGATTTTTGAAATAAAAAGAAATTAATCAGACAGTTTTAAGGGGGGGGGTGGGGGTGGTGTGTGCACAAATCTTGCTCCAAAAAATATCTTAAGCGGCAGGAATAATACAGTGACTGAAAAAAAGGTGTTGCTTTTCTCTATAAGCTTTATTATCTAGTTCTGGTCAAGCCAATTTCTGATGTACATCAGTTTCAAGTGTTTTGTTTATACAAAGTCCTGGATAAAAGATAATTAGTACTTGCAATATAGGTGTTTTGAGACCAGTGACCAGAACTTACTACACGTATATCCAGTACTAAGCTTTAGAAGCTTCCCCACTTCACTCCAGAAAGGCATTGCAGGTTCATGGCAGATCCTTTTATAGCGTAATGTTTGAAGAGCAAGAGAAGGTACAGAACAGGGAACCTGGAAGATCCAGGTGGATTCAGCACTGTGTCAGAGTAACAGACACGAGACAGCAATGCTTGTGATTCCTTCCCTCCAAAATTCTTCATGTATTTCATATTAAATCCAGCTGGCAAAAACATGCCTCGTACAGAACACAAGTACCTAGGTAGGGATGTATGTCCATGGGATTGCAGGGCAGAGCAGCTCAGGAGAAGTTGCTGCTGGCAACACACACCCACTGTCCCAGGAGAAAGAATCAAGGGTAGAGCCACTGGCTTTCCAGAAGGAAAACACTTTTCAGACCTGATCAGATTCAAAAACTTCCTCATCACACTGGTCTCCAAAAGTAAATACCAATTTTTAGATCAATCAGTCTTCTGAAGCAGCTACCAGACATTTTTGGGTTTACTCCCAGTTTCTGTTCAACAAATATTCCAAAGCTACTGCTCAAGTTGACTGTTGATTGTGTCGGGGGGAGAGACAGATTTTGTTTCAGCATTATACCCACCCCAAAAAAATTATAAAACGTAGAGCTATGAAAAGACAAAGCACCAGGAAGACAAATGTTTCTCTATTTTCCATAAGCAACAAGAAGCATGTTTTAAAAGGAAGCTTCTTGCCTGTTTGAAAGAAGGAATTCAAGAGCAGGCTAATTCATACTTCTTTTATTAAACAAAATCAGGTCCTGTACTGGACAGCTTTTCAAAGTTGTATAGTTTGACTGACAATCTCAAACCACAGAAAATAATACTGGGAAGTAAGTTCTACCTATTTTCAGAACTCAGGTTCCTCAAGAGAATCAGTGGGACCTTTCTGAAGAGGAAGGTCCAATAGAGCTATGCAGAAATTCATCTTCTGGTAAGAGAAGTCTGAAGGAGAAATACACACCAACGGGCACAATTTATTCCCATTTTTGAGCTACAAGATACAGTGCATGACAGCAAACTGAGCATTGACCTAACTGAATTTGCAGTGACAGGCACTCTGTGACTCAGATTTTGAGATCATTGAGGTGATGTGGTGACACACTGACCTCAGGGAACAGGAAACCGGATGGACAGCATCAGTTCCACACAAGAACACACAGAACCGAGGGGATCAGCCACCGCATCTTCCTCTAAGAAATGTGTCAAAACAGCGCGTCGCCCTGCCTTCCACCCTACCAGCTCATCAAGTTTAATGAGGGACACCATCCCCACAAAGTCAGACATGCTGAAAACGCGTAAAACTTGACCTGTTCCGTGCTTCCTCACTGACAGACTAAACAACCTTATCAAATTCCATATTATACTGTATGTTGAGGCAGTGCAGCTCACCACCTGCCCCAAAACCCTCTTGTCTAGTGACTGAGAGGACACCGACGCAGAAAAAAATGCTCAGTGTCATAAAATCAGTTTGTTTAAATCCCACTAACAACAGCACTATCATCTCTAACCTCAACTTTTTTGTGTACTCTTTTTGTAAGAAAATGTCTCTATGCTCATGCTAACTACTGTTTTATTACCTGTAAATTGTTTCCTAGTGTCTTATCTCTGACATTGAAAGACTATATAAAGCACATAAAGGGAAAAAACAAACAACCATTTATTTGGCTTACTGATACTATTTTCCAAGATCAAAATTAACTTACTACAGAGCTGTATCACTGTATTTTAAAATACACACACATATATGTAAATAAAAATCCTTATTTCCAGGAAAGCACTGTAAAGAACCAGTCTTTCCAACATTAAAAAACCCAAACACACAAAAAACACACACACACAAAAATAAAGCAAAAAAACACAACTAGAAAGTAACCACTAGCTTATTTTGGCAACACTGTCCTCTCTGAGAAAGCAAACCTCCACTATGTAGGCAACAGCAAATAATTAGTCTGCTCATGAATGGCAAACTGTTTGGAATTGTTGTACTGGGTGCCTGGATACAGAGGTTTTTCCAGACTCTCTTTACAAGTCAATCTCATAGGCAAGGAATAACAATATAAGGAAAACAGAATCAAAAGACAAGTACAAAAACAAGAAAATGTCTGTTTCTCCTTCAAAAACATACTGTATCTGCATCTCCTCAAATAAATGGTAAGCAGCAGTTGTCAAAACACATCTCAGTGTCAATCATGAGGCATTTACTGTAAGGAGAGAACCAGCTTTCCTGACTTGAATCTCTGGGTTACACATAAACCACTGAACTACTTACACAGTCATAGTCTGGAGTCGCTTGAGGGGAAAATTACTGGTTTTGTTTATCTTAAATTTAAGATCATCTTAATGATGAAAGATCATCATTAAGAACCTTTCCAGAGGAACGGTGGGCATGTGGTTGGTACTGAACTGGACCACAGCTCTACTTATTCCCTTCCAAAGAGTACAGCTTAGAAACAAGAGTAAATACAAAGGCTTCCACTACTCTAGAGATGTTACCAGTCTTCATGTGTACTGAAAAGAAAAAAAGAAAAAAAAAAAAAAAAAAAAAGAGAGAGAGAGAGAGAAAAGAAAAGACACTATACATCAAGTTCTGGCAAACAGGTTTCCTAATTTAAGCAGTAGCTTGTTCTGTCTCAAGGACAAAGCAAACAATGCAAATAAAGCAACTCTAATACACCTTCCCAGTTTCTCTGGTATCAACCAAACACTAACATTTCAGCTTCTTGAGCCTGTAATTAATTTTTGTCTTTGGAAAATATAAAGTGGCAACTAAAAGTACCTATTTTTCATAGCTGGAGTTTGACGAACTTGCTCATTTTTTTCCACTGCTACGTTATGCTTCCAGGCAGCATTCAAATTGAAACTCATCACAAGCCAAGTTACAGAACTGCATGGCCACTCACTCAAAAACATACTGACCTATTTCCAGAGGAAAGCAGAAGCATAATACAATCCTTGCTTTAAGGAGATTATGTAATGGTTTATTCTCTAACTGTAAAAATAACAGCGTTAGTCTAATGCAGTCCATGGAACAACCTCTCTCCACTAAACATGCTGACTATTTCAATGAGGTATTTTCTCCCCAAGCTCTCATTTCCAGAAATAATGACATGATGTAAGGCAAAGTAGTCCATATGGAGCAGCAGTATGATACAAAGCAGCAGTGATCACGGGTGCCAGTCCCTCTCCTTGCCACACAAGTGCCTCACACAGCGTCACTTCCCATGCCAATGAAGCGCATCAGAAATCTGGACTCATTGCCCAGCACAGACCACCTTCAGAGTTACTAAAATCCTCATTCCTCAAAGCCAGAAGTGGAAGCCATAACAAGTGTTACCCTGAGGTTTGCAACATGATCCTGGGAATATTAGGTTTGGCAGATTTAATTTGCAATCATAATGTTTTGCTCCTAAGTTCACAGCGTACCTTTACAGCAGCCACCCCAGACACTATTTCTCACAAGCTGTCCACCTGCATCAGTCCAGCAGTGGGTCTTGGGATGCATCAGACAATGGGTCACACTCTTTCCTAATCTCATTTGCTTCAGATATTTTTCTGAAGTCTTTCATTCTAATAGTTGTCAAAAGCAATCACGAGTTGTAAATGAGTAACACCAGACTCTGGGGTTTTTTATACTTCAGTTAGATTTTCCAAAACTGCAAGGACTATGAGTTTTGATTTGACAGCCTTCTAGACTTCTACTACTGTTGTATTAAAAATGTAGTTTCAACAGTGTCCCCAGTACTTTATAAGTGAGAAAAACATTTCTGTTATAATATGAAACAAAGCCAACCTTCGTGGTAAAAAAAAAAAAAAATACACTCACATATGTTAAAAACAAATACTTCCACATACATTTAAAAGAAGTACTTTCACATATATTTAAAATCCTTTAGGATCGAAGCTTTTACATTGCCACTTGAATGTTTAAATATTTAGATATAACATGAAAAGTTGAAGAAATCACAGCTAAAGACCGAGTGAAACCTTCTGAAAGTTACCTGCTTGAAATTGAGAAATACAAAAAGGGGTGCATGACAATTAAAAGCCACACCAAATGCCCTTCTTTCTAACATGCATGGTGAAGTGCACTGGTTCAACCAACACTCCTTTTTATTTGACCAGTGAATTCTCAACACCCTCTGCATGCCAGAACTAACCTGCTGCCATCTCACATTGCTGGGGCAACATTTTATAAATACATTCTTGTGATGCAGCTTTGTTGCTAATTCTGAAGGCCTTGAAAGGTTTTAGGAAATGGAGAATGGAAGTTCATAAAAAGGCAGTAAGACAATTTCCTTAATAGAAAGATATCTTCCATTGGTAAGAAGAGGTCAGCATGTAACCAGACATACCTGGTACTAACACAGATTATCCTTCCCAGTCACACTAAAAAAAAAAAAAGAAAAAAAAGGCTTTCCTTCACTTTCTGCTTCTTCCATCTGAAGTCTGAAGAAGCAAAACAATTTGCACATGGCATTGATAAAGCAGGGATAAAAAGGTTTTGCCTCAACATTCAGATCCCTGTTAAAGTCTCTCAAACTACCTAAAGTCTTCTAGGAACCGGTATATGAGCTGTGCATGCAAAAGCTTCTAGAATAAACACACCAAGGAATAAGGTGGTTCTTCCTTAACTGAAAGAGATTTATTCTTTAAAAGACAGTGTGTTCTTTGAGATGATTTCTCTCTGTGATCAACTTCACTAATCAAATTATTCTAAATTCATTCTGTAATTCAAGGAGGAAACTATGGTTTGGAAAGGTGCTATGAAAGAAATCAACTGATCCCTATAGAAAAACTTGCACATTCTGTTATTAATCAATTAAAAATATTTTATAACTCTAACCTAAAAAAAAAAAAAAAGCTTGACCTAAAGGAAGTATCCTTCAAAGCTGTATGAACAAGTACCTGAAAAAGTTAAACAAAGAAAGATGTTTCTATTGCATCCCCTGCAGTTACCATCAAATTTAGACCCATGAATGGGGTGTGTATATAATCTCACACTGTCTACCACCTTGATTTTCTAGCAAAGGTTATGTATAATGTTACCTTCCAACAATATTTCACATCAGACCCTGAAAAGCTCAAGTACCTCTTAAGCTTAGCATTTCCTCCACAGACTGCCTGAAAAGGAGAACAGGAAAGGGAATATACGTGCCCTTTACCCAAGACACAGTTTCTCTTCTTTTCATCCTAGACACACATAAAGATCAGAATTTATTTCTCCTCCTAAACAATTAAAGAAAAAATTAACTTTAAAAAATCCAAAGCAACAAACCCACCGAATCAAAAGACAGGTCTGATCTTTCCATCGCTCCATTTTACATTAAAAATTCCTGGAAGCTGCTAACAAGCACATCTCAAGATATTACAGAAAAGACCCATAAAAAACCACTTTCAATCAATGATTACAAGAAAGCAAGGGTTAGAAGAAATAAATTCATCTGGGGTTGCCAAAAGAAGTTTGGGGTTTGTTTTTGCAGCTTTTCTCTAGGAATCAAATTTGCTAATAGAATTAATGCTTTAAAGGACAAAATCTATGCCTAAAACATCTCAATAAAAAAAACCTTTTTAGATCCATCTCAGGATGAAACTATCACTGGGCTCAAAGAAAAACAGCTTCATTTTTTATCTTTTTTTTAAATAAATGAACTTAGCCTCTTGGCCAGATTACCATTATGAAGATCTTTGAACCTCATTTATTAAATTGATCAAGTCTCACAGATTATTTTTGGTGTAAGCCTCGGGTTAATCTAGAGCAGTCTATAAAAAACACACAGTAAGCTCTTGTTGCAGAAATACATCTAAAATAATACAACACAGTTGCTTAAATAATAACTGCAAAAATCTTGCAAAAAATACAATAGAACTCCCATTAATTTTCTTGTCCCACATTAGCCAGAAATCATGAACAAGCCCAGTATCTCTCTGTTGAGACAGGCTATCTAGAGCAGCTTGAGTTTTAAGTGTTATATCATCTTTCTAGTTTGATAAAGTCATCTGATTGCATAAAACAAGAAAACCTGAGAAATCAAAAATCTGTGATTCCTATGCCTTTTTCTTTTTTTTTTTTTTATCACAGTCTCTCTCAGAATTTCAGAGAGCTTCCCAAATACAACCACACTGTATTATCAGTTTCAACATAAATGATGTGTGGTTTTCACTAAATGTAGATGTGAAGACTTACTGTCAATGTTTACATTCCGAATACTTCCTTAAAACATTTTTACTTCTGGAAACAAAGAGCGGAAGTTACAGGCAGCTAATCTAGAACACAAAAATCACAGACATGTGAAGCAGTAGGAAAGGTCATACTCTATGAAGTGGTTATATAAGCCTTTTCTTTCCACAACCATGCTTTTATCAGTGTTAAGTTATGAAACCCTTAAGCTACCAAGATGTCAAACAGTGAAGGGTTTGCAACTACCAAAGGCAGAATATCCCAATCAGCCTCAGAGACAACGTGGGCAGTGCTGCCCCACCAGCAACAAACCTGTGGAACAAACAAAGCATTTTTAACACAAGGAATCCAAACCCAGAATACAAAGGAGCACCAGCATCCCACCACTCATCCAAGGGAGAGCTGAGTCTGTGCAAAACCACCAGCTGGCTGTTCAGAAGCCCATGGAAAGTCCATGATAGTAACTGCACATCTGCACCATGCAAATGTAATGTTATCATGGCACCTCACATGAAATTCGTGGGAACTGTACAGAATAATACAACTGTTTCTTCCATACCCCCCAGAAAGAACCCAGGAGCTCACTTACTGCCTGAGAGAACTAGAAGCAAAATCATAGAGGCCAGGGAGAGAAACAGGGAGGGAGTGCTGGAACAAGAATCGCTGGTATTTGTCTGATTGTACCCTTTGATTTCTGTGGCTACTATCAAAAGCTCAATACTAAACCACATTTCAGTCTGACTTTCTCATGTCTTAATATTATGAAAGAAAAGAAGAATCAGAAAGGGGAAGCTATAAGGGTCAAAGGCAAATTAACACAATTATGGAGAACTTCCAAGTTCATGTTACTGTTTTGGAACTCACAGAAGTATTTTCTTGGACATTCTGATGAAGTCTTTCATGCTCCCCTCACAGTTTTTATACATCCCTACAGCAATAAACAGTAATAACTAACATCCAAAACAATGTAAAAATCAGTTACTGACTTTCATTCCTTACTCCTGTTTCCTCAAAATCATGTAACCATTACCTCCAAGAACAATTCTAGCTACTAGTTCCTTATTTCTTCTAAGTTCATATTGCTGATAGTAACTATTAATTATGAGGATCCAGTATAACGGGGATAAAAATGCCTTCTTATGATATAAGTGTACCTCTATGAGCAAAAAGAAACTGCCTCTAGGAGCACAAGGGACTGGTATCTACAAGGGCCAGACTTCACACAGCCTGATTCGAGTTCCAATTCGAGTTTTACTCCTAAAACAACTGCTGGCACACACAGAACCTCTCAACTCCACTGCTGTTTTGCAAACAAACACTTCAACTCAAGTGGAAAAGGTTGGTACTTGTAAGTCACAGATATTTCAGCAGTATATGAGAGATGTAGGAGGTGAAGAAGCACCTTAAAAAAATCTGCAACTCTTCCCATCTCTCTCTGCTTGCCCACACAAGCACCCAAGTGATCTCAACAACTAACAGATCGCAGACCAAACCCAGCACTGGGCACAGCTGCTTCTGTAGTGCTGCCACCAACCAGCTACTCGAGAGTTCTCTTCAAAATAACAGGAAATAATGAAAGTATACACCAGTGGAACAAAATAAAACAAAGAGTTCACAGAATGGAATAAAAAAAAAATCCATTTTCTGCCACATGCATTTCAGAAGGTTCAGTCTAAATCATATAATCTTGTTTTTTCAGTAACATGCAATAAAAGAAAAAACAAGCTGCTATGGAAAAAAAATACTAGTTTGCAGCACATGAACTCTTATTAAAGGGAAACACACCAATACCTTACTTAAATACAAAGAAAAAACCTTCAAATTATTTTCATATTTCAGCCAGCTACTGAATTTCTCCACCTACTTCTAAAGTAAAATTCTGGACCTTGTATTTTATATCTAAATACACAGACAGTGCATTAGATTAAGAATATTTGCATTTTATTTCCACAGCAATTTTATTGAAAAGGCCTGAAAAGGCACAGCACATCTTTAATCATAAGTAAAAATTCAGGGGGAAGAACAAAGAGTTAGAAAACGGAGAAAAATAACATACACACAGTATTTGTACATAATACACCAATATGTGTATTGGAACAAATCTGTGGATCTCAGCAAAATCATTTTGTCTAATTTCAGAAAAAAGTACAATATTTTGCATACACAACAGAACAACATATTAAAACCATCTTAATTATTAAGCTGAAATGGCAAGATAAGACTCTAGATCTCTGCAAAGTGCAGTAATCAAGTCAAAATACCTAAACTGAACTACTTTAAACTGTTTTCCACCAGAGGAACTTCAGAAAGTGCAGATCACTACAGAATTTACAACCAAAACATCCAAAACCACCTGGAGACAGGCCACGCTTACACAGATCTGACACTGTAACACCCCAAGAGTTACCGCACTCAACAGAAGAGCAGGGTGTTCAATTTTAAAATAAATTTTTAAGTAAAATCCTGTAGGGAGCAGGGAAAGAGATGCATTTCTGGTTGAGATAGTTCCTTTTCTTGTAAATTATCAAAATTAACTAAACAGTTAGTTCACACTGGAAGTCAATCCTCTGAATAAGACTCTCAGAGACAAAGTCTCAACTTTTGCTCTTTTTCCTCCAGAAGGAAAAAGAAAGTCATATTCATGGACAACTGCAACAGAGAAGAGAAAGCACAGAAAATATTTGCAATTTGCTCTCTACCAAAAATAAAATCTGGTTATGTGACTTAAGGCACAGACAACAGACATGACCAGATCTGAAAGCACAGCTACTTAACTCACCACCCTGTAAGTCCAGAGGTTTAAGAATCACTTATCACGGACAAGAAGCGTAACTTCAAGAGTATCCCATAACTACTAAGGAATTGCCCTCTGGAAACTTCTACCGGCACACCTTGTAATACAAAACTTGCCATATAGAGGTTTTGGTAATGAAAGAATAAATAAATAAATAAACAAATATATACATAAAATGTAAGACATTCCAACAGCTGTTATTTATTTGCCTGCAAAAGAAGACCAGGAACTGGTCATGAATGATTACTTAAAACTGATTCTTTTCATTAAAGAACTACTACTATCTGAGTTTGATAGCAAGTGCTGTTGTCAGTCACATTCATGCTGATTTCACTCCTCACCTGTGTCACTGACATGCTCGGTAACATCGAGAAAGCTATTTCCCTTCTAAGCCCAAGAGTTACACGAAAACCACTCTCAGCCATTTAGCAAATGGCCTTCAAGATCCACTTTTAGATTCAGTCACTGACTGAAATCTTTTTCTGATAATTTACTACTTCTAAAAAACACCTTTCACTTTTCTTTTTTCTGCCCTTTGACCTTTTCTTTCCTGTTAGAAACTAAGAAACTAGTGGGAGATACTAGGAATTTGAGCAATTAAGCCAGGAAGTTGTCCACCATCATCAGTAATGAGCTTCACTGTTTAAGAGTTTGCCAGCAACCTAATGAAAAATGAAAGATCACCACTTGAAAAGGAAATGTGAAGACTGTAATTTTACCATTATCACAGTTATTGAGCACTGCTTTGCATAAAAAAGTAACTCCACTTGAATACCTTTCTACTGTTTTAGAAACCAACTCAGAAGTCCCAAACATGCTAAAAACCTTTTATTTAGTCCAAACAAATGCCAAAGCCCTGTTTGGACAGGACAGCCCCACCTGTGACTGACATACCAGTGACTGTAACCAAAGGTTCACTTTGGCACCACTGTCACCAGAACATCAGCACACAACACTGAGGCCAGTCCAGAAACTGCAGGCAGCATCCAGCACATGCTGAGGGTTTACACCAGACAAGAGCTTTCCCAGCAGACTGTTTACACAGACTCTAACTCAAGAACTCATTCTCTCATTTTTCTTGAATAAAAATACTTCAATTTCCAAAATTTTTGTTTATTCCAATGATTGCTAAAATGGATTTATGCATCAACCAAAAAAAACCGAAATTAATCCTGACTGAAAGCACTTGTGTACAGACAGCTTTAAGTGTTTATCCACCCACCCTGCTGCTAAATATCAACATCGCCGTTTCAACTACAATGCACAAAAAGAGAAGGGCATACAATGAAGCAGTAAATTTCTACCAGGAGTTAATTATTTTAATGATGGGGAGGGGGGTACAGAAAAAGAAAAGAGGTGTGGCTCATTTTTATCATTGTTTTGTCTCCTTGGCAGCAAAGTACAACTTGCACTCTACATCTAAGGCAGGACTTACCGCCTTATCACAAGAGTCAGATCATGCTCACTGCTTGCTTAGGTGAAGTGACAGCTTTGATTCAAACATCTGCTGAGGTTAGAATCATTTATGAACCACAACTTCAACCAATTTCAGAGTTTTACACATTGACAAATATGAAAGTTTTGATCTCTGTTTCAGAAGCACCCAGCAGGCAGATATAGGAGAGGCTGCCCAAGAGGAACCTGGAGACACAGGCTGTGCATGCAAGGATGGCACTAGGAAAAATCAACATCCAGATGGAGCTACAACTGGCAAGGGATGTACAGCAACAGGGACCTGGTGACAAAGCACGTGGAAAAGGCTGACATACTCGTAACATTTTTGCCCCAGTTTTCACTAGTAAGGTCCACCCCCAAGGCCTCCACACCCAGCAGCAGTGTCTGATGGAGTAAAGAATTACGTCCAACAGAGGAATATGAAGTTTGGGAGCACTTCAGGAAATTGGAAACACACAATCTACAGAACCAGATGGGATGTATTTAAGAATCCTGAGGGAGCTGGCCAATGTCACTGAGATACCACACTCTAGCCTATTTTTATGGCCATGAGGTTGGGAGGGGTTTCTTCTGACCAGAAAAAAGGCAAACATCACACCCATCAACTTCAAGAAGAGCAAGGAAAAGGATCCAAGCAACTACACACCAGCCAGCCTAAACTAAGTCCATGAGAGGATTATGGAGTCAATCCTCCTGAAAGCTATCCCTATTCCAGGAGGGAGAAGAAGGT
The DNA here is from genome assembly GCA_035583155.1 of Acropternis orthonyx. Lineage (NCBI taxonomy): Eukaryota > Metazoa > Chordata > Aves > Passeriformes > Rhinocryptidae > Acropternis > Acropternis orthonyx. Next base: position 4,084,575 of record JAWWEU010000055.1, on the reverse strand, counting down.
GACAGGGAATAGCTAGCATGGATTTAACAAGGGCAAACAGTATCTGATGAACACAAGAGCTCCCTGCAAGGAAAGAACTGGCTTAGCAGATGATAGAAGAGCACTGAATACAGAAGGCCATTAACAACAGCATCCCACAGTATCCCTACAGCCAAACTGGTGAGAGAGGCACTGGGGAAGGAGCAATAAGGTGTTTTGGAATTTGCCTTGACTGCTGGGCTGAAAGAACATCTGTGAGCAGTACCAAGCCCAGTACAAGTAGTTACAGTCACAGCCCCTGGGGATCACCACTGAAACCACCAGGACCAACTGATGCCTCTATTAATCACCTGGATAATGGGACAGGGTACACCCTCAGCAAGTTTCCAGTAACATCAAACTGGGGGAGCAACCAGGGCTCCTACTGAGAGGGACCTGGACAGGCTGCAGAAAGGCACTGGCAAGGCCTGCGAAGTTCAACAAAGGCCAAGTGCTGGGTGCTGTATCAGCAACAGAACAACCCCCTGTGACAAGACAGCCTGGACACAAACCAGATAAAAAGTGACTTTTCTATTAAAGAACCTGGAGATCCCAGCAGGCAAAAATTACAAAACAAGGCAGCAGCAAAGGCAACTGAGCACAGCCTGGGCTGTTTGCAGGAGTCCAGGCAGCAGGTCCAGGCAAGGATCCCTGTGCTCAGCACCTGCGAGACTGTGCCTAGTTTTGGGCCCTTCATACAGGACTGACATGGACATCCTGGAGCACGTCCAGTGGCCGAGCTGGCCAGGTGGCATGAGCACATAGTGTACAGTGAGAGGCTGGCAGAACTGAGTTTGAACAGTCTGGTCAAGAAAGGAGCTCCAAAGAATCCTTTTTGCTGTCAGCTCTCTAGTGGAAGGGCAAAGAAGAGAGATCTGAAGGCTTACAATGGTGCACAGTGACATGACAAGAGGCAACAGACACAAGCTGCAAAGAAATTCCAACTAGCTTAAAAGGAGGGAGGAAAAATCACTCTGAGTGCTGTCAATTGTAAAAACAGGTTGCCTAGGAAAGTGTTAAAGGCTGGAGCAACCTTATCTAAATTATGCTTGCTTTAATTTAAGTACGGATCTGGAGAAGATGACCTCTAGAAGCCCCTTTCAACTTAAGTGATTCTATTTCAAGAATTTAGTATTTCATCTGCCTATGATTCCATTTCACAAACTTAACCTGCAGCATTTTTTGTATCAGGTTTATTACTTTTAATAATGTATTTTTAAAACTTCACTTCTCCTGTACATACAGCAAGGCTGCATCCAGTGTGGTACACAGAAATGTAAATATCTTTTACTTCTTCCTTTGTACTGCTGTGCTTCCCCCACAACCAGGGAATATGTTTTCAGCATCAGAACAATTTTGCACTTCTAAGCTTTCTTAATCTAAAAAACCCCACACTTTCTTCAATATCCTGACTCATGATACAGGGATGACTAGAGTAGGAAAGCAAAGGGCTGTGACCCATCTCACTTTGTGGCAAAAACTATGTTTTCTTCTGTCCACTTAAAAGCATTGCAAAGACTTTTGTACCTGCTATACTCCTTAAGTAAGAAAAAGTCCACCAAAGACACAATATAATAAAGGTTTTCCACAAGGGCCTTACTCATCTTTCAGAGTAATCTATTTAACTATAAGCAGATTTTGGAACCCAATTTACGTATTTACCTCCTAGCTACAGTCACACCCAACCAACTACTTTTTCAGCTTCATAAAATCCCCTCTGGGAACACTTCTGAAACCAAAATTAAATAAACACTTTAAAAGTCACAGAAGTGGTTTTTAAGAACCTACACATTGGTTTTGTTTCTTTTTAAAGCTAGCAATACAGGAAAAAGGTGACATAAATAGCTTCCAAACTCTTTTCAAACATATCAGGCTTTGTTTATGAAGCAGGACACCAACAAAGAAGAAAGAAACCCTTCAGCAATTTGGGTTACAATAATGGCTCCTTTAACAGCTGTACCAGTATAACATGGTAAGACCAAGGCTGGAACAAACGGCCAAAGGTATGAATCTCAAAAAATCTTATCAAAATATGCTGGAAAACAACTTAACTTCCGTGAAAAGGACACCTCCAGGAAGCTCCACCTTAATACTTGAAAGGTGCATTTTAATTGTCACTTATTAAGTCAAAATTAAAATTCATGGGGAAAGGCTGAGAGCTATTACAGGAATGATTAATGCAGCTGGTGGTCCAAAGAGAACACAATCCTTCAGTGATGTATTTCCACACATTTTTGCATCCTTCTGGTTAAAAGTACTGCCTTTTTTTTTAATACCAAGATCAAAACTGCCAATAAAATGTATCAGTCCACTGCGGGCACAAAATGGGTATAATCCTATGCCAAATTCATCTAGACTGGAAATCAGAATGTGTGTAATTACTAAGGTCAGTCAAGTCTGAAATAGCCTTCCAATTATAGCAGAGGTAATAGCAATATACAACAATTAGTTTTAAATTAGAGCTAAATAAGTTTACAAAAAACCCTTACAATGCCCAGATCACTCCTTGAAATGAATGACTCACAAAAAAGTTCAGAGACAAGAAAGGATAAGCAAAGGAAAGAGAAGAAGAAAGCCACAGCAACTTCTGCAGACACATGGAAGAAAAACAGAGACACAGTGGTGGCTCTTGAGTCCACTAAATTTTGATGAAATAAAAAATTACACTAAGGCTTCATAATCAATCTAAGTCAGTAGTGGCAGAAAAGAAGAGCTCCTACCACACTTATTGCTGCCTTCACCACAAGTAGCTTAAGTCAATCCAAACCACAAGGTAGCTTATTTTAGCAGTAGTGCCTTCTGCTATTAACTTGCTGACTAAAAGGAGGACCCAGGTAAGGGCATCACCCCTCACACCGTCTGTGATTATCCCAGCACTGCAGTTGTGCCCTCTTCCCTATCAACACTCTTGCTTCTTCCTCTGCACTGAGCCAGGCAAGTGAGCTTGGTCAGGCAGTTGTTCTAACCAAAAGGTACCTCACGGAGGAAAAGTACTACTTTATGATCAGATTAGTTCTCTTAACTCACCTCCTGTGGAAGGCTGTGGAAGTCCCTTTGATAATAAAAGGGAAGGAGCAGCCACAACCCAGACTGTCTTCAAATCCCCTTACTAAGGCTACAAAACCCTAATCTGTGAGCCAGGTTTTAGAAGACTGAATGTTGTTTTTAACCAGGGAATACATTTCACTGTAACCATCTTAAGGCAAACACTGCAAAGCAGTTCCAACAATTCTCTAATTTAGCTTCCATTAAGAACACTGAGTCAATTTGTGCTTACTGTAATTGTATTTACAATCTTTTCAAGCTTAAACTGGAAACTAAGCTCTTAATCATATCATTAATACCATCTAACCCACATAAACACAGTTGGCTACAATCCTACTTAAAACCTAGGCACAGGCATAACTTGCAGAACTAACCTTATACCCTCAGTGAACCTTCGTAAGATGTGGAGATGAGCTGGTCTCAGGACACCCACTATTTTAGCCTGTATTAGAGAGATTTGGTTAAATAAAGCCATGGTGCCTTTCCTGAATTTAAAGGGATAAGCCTGCAACCTCACCAGGGTCTCTCTCTGCAAATGGGAAGCACATTCCCAAAGTTTTAGCTGAAAATCAACATGGGTTGTGAGACTACAGCTCAATACTGATAAAGAAAAGCAATGCTTACCTAAGCAAGCTATTTCATACTTGTTGCTGGATTTTCCTCAGTCTTAAAGAAGAGCTGACACTTCAAATTTTTTTTCCCCACTCTTATGCAAAAGGATGGAGGCACACATGCACACAGCTGTGAAATGTGGTAGGCTATTACTTATTTACAACACTGTCAAAACCAGGCAGCTTTAACAACACAGCTTTGAGAATGACAGCAGGGGAAAAGTACACACGACACTGCAGGAACTTACACACGAGCAGAGTCACCAAGACCTTGAGTGTCATACCTGCTTCAGGTAGTTTCAGCAGGTTTTCAAGTACTTTTATCTAAAGACAAGGGGTTTTGTATCGGCTCGCAGTTAGGGAAAGACGAGCTGTGGACAAGGGCTTGTAAAAACAACTATAGACAGGAAAAAAAAGAAAAAACACGAAACAAAAAAAGCAAACCAAAACAAAACGCAGATAAATCTGAGCGGTGCAGACGGCACAGATTTAGGACAGTAGCTTGCTAGTTCTGGCTCTTGGGAAGTGACTTCACTTTTCCCAAGGAGGAGGAGTAGGCAGGCAGATGAGCATTTCCACAGCGCTCTCCCTTCCCTCATCGCGAAAACAACTTTATATCTTAAACCCCGCACTCCGCTGCTCGCGGCGCGGCACTGCCCCAGGGAACTCCACACACATACACATACACACACATACACGCAGGAGACAACGTGAGGCAGCGGCACCGTCTCCCCGCCTTGCCCCGCCGCCCCGAGGGCCCGGAGTCCCCGCGAGTCAGCGGCCGCTGTCCCCCGCCCCACGGGGCGGCCCGGCCGGCCGCTCTCCCCCCGCGCCGGTTCCCCTGGGGGAGCGGCGACCTCCCCGCCTCGGCCCCTCACGGCACCCCCGCCCCGCGGCAGGCCCGAGGCAGCGTCCCCCCCGTCTCTCACCGGCGCACCGAGCGGGTCCCGCCGCGCTCCCCGCGGTGCCGCCGCCGCCGCCTCCAGCCCGGCGG
>JAWWEU010000055.1:4042984-4079807 GCA_035583155.1 Acropternis orthonyx | reverse complement strand
CTGGCCTTGGACACCCCCAGGGATGGGGCAGCCACAGCTTCTCTGGGCAACCTGTGCCAGGGCCTGCCCACCCTCACGGGGAAGAATTCCTTCCCAATATTCCATCTAACCCTATTCTCTATCAGTTTGTAGCCATTCCCCCTCATCCTGGCATGTTATTTTAGAGGTTCTGGGATTCACAGCAGCAAGGAAAAGTGAAGACAGGCTCCTGTGGGAGAGGAGGGGGCAGGGAGGGAGAGATGAGCCTGTGGAATGACATTATAACTTTACCTGCTGGCTGAATGTATCTGTGGATTTAAATGACATCTCAGGGGACAGTATCAAACTTCTGAATTCCATTCATCCATCAGATGGGAGAACAAGACCTGGCTTTCAGTTGGGCAGGAGCTGGAGATTTCTCCTGGAGTAAATGAGCTCAGACCACACAGATAAAGAACGTCTTCTGTTCCATTTGAAAACATTTCAGGGGAGAATCATCTGTCACTTGGCTCCTGTCTGGAGGCCTCTCAGCTCTCACTGAGGTGCAGACGCTGCTGCGACAGTGATGCTTTTAAAACCCTTCCCAGTCCTTCATTCCATTGGAACTCACAGAATTTGCTTCACAGCTTCTTGTAGTTTAAAGCAAAGTGCCCAGCATGGGAAGGCTGCAGGTAATTCCATTGCAGAGCCAAATTCCTGGGAAGGCTGGGCTGGATGATTCCTGTGTCCTGCAGAACTGCTGGATTACGGATTTGACATCCCTTCACCTTTTTCCCTCCAGGAAGTGTCCTTCCATCCTGGCCAAACCCAGAAGTGAAGGAGGTTTTGCATGGGGAGTTCATTCAACTTGTCTGTGTAATCTCAAGTTTTATCTGGGTTCAAATGTAATGTTTACTATTAGAATAAGTGTATCAATATAAATGTGCCAGTTAATACCAGTGCAGTGCAGACAGAGACCTGTACTCTAATTTACAACAACACCTGGGTAAGACGTGAAGCTTCATTTATCAGCCCAGCTATGAGGATATGGATTTTGGGAGGATTTTCAGTTTTTATACCACCTGTGCTCATCCAGTCCAGAGAGAACTGCTGGTCCTGCAGGCTGTGATGCCTTTTTTTAATTGTTAAAAACTACTCATTCACCAGAAAGTTCTGTTCGGGAGGCTGAAACTAATCACAGATTTGCTATGTTTTAATGAATATTTTTAACCAAAAGATGTATTTTAAAATGTCAGAAATCCACAGATGGTTTCAGAGAAGGGTCTTCAACGTGGTTCTCCCAATATATTTTTCCTTTCCAGTGGCTTTGAGACACTCCTACCTGGGGCTACCACAGACTGCCTTGTTTAATATCTCACTTTGTCTAAATAATGACGTTTTCATTTGGCTGAAGGGGGATAACAGCTTGGAACAGAATGGAAATGCCTGTCTGTGTATGGAGGAGAAGGGGATCAGCAGCAGACACAGAAATGGGTGTTAAAGTGGGGGGCAAACTCTCAAGGATGGGGGTGAGCTCTGGGGCTCATTTAATTGCCCAAAAAAAAAAAAAAAAAGAGGGTGTAGAGGTGCAAAAGAAGAAGTTCCCCCAAGACAAAAGTAGTTAAAGATCAAGCTTGGTCTTTCTGGCTTCATTTTAAAGACAAACAACCCACCAGGGTGTAATGAAATGCCCTCAGTCCCAACCTGTCCAACCCAAGAATCACTGGAAAACTCAGTGCCTGTTTTTTTGTTAAATATTTCATCGTGATTTCCAGAACAAATGAGTTTGACTAAACTGGAGACAAGGATCTGAAATGTGAATCACTGGCTCCTTTCGTTGAGAGCTGCCATGGAAACAGATCCCTGGTTAACTTTTCTATCTACAAAGGCTGGATCGGAACACACGATCCTAATGATTTCCACCCAATTCACAGCTATGTGGGTCAGGCACAGTTTCTGTTGGATCACAAAAGAATGTGCCTCATGTGTTCATAGCATGTTTTTTTGTGCAGAATGAGAAAAACACACTGTGGGGAAAGAAAAGGGAAGGGAGGGAGGCATTTAAAGCAAAATTTCATTTTAACTAAAATAAAAAGCAACTTTTCAAATGCGAACTGTCAGGCTGGTTAACCTTCCATCCCGAGCCAGCAGAGATAGATTTTCATCTTTGCAGTGCCTTAGTTAGTGGTTCCTGGCACATTACATTAACTAATTTGAGATCGAATTATCAAATTTGCTCATTGCTGCTCGCACTAATTTGAAACCTTACAATAAAGAACAGTTTGAGAGGCAGATGAAAGGTTGCCACCCACAGAGGCTCCAAGACCTGTCCCTGGTGTATCACAGCAAGGTTCGGAAAGATTTGGGGTAATTGCAGTCATGAGCTGGAGTTGATTGAAGAAAATTATACCCCAGTTTTTTACTACAAGCTCCCCCCCACACACTTTTTCTTCCTTTTATTGTGTGTGTGGCTTTTTTAAAATTATACTGTGAAACACTATTGCAAGGGAGACAAAGTGTTGCATGTTAATAACTTTATTAAAACTTTTCTTAAAACTCTTTCAACTTTATTGCTACTGAAGTTCTGAAGGATTTTTTATATAGATGTTACCTGTGATTTCCAAGAAGTTTGAAATGTTATTGTATCTGAGCTTTTTGTGTTTGCCAAACTTTTAGGCAAAACCATGTTAATGATGTAAAATCTCTTACATTTCGTTAGCAAAGCTGTTATGGCCCTTTTGGGTCTTAGTTTTATGAGAAAAATTCCTCAATTGCTGGATTTAAAAATGATAATTGTGAGCTGAGAGCAATTTTCTAAACATTTCCTAATGCTTATAAAAGTGATGCAGCAGTTTCTTCACTGCTTGGTTGAATTACCATCCTCAAAGAACTTGCATTTTAACAAGTTGTGCAGGCTGGAGCAGTGGGGGTCCTGAGAGAGGCATTTTCTTTCTGACCTTCCTGAGATAAATAATTAAGATGGAGTCTAGATAAAGATCACTGTCAAAGGTGAGGGGTCAGCCTGCCTGGCTGACCTGAGCGCTGAAATTGCCCTGCTTGCTGCAGCAGCAGCTCCAAGGCAGCTGTGTGTCAGCAGGAAACAAAAGTTTGGGGCTCTGTGAATGGGCAGAGCACTGAAAAAGGAGAGATGAAGGAGTAAAGGGGTCTCTATTCACTGTGCAGATTCAGCAAGTGGGAGTTTTAAATGCAAATTACACTCCCTGGTCCAGGCAAAGGCAACAGGTGAAGGGATGGGAATAAGGCTTGAAATGTGCAGAGGTTAAAATCATAGAATCAGTGCATTATAGCTCATCCAGTTCCACCGCCCTGCCATCGGCAGGGACACCTTCCACTCCAAGCCCCATCCAACCTGGCCTTGAACACTTCCAGGGATGTGGCAGCCACAGCTTCTCTGGGCAATGTGTGTCTCACAGGGAGGAATTTCTTCCTAATATCCCACCTAACCCCATTCTCCCTCAGTTTGAAGCCATTCCCCTTGAGTGAGGAGCCTGAGCCCCCTTGGCAGTGAGCTGGGCCAGCTTCAGCCCAGCAGTGGGTTCTGGAATTGCTTCCTGTGGGAATTGCTGGCAGTGACTACCTGCCTCATGCCCAGGCTTCTCACTTTCTAAGTTTCCTGAAGTCACATTTTCATCTGAGAAGCATCCTGACAAAACCACAGCAAACCCTTGGATGGGAATCACCTGTTTGAACTCAATGTAGAGGAAAATCATCCCTCTTTGCCCTCCTTCTGGTGTTTGTCAGTAAACAGCCCTTCACAAGCTGTTGGTCACTGAGAGCAGTTTGGAAAACATTTATAATGAACTAATCCATTATCATTAGAAAACCAGAATGTGAGAGGGGAAAAATGGGGGAAAAAAATCCACCTCCCCTTCCAGCCCGTCTCTTCCCATTCCTGGGCTCATTCCTGTTTCCTGCACTCTGCTCTGGGGAATGTTCCCATCAGACAACTCAAAAAGTTGGGGTTTGCCCCTATAATAGTTGCAGATCTGTGTGCCTTGTGCCAGGATGGAGCAGCCCAGCCCTGCCCACTCTCCCAGGCAGATTTCAGCTCTCAAGGGCAGCGAGGAGCTGCAGTTTCCCGATTCTTGGGGGGTGTTGGGGGAGCGCAGCCTGCCCTGGGGGGCCCTCACTTAGGGGGGTGCCTGGGTTGGCCCCCTGTTCAGCCACAAAGGGAAGGGAAGGAGCTGTGCCTTTAACTGTCCCTGCAAGATCTCTGCAGCCTGGGCTGCTCTTGTTTTGAAGAGGGAGTGCTTGGGGGCTCGTTCCAGAGCTCAGTGACAGAGAGGAAACAGGGCCAGGAATAAATGGCCTGTTGATTTACTCAAGTTACATCATTTTCTTCCCCTCAAGAGCCTATAAATCTCACGCTCCTTGTAAAAACAGAATTTAAAAACAATTGAGAGCTTCTGAGACGACCCCATAGCTTCCAGCCGCTGTGGCCTCCGAATATAGAGCTGCCTTTCACAGCCTGGCCCACTTGTTTCATATTAGATACTGGGGAGCCCTGCTCCCAGCTAAGCAGCAGAAGCTGTTAAGATATTTTATAGTCATCCTAGTGGTTTAGATAACACTCTCCCCATACAGAGAGCGGGGCTTTAGCCAAATAGCAGCTTCCTGGCTTGGCCATGGAGCACCAAGCCATTAATTCACATGTCCAGGTTTCTCCTCTCCCCTCTAATATTTCTGATCAAAGGCACCCAGGCTGGCAGAGGTGCCTCTGTTAAAAAGTGGGTTCTTGTGATTATTGTACAATTTATGGCCTCTCTGCTCTGAGGGTTTGTATTTTAAGAAAAATGCTCAGTTGCTGAAGTTGCTGCACTGCTCGTTAGTTTTGCTTTCAGTCTCACAGGTGAAGAGATTTTTAAATTCAATGGGGATTTGTGGTTTAGTGTTTTTTCATTGCTAATGTGACACGGTGAGCTGCAGCACCCTGGGTTAGTGTTTTGGGTGGTTATCAGTGTCTGGGGGCTGAAACAGAGACTGCAGTGAACAGTGACTATTTTAATGTGGCAGTGCCCCAGTGAGTTGCCTTGGGCCAATTCTCCCCTCTGAACTGAACCAGGAACTGGCATTTAATCTGTCCTGATATCAGGACCCAAAGTCTTGAGGAAAAGTTTTATAATTGTTACATGGGAATGTGGAATTTATTGAGCAAGGACTGGAGTTACTAAAGCTGAGTGGGACCTCATGCCTTAATCTATGACTGTAAAAACTCAGTTCAGGAGTCTCAGGAAACCTTGAGGAAACATAAGGGGCTTTTCCCAGTGTATTTGCAGCCTTTTGCCACCGTGTGTTGTAATGTGATGTATGTAATGATGTCCAAGAGGCACTTCTCAGCCCAATCCAAGCTTTCTAGTGGCCAACGTCCAAGTTTTCACACCAAAGCCCTGCAGTTCTGCTCACTTTATTGCAGCTGATAAGCTCTAATGTGGCTTCCATACTATTAGGTGTGTAAACATATAAAAATCTGTAATTTAAACTGCTTTCTTAGCCATAAACTGTGAGTGAAGATTGTTCTTTTCAGTCAGTAAGGGGAGGGTGATGGTTGCTGCACTTGGCTGTGCTGTTCCCGGCTGAACTAGAGATGGGAGAGTTGGTATTTCCCTATCAAGGGATGCTTTGATGATGATATTGTGGTTAAGTGCAGGAAAAGCAGAACTAAATAATGAAACCAGCAATTCCTTCTAGACTGATTTTCTTTTTCCCTCCCCCAAGAAAAGAAATAAACATACAAGTTGACAGAGTTCAGAATTGCAGTTGTGCTCGTGCTGGCTCCCGGCCACCCCAGCACAGGGGTGAGGGAGAGGGAATCCCTGCAGGCACAACTCATACAAACTAAGTGGATTTACTTATCATTTATGAAAACAAAAAGAAGGTATCTGATTAATCACTGGGTGGATTGGGGATGGTTTCAGCAGCAGTTTATCAGGTGCTGTGTCCTCACCACACTCTGATTCCAATTTGCACTTTCCTTTTAGAGGTTTCCAAGTGACTCAGTGGCTGGGTTAAAACAGCTGGGGGATGTTTCCCTACCCAGACCTTTCAGCCTGATGAAACTCTGTTAATCCAGGAGGATGCCTGTAGACAGTAAGACATACAGGCTTACACAGACAGAAGTTTAAGGTAAAATTTATGCATATATACACACACATACATATATAAATACATATATTTACAGGGATATAATTGTATGGTTTGTGGAATTTGCTGCCAGCTATTAATTTTGAACTTGACTTAGTGCTGCCCTAGTGCCTTTGAATTTGCAGAGAGATTTGCAGGAGAACAACATCATTAAAGCTGGACTAGTCCAGCTTGCTCTGATATTCAGGAGTTTAAGGACTGGTCGTTACAGTTGTTGCCTCTGGTGCACGTTTACAATAATTTTTGTCCGTTTTTCTGGCCCAGCACTGTAAAGCAGGTTGAGAATCTAGTTCACATCCCCTCCATAAATGGCAGAACCGCCTGTTTCCCTCTTATTTCCCCTTTCAGGAGGAACAATGCCCGTTTCCACATCTCCAGGAACCACCCAGTCGACCAGTTGGGTGAGCAGAAGCAGGTTCTGAATCCCACTGGTGCACACAGTGTTTTCTTTCACCAGGGTATTAAAAAGCAGCTAAGAAAGAGACCTCACAGATGCCAGGAGCTGTTGAGCATTGAGTTGTAGCCTCCATGGAGCTTCAGTTCCTCCGCTGGGTAGATAGGCAGCGTTTTTCATGCTGTTTGACAGTTATCTCCTCACCAGCATTACTGGGCTTATACATCCCCTTTCAGCAGCTCCAGATAGAGCTGACAGCAGGGGGATTCTGTTTTGTCTCAGCGAAGAAAAAAAAAAAAAAAGGTGGTCTTTTGGCAGTAGCCAAGGCCACACTCAAGCACCAAGGGGCACAATGTCTCCTCTGTCTCGGAGAGAAAATAGCTTCTGACAGGAATCAGCTTTCAGTCAACTGCCAGGCCCCTCTCGTTCTGGGAGGCCAGACCTGCGGCTGCTGAGCAGATAACCTGTTATCAGGCTCGCTGAATGCGCAGCTCAATTGCCTCACGCTGCTCTTCCTGCAGCTTCTGGGGGCCAAATGTAAAATACCATCCTTGGGAGAATTTGTCAAAGTGGGGAAAAATGTAAGTGGAAGGAAGGCAGCGCCCTCAGTGGGTGCACAGAGTCCCCCTCAAGCTTGTCTGTGCCTCAGTGTGTCCTGGTCTGCCGGGGGGTTTTTGGGACAGGGCTGATCGTGTGTGTGTGCTCAGGTTGTTGGAATGGGCAGAGATGTGTTGGGACGAGCTTGTATAGGGTGTGAGTTGGATTATTTGGACCTGGGAATTTTTCTAATTATAACGTAACCTATATGGTTATAACATGCTTATGACATACATGATTGTAACGTGACCTTTCTTCACAGAAAGGGTGGTCAGGCACCAAAAGGGGCTGCCCAGGGAGGTTTGGAGTCCCCAGCCCTGCAGGTGTCCAAGGCATGACTGGACATGGCACTCAGTGCTCTGAGGTGGCTGACAAGTTGGGGATCGGGCACAGGTTGAAGTCGATGGTCTGGGAGGGCTTTTCCAACCCCAATGATTCTGGGACTCTGTGATTCCCTGAAAAGTTTCTCTAAAGTGTTCTCTAAAGTAGTGATTTAGCCCTCACAACTCTCCTCGGAAATGAGTATTGGTGGGTAGGCAGAGAGGGAAGAGGGAAGGACGCCTTTCAGAGGTACCTTAATTCTGATGTGTTCCCATTGCCTTGCTGTGCACTGGAGTCCTATAAATCCCGTGTTCTGGGCACTGCACAGGGACATCTCCTCCCTCTCTCCCTTCTCACAACCCCCTGATAAATTCAGCCTTTTGGGTGTCCAAAGTATCCAAATATGCTGAAAAAAAAACCCAAACAAATCAAAACACAGAAAGCAAAACTTACTGTGGCTTCTGCAAGGCTTGTGGTGAGCACAGCAGCACCTCATGATGGACAGCTTTAGGCCAGCTCTGCCCAAATTTGCTCTAGGATCAATCCAAGTTTTTTTAATCCATACACCTGGTATGAAAGGAATCAGCTGTTGCCCCCATTCCATGGAGCCCTTACCCACCCACCCTTTTGTGCACCAGGAATCATTTTCCACTGAGGCCATACACAATTAGGGCCAACAGAGCTAGATGGGCCTATTATAGTAATTCTGTTTATGCTGACAATAAGTTATTTGACCTTCAGGCTGATCATGTTTCTAATAGGGAATATACCAGCTCACTCACCTGCTGATACTGTTAAATCCATTGCATTGGCATCTGGGATGCTGCAGTTGGGCTGTTTAAAGGCAGGGAAAGAGTATTGAGGAAGAAGTTCTCACCTTAAAAAAAGCTTTTCTCTCCTCCAATAAAAATCTTGTGAAAATAGGACACTTTTCTTTCTCCTGGCTAGGGACAAAGGTCTTCTGAATAATTCACTCCAGATTAACTTGTTTGTTCAGGCTGCCTAGAAAGTGATAAACCAATTAAGAGGGGGATGAAAGTGAAGCTCAAAGTTCCTCTAATCACCTGTAGGTGCAGTTGAACATTCATAAATCAAACTGGGATACTTTAATTACCGCAACATATTTTGCAAAATATGGGCTGCACTAACCTCACTGAAAACATCCTTCCAAGCTCCTCCTTCAGAGGCTCTGTTTCTTCACAGATGTTTAATGTAAAAGGGTTGCACACTCTCGGCTCATGAACCTGTACATCAGTGAGCCTCTGAAAGGAGAAGCCTGGCTTTTGCAGGAGAGCAAGGAGGTTTTCCCTGTTCTCTGGGGATGTGTATGGATGGCTACAGGATTCTCAGGGAAGGGGAGAGATTTTTGAGGTGGTGTTTATGTTTTTCTGTCTTCATATCAAAGTAAAGAAATAGCTGTGCATCCCAAAGGACCTGTCTGAAATCCCTGGGTCCTGGGATCAATCTTTTATCAGCTGCAGCACTTGGCTCTTCATCTCTTGCCCCTCAGACCAAGTGTTTGTTGCCCCTCCCAACCCTGTCTTGATCTTTCTGCACCACCTGCCTCGGGGTCTGGAGCAGTTACAAAAATAAAGAGGAGAGAACACACAAAGCTCATCACGAGTTCAAAGGCCCACAGACACGTTGTTCAGGGCAGGCTCTTGGTGCTATCTGGGACATGACATAGTTTGCCCAACAATTTGGGGACTACTGTGCACTGTCAGCTCTCACTGTCCCGCGGGGCACGGGCAGCTCTGGGCGCAGGAGAAATGCTTTCATGTCACTTTTATCTGACACTGGACGCCTGAGACAAGTTTACAGAGGTAGCGCTGCATTCTTTTTAATAAATAGTTGTGGGATCCTGCACGGTTTTCCTTGGGGGCCGATTCACCAGGTCACTTGGCTGAGCAAAGGCTGCACCATCCCAGCCTGGGAGATGATTCCCTTGAAGAATGGTTTCCTCCCATTATCCAGCGGCTCTGGGTAGGACGAGATGGGGAGCTAAGAATGCCTCTCAAAGGCACCAGCAGGTGCAGCACAGGTATCAGGGTCAGCCTCTCCCCCGTGGAATTGCTGGAGGACCACTTACCTCACCAAGGTGTTCCCTCTGTTAGGGGTCCAAGCTGCGTCACTTGCACACTGAAATATGGTTTGGAGTAAATTGTAACAAAAATTTCAGTAGTCATAAATGTGAAAAGCAATTTTATTTTTAGGTTTGAAGGTTTTGTGTGTTTTTAATTTGCAAAATATTAAGTAAAACTGCAGGCTGAGGTTTTGCTCACACAGCAGGACAATGCCCTGTCACTGAGCAGGGTCGGAGGAGAGAGCCTAAGCCCACAGGGAGTAATACATTCTTTAAATACAGTTTTGTGGGAAAAAAAAAAAAAACCACCTAAAAAACCTTGGGCTTCTGAAGGCTGACAGTTAATTTTTAGGGGAAGAAGTTTAAATATTGTCTCACAAATAAATGGTTCTTCTCCCAAACCATTAACAGAGCACATCTATTTCGGCCACTTGAAGTTTTCAGGGGCACTCGTGTTGTAGTTCCCTTAATTGTCTCGAGTCCTTTCCCCACCGAAGCTCCTCAGCTCAAGTGGTCTGGCTGTGAGACGTGATAAACCTCCTCCAAAGCCAGGCTAAGTATGAGAGGGAGTTCTGATAAGAGCTGCTGTGCAGTGCATCCTCAGGGAAGGAGCCGGTTATCTGACAGTCCCCTTGAATTTGGGCCTTAAACAAAAGAGAACATTCATCAAACCCACCCATTTTTATTGCTCATAATTCAAAGCAATTCTGGTTTGAATGTAGATGTCCTGATTTCTAATATCTGTTTTTAAAGGGCAAATTGCTTCATAAAGGGTAGATTGTTTTAAAGGGGCTTTGCAGGTTGAGATTTACCATCCACAGCACAACGAAAATATATTGGAAGATGGTGCTTCTTTTATTCTTTAAAGACCCAGAGCCAAAGGACTTTGTCACCTGTTTGCTGCTGTCAGAAAGAAAACCCTGTATTTGCAGCCCTGATTCAGGGTCAAGAGGTAAGGAGATAAGGCTCCTCTTTTGTGAATGGGAGCTTGACTTTCAGAGAGCAGGAAGCAGGACTGAATGCGGGGGGAAAGGCAGGAGTCAGGATGGTGAAACTCCAGCCTTCTCTCATCTGATAAGGGAAAGACACCAAACTCGGCTCTGCTGGGAGCCCATGGAGCCGGCCCTGGCTGCCGGGGTGTTGGTGTATTGACAAGCAAGGCAGTGCCATCATTTAGCGTTTGGGACCAGGACTGGAGGCGACCCCTGCCCCGCTCCCCCCAGCTATCCCCCTGCAGAATAACAAGCTCTTATTTCAGTGTGAGTTGGGAAGAGCCAGGGTACGGTTTGGCGGGGAAGGAGCTGGGGTAGCCCTTCTTTCCCTCCTTCCTTCCCTCCATCCTTCCCTCCTTCTCTCCTCCCTTCCCTTCCTCTGGCTGAAAACCTGCATGAAAACAGAAAGTGGCCCAATGAAAATAGCGCAGAGTTACTTCAAAATCTATACCGTGATTTCAGGTTTTTCCTGGACTGTGTGAATGTAATTAGGATTTGCCTGCATCAAGCAGCAGCTCCCCAGAAAATCATCAATTAATTGATTCCAATTACTCGTAATTGTTTCTCATACATTTCAATTAGTCCGTGGTGCTGCTACCAGCAGTACCAGTCGTTTATACAGGTAATCAACGTGCCTTTAATGACTGTCATGGAAGAAGTTGGGGGAAGGAGTTTAGGGAGGAATGACAACATTGTGGATGTCAAAAAGTGCCGATGGTTTCTAGAGACAGAGAAAATAACCAAACTGAACAGGGCAGAAAATCATAGATTCATGGAATTGTTTGGGTTGGAAGGGACCTTAAAGATAATCCAGTTCCAACTCCCTTCCCTACACCAGGGTGCTCCAGCCTGGCCTTGGACACTTCCAGGGATGGGACTACTACAGCTCCTCTGGGCAACCTGTGCCAGGGCCTCACAGGGAGGAATTTTTTCCTGATACCTAATTTATTAAACTCCAGTTCTGTCAGATTGTACCTAAGCATGGTTAGGCACCCTGCCTCAGACAGCAAACACCTCAGCTTTGTCCTTGCCTCCGATCCATATGGAAATCCAAAGGACTGAAAAATCAGAGGTTTATCAAACCAATAAAGCTAATGAAATAATTAAAAGGAGAAATATTGAACTTATTATTGTAGATATTTTCATATTGATTAGAGATGTCATTTTGTAATGAATATTTCAAAATTGACTCTCAACTGCAGCAGCAGCTGCTACTTTCAGTGTTCTTAGAGAGCCCTTGGAGTGTCTGTCCGTGGTGGTGCAGAGCAATCCTGCCCCAGAGGGAAACAGTGGGCTCTCTGCTGTGAGGAGCTGGTGCTAAAGGTGGGGTATTATGGCTTATGGAACCAGCAATGCCCTAAAGACTGCAGAGGGGAAATGGGTTGCATTTCTTCAAAATTAGGGATTTGCATTATTTGGGATGTGTTGAAGAAATGGCAAACTAGGACTGGATTGATGAAACCTCAATGGAGGGAGGCCCTTTTGTCATCCCTCACAGGGTTTTGGTCAGTGTCAGGGTTGAATGTTTCTGGTGTGCTGAAGTATCCCTAAAAACTGATATTGATCCCAGTAATGCTGTTTTTCCCATTATGTGTGCTTGTAAATCCCAAATTATGTTACTTTGAGCCTGTTGTGCTAGACATCACCACAATATCCACATTGCTAAAACATCACATTGCCAGAATACCCATTCTGCAGGCAGACTGTGGGTATTTACATTTTAATAAGGCGGTTAATTATTTTTTCCATTAGGAAAAAAGTGATTTAGGATCTGTGTGTCTGCAGTGTGTTGTGCCGTGTACAGTCAGATTTTTAACAGGTTTCTGACTGTCATAATGTAGCAACCACTAATTCAAATAGGTTGTGGGTAAGATGAAAAAAGTATTGGAAATCTAATATTTTGAATGTTGTCAGTAGCAAAGTCTTGCAGAGGCTACTCAGTGCGGCTTGAAAAAGCCCATTATTCACCAGACTGATAACAGTATCTGGGGTTTAATTAATATTGGTGATTTTTTTTATGTGTATGGACTCCATTCTCAGCAGAGTAAAGATGTAGCAGCAAACAAAGCCTGGGGTCCTTAGGTCAGGGACGGTCACTATGGAGCTGATATCAGTTACAGAACAGACAGGAACAGATTTCGTTTATCTGACACTGAGCATTGTGCTGGAAAAGTTGGCAGTGCTAATAATTAGAGATGGGAGTGCTGGCTAAAGGAGCCCTGCTTAGCCTGTAATCAATCTTTTCCCCCCCAGAAAAAAAAGAAAGAAAAAGAGAGCAAACGAGGCAGTGCACACCTGCGAGGGTCCGGGGGACTTGAAAGGGATGGGGAAAGTAAGATCCCATCTTAGGCAAACACTGGATGCTTTCTGTGCTGAGGTCAAGCCTCAGCTCTGAATGTGTGAGGGAAAACAATCCAATCCACCTCTCCAGGTCCATTTCCTGCACAGCTTTTTGTTGTCGTTACCGGAGGGTGGGTTTTGGTGATTCTTACTCAAATAACTCTGCACGCTGAGGCTCTTGGCTCTGTATTGGGGCAATTCCAGGAGTCAGAAACATCACCATGGGGAGACCTGAATCTTGTCAGGGTTGAGTCCTTAGAAAGGTGAGGGGAAGGGTGTCTGAGCTCTGGGGGAGGAGTTCGTGTTGCCAGTAGGCAAAGGAGTTTCATCAGCTAACGAGGAGAACTCCTGCCATGAAAACAAGTGGGAATGTGTATTACAATTCAAGATAATTGTATGGAAAAGAAGGAAATAGTGTGTGGGAATGTTCCTGTCTGTGAATGTTTCTGTCTGTAGAGTGAGCAGGCAGTTCCTGGTGACACTGCACGTCCCCAAGTGATGCACATTCCCACACCTGTGGGTGCAGGGCTGGGAAGGGCAGGTGTGTGCAGTCAGACCTGTCCGTGTGGGTCACACTGAATTCGGGGTGAGGGCAAGGCCTCGTGGTACAGCCCACTGAGAACTGGGCTGAGCTGTGTCCCATCGCTCTGACTGATGACTGTGCTTGGCTATCAGGTAGTTATGAGTTTTGACTTCTAATAAAGGCTGTGTCAGGCCCTGGAGACATTTGACATAATTTGAAAAATATGATGTAAAAAATTTCCCCAAGTGTTTCAAGAGCCACATCCCTTCAGTGGCAAAGCAGGCGACAAGGGAAAGGAAAAATGCTTCCACATTGAGGCGGTCCTTGCACAAGACTTTGCATTCTGTGGCTACACCAATAACAATCAGATATTCTTTTTGGTTTTATTTCTGGGAAGAAAAGCTTAATGGAGAAGGAACTGGAGCAAAACTTTGTTTGTTCTGAAGAAAATGCCATTTGGGCCTCAGCTTTTCATGGTGGAGATGTGGCCAGAAGAGAGTGTTACCTATCCCGCTGATCCCTCCCTGGAGAGCCGCTGTCAGAGGTGGGCCAGGGCAGATATACCCATGGAGCTGTCACGGCTCCGCATGACAAGGTTGTAACACCCACGTGTCCTGGAGCATGTCACCTCAGGGACACAGAGGAGAGACCTTTAGTGTGTGGGTGTCATCACTTGGAGGTTCCAGAGCACATCCCAGTTATGAGCAGTTAATGATGACACAGGCAAGGGACGGTGATCAGTGGCCACTTCCAGAAGGCACAAGAATCTGAGATGTGAAGGGCTGATCAAGCCACTGGAGGTGGTGGGAGAGCTGGGCCCCGTCCTGCCCCTGTGCCCCATCCATGAGCCAATGCTGCCTCTAGAGCACACAGAGGAGCATCGACCGCGTGCACATTTAAACAATATGGGCTTTGTGATCTGCTGAGCTGTTTCTGCCCAAGTGGAACCTCCTCAGAGCACTGCGATTTCATTTTCGCTTTCAAAATCGACTTTTCCTGGCACGCTGGGTATGGCAAATGTTTATCGGGTTTTGCTTTTATTTATAACGATTGAGAAAAGTCATTATGATGTTCCTGGTCAGTTTAATCCATGCAGAGCACGTGAGCCCGAAGTGTTTATGTTTTCTGCTCTGTGCGTTTAGTCGGCCCCTTTTACAGCTTTCAGCAGGACACGGCGCATTTCTGGCAGCTCATGTTCTGACATGGTGTTACCCAGCAGGGGAGAAATAAAGGGAGGATGTTTAGGTTAATGTGGTTTAATAAAAGATCTGGTTTTACGTCTGGAAAAGGCATAGAGAAGAGTCTTTATCCTAGTGTTGATGGTAAGGGATCTGTCAGTCTCCAGACTCAATAACACGTTTTGGATATGAGGAAATAATACAGAAGATGCAGTGATTTTTCATAGTTTAGCTGGTGGGAACCAGATTGTCAGACTTGGGTGTTTCCCAGATCCCACAAGTTGATCTTTCTGAGTTCCTCCGTTAGATCATTTACAAAAGAAAAATGCCACCGGCAACAAGAAGCTCTTTTAAAAAGCAGAGGGGAAGGAAAAAAGCAATCAGAAAAAAGGAGAACATTCACGTTGGGATGAAAACTGCTTTGGGATAACCCACAGATCTTAGAGCGGTAAGAGAAGCAACCCTTGTCATTGAAGATGGATATTTTGCCAGGAGAAGGTGCTCCCATGGTGGATCTCATTGTGATCATCTTTTTCCTTTAGCTGATGCAGTGGCAGGCAGGGAAGGGGCAGCATCAGATGGATGTTTTGCAGTAAGACTCCAGATCTCAGGGGGGTGTTTTTCCTTGTTTGTTTGTTTGGATTTAGTTTTAAGCAGTTCATTAATTAAGCAAAATTTGTCATTTGTCTGGTGCAAAGTGGTTACGTGGTCTGGGGCTTGCACTGCCTGTGGTTGTCCTGGGGGTACAGAGAGCGATCCCACGGTTGTTACACACTGGAACTGCCTTTTCAGTTTTCAGTCCTTAGAATGGGAATTTCAGGTTTTACCAACCTCCTGTGGTTATTCCTGTGGTGCTACTGACAGCTGGAGCTCTAAATCGAGTCAGAGAGATGATGAACTCAATCTTACAGTTAAGACACTAAGGAAAAATAAGTCCCAGAACTTTCTCGAAGTTGAGCAGATCATCAGTGACACATCAGGGCACGTGCCCGAGTGTTTTGCCATTCCAGTGCCGTGAGCAGCAGATCATTTTTCCTATTCATGGCTCTCAATAGAACAGGATTGCCAGCTGCAGGCCGGGATGGGAAGAACACAGGGATTGTTCCTGTTGAGAGCAGGCAGAATGCACCAGCCTTGTTGTGCCTGTTGCCTATTTCGGTTGCCTGAGCCCTCCTGATTTAGCCAGTGGTGTCTGACACACTCCCAGTGTTATATTTGTTATATATTTGTTATATTGTGTTATATTTACTTCGATTTCAACTCCTAGGAATTTTTCCACATCAGATCGGTTTGATGGCCTTTTATTAAAAAAAAAAAAATTTTTTTTACCGTGTTTTTTGCATAATTTAAAATATCCACACCCACTGCATTATGGGTTAACAACAGCAAAGTGTGCAGAGGATTCCCTGTGACCTTCTCAAAGATGTTTGGTGGGGACTTGAAACCATCCCTGAAACCATTCCCTGCCTGCCATGCCCCGCACTCCTTGTCCATCAGGAGGGAGACACAGCTTCTGCCAGGGAAAAGTGGCAAAACACACCTTCTAAAAATTGTGGTTAGAAGACTGATGCAAGGTAAAACAGGGTAAAATGTTCTGACATCATTCTAATCTCTGCTCCCCTGACTGGGAGATGCTGTGCTCTGGGCGTGCTTCTTTTTCTCCCAGATTCCAATCTGGGAGACGCAAAAGAAGGATTTTTATGTGAAGATATTAGGAGAAAATGCTGTTGTGATTTTCAGATGTGGGAAGGGAATTCCACCGTTCAGCCACTAGGAATAAGTGTGTAAATGAAAGCTCCTGGACCCTGCTCATGTTCTGGTGATGATAGGAGAGTAAAGCAGCTGTGCGCTGGATGCTGATGGAAGCGTCCCAGTAGCTTTGGTCTGAAATTACAGTCATAATTCTTAAATTATAGCAGCCAGGAGTTAATGTATTTCTGCTCAGTATTGTCAGTGGCAAAGCAAAGCCCATTAATTTCCCACTCAGTGTTTGTTTGAGAAATCATCCCCTGTCAGCTGCTGCTGGCGGACGTGTCTCCTCGCCGCATTCCTAGACATGCTCCCTGTCTCCCAGCGAGGGTCCAATCCCTGCGGGAGATAAGATACAACCGGCATTCACCGGGAGGTGTCAACGGGCTGCTTTATGACACATGATGAGTGATAAAGGCTGTGGAGAGGTGCTGATGTGGCCACATTAGTTAATGAGGTCATAGCAGAAGTTGCTGCCCCACTGATAACCTGCAAATCCAAATAATGTGGAGATAGCAGTGGGGTGTTCAGAAGTCCTGTCCCCATATTCTCTTGCTGTCCATCACAGTCAAGCACCCAGTCAAAGAAAAAATAAGATGATGCTTCCAGAAGGGGAACACTCATTCCTTCTGCAGCTCCCGGAGCTGGTCCAAGCTGGGGGAAAGCAGTGGGATATAGAGATTTCTGCACGGGCTTGGTAAAGTGCTGTCACATGGAGCCCTGCATTCTTTTTGTGTCTAAGAAGAGATTTGTTATATTGAATTAACAGTTCTGGATCTCATTGGAAATGCAGGGCTTCAAGAGCTTCATGTGTAGGTTTGGGAGAGTAAGTTTGGTGTAAATGTCTTAAGGCTTGGTGAAATCCTTGTTGCCACTATGTGTGTACCAGAAGAGTTACTGTCCTCAGACGATGCTCTTTTTCACTGATGCTTCTAAATAGGTGAAGGGAATACTCCTCTTGTGTCACAAAAAGAGAATTGTGTTTCTCTAACAGTATTTTCAGTGAGGAGCAGATGGAGTCTCCCTGGAGCCCCTGTGGAGGAGGGAGGGTCTGGCCCGGGGGTCCCAGTGCGGCACATCCTGGTGGTAACGGTGTGGGAGCATCGGCCTGGGCTGGGACTGACAGCAATGTGGGCATCCAGAGCTCCTGACAGTGTGGGAGATGCCCTGGAGAGCTGAAAGAGGGACAGAGAAATGCAGCTTGTTAGGACACGTGAGAATGAGAGCTCCATTGGGATTGTCACTGTCTCCTGCACAGAGAGGATGCTCGGCTGGTCCCCTTCCGTCTGCAGCAGTGGTGGCTTGGCAGATGTCAGAGCTGTGTACACAGGCATTGTGTCAAACATCACATGAGATCTCATGGAGCTGAAAATCATATTGTCACTGAATAATAAAAAATGCCCGGAATTTGGAAATCTGTTGAAATATGCTGGGTTTCGCCCTTTTTCTCTTCGTAAACAAGTCAAGACCTGGCAACGTCTTGTCGTGCTGGTAGTGAACTTTCTGTCCTTCCCTTCTTAGCAGCTCAGGTCTAATTTATTTAATCATTGGAGCAAAGTTTCAAAGTGCTCCATGCCTCCTCTTTTGTTTCTAAGGTTCAGATGTATTTTTAGCACTTGTTACTGAACTGGGTCTGTGCATTGGAGAAGAATTAATTATTGTTTTGGGTTTGTTGTTATTCAGACGTTCAAAAAAAGGGGATTTACAGACTTTGAACACCTCAGGGGCTTTGTTATATGCCGTTTGTGTGTTGTTGGGGTTTTAATGATGATTTGGGTTTTAATATAAATTCAGCACTGCTGAAAGGTGACGGCCCTACCCAGTGGAGCCCTGGGTTACCCACGTAACCAGTTTAACCTCAGGAGCAGCACAGTGTCCCCAGGAGGCCCCAGCACTCCCCCGAGGACCAGAGTGTGCAGAGAAGCTCCAAAGGCAGGAGAACGCCCTCTCCCTTGGGAGGAGAGGAGCTCACTTTAGGAACTAAACTTCCACACAAATGCTACAAAAGCGGTTGAAGTTCCCCCCGTCTTTAATAACTAAAAACTGGTTTTGGAGGTGGGAAGGCTCCAGCCTTCCTAAATTGAACATTTACCAGTTGATCAACATGTGAACTCTTCTATCAAATCTTCTGATAGTACTTTTGGTGGATGTTCTAAACCATATGGATCCATGATGCAATTAATAAGATGTATATGTGATCTTGGCTGTGTTCCTTTGATAAGAAATCCAGCTTTTCTTTGTGCCACAATGAGGTGATGGTGGAAGGAAGGCTGGGGTTTGCCATCAGGCCCATGAGCACAATGTGTTTCTTCCAACTTTTAGTGCAGCTTTGTACAAACTCCTTGCAAACAAATATTGACTTGGGGAAAATGTGTGGAAATTAGAAACTAGTAGCATGGGTGGGATTAGGCTGTAGGGAATGTCCTGGGATTTTGGTTGGTGCTGATGGCTTTATTTTATTGGAAGCATTACGATTCTCATGAGACAGCCATGTAATCTGCTACTTAGTGCTCTACAAGGCTGTTTTCTGGGTAATGGGATAAACACCCAGCCTTTGCAGGAGTTCCAGACTCCCCAGTAAGATGGACTTACCTTCTCCATGTGGTTGGTTTGGTGTTTCTCCTGTGGTGGACACTAGGTTTTCCCAGCCCTGCACAGAAGTATAGGGAAAACTGGGAAGAGAGGCAGGAGGCCACGTGGGGCTCAGCCTTCTGAGCCTGGAGCTCTCCATGTTCCTGCTGCATTAATGGGGACCTCAGCTGGGCCAGTGTTTGTAATGAGGTTTGCAGCCATCTGGAGATGACTCTGACTCCATGAGCTAACAGCAAGGCACCAAACAACGGTAACGACTCTGATGCCTTTCCCTGGGTGGCTTATTTGCTCTGATTTCGCTCCTGAAGCTGTTTTGATGCATTTCCCAGGGCCTGCTGCCATGTGGAGTGCTGCGTTACCTGTTCTGCTCTGGGTCTTGTCTTGTCTTTCTAAAATTCTGCCATTAGACCATAAGTAATTCTTACCTTCCACTTCCTGTTACTGCCTCGTACAGTCTCACCTGCTTTGAGTTTGAAAAGAGATTTTACATTTGAGTCATTTTTTGGCACATCTTTTAAAGAAACTCCCACCTGGTTCTGTTGCTGGTGTGAGCACGAGTTACCCTGTGCTCTCCTGCACCTTCGCTCTGTCCTTCTATTCATTCTCTCCTTTTTTTTTGTGTCTCACTCTTCCTCCCTCCACGGGCCCAGCCTCTGTGATTAAGTCTGCAGCTCTCCTGCTGTTTTTAATAGGCCTGTAGACCTGACCATCTGATGAGAACCAAACTGCACAGCGTGCTCCTGAATACTTTCACTGGAATCTCCTAATGCAGGGTATTAATCATTACTGTCAAACCATTCAGGCCCTAAATGTGTCCACCCAGTATAAAATTATACTAAACAGGAGGGGAAAAAGGACTTGGCCCATATTAAAACCAGACATTAGACAGTCCCCTGACTTGCCAGGCATGATGGCCAAGGGCACTGTCCAGTTTGACAAACAATGGTGGGTATTCAGCATGGGCTGCTCGTGATTGACGCTCATAAAGGTGCCAGAAAATAGGCATAATGAGTTAAAGGAAATATAGAAAGGCGTGGCTTCCTTGTGCATTTACTAACCCAAATTCCTGGGAAATGCTTTGCTTGTGTGTGTAGCTCAGATGCATTTACCTTGGTGATCTGAATAAATGTCGGTGCAGTTGGGTCTTCTTTTGCTGCAATTAGAAAGCAGGAATTGCTAAATCAGTTGCTGTCATACTGAGTTATTGTACAGACAGAGCCCGGGGATTTCTTGCTTCGGTGTCTCACTTGAATTTGATCCTGGGAAGTGCAGAGCACAGCGTGGTGGGAAAGCATAGGGTTACTCGCCAAGGCTCAGGAAAGGTAAGGCTGTTTCTCTGCTAGCTGTGAATTAGCCATGCATGTTTTAAACCATATTTGTCCCTGCTACTCCTAAGCTGCCAGGGAATGCAGCCCCTTATATTAGAATATGCCTTTTTTCTTTTTTTTCCTCCCAAAAAAGCTGTTTCTAATTCTCTCCTGTAAGAATGCCTTTATTCTTTGGAGTTGGCAATAAAAGTTAATCGAGTGTAAAATAAAAGTTACATAAGGTGAGTGGTAAAACTTTATTATTACTGATGTTGGGTTTATTGATGACTCCATTTGGTGTTATGAGCCATGGCATCCCACCAAGCCCACTGCATGTTCCTGCCAGCCCCTGACAGGCTGAGCTGCGCAGCCGCCTGCGGCGCTGCTCCACGTGGGGATGGACTGGCACCCTCAGATGTGCCTGGCCTGGCCCGAGGAATTTACAGGGAAAGCTCTCCAGCCACCAATTACGATATTCTTAGGTACATGCAGGAGGTTTTACTGGCAAACAAGGGGAACTGCTGGTCGTTCCAGCAAGGCCAGTGCTCCCTGTGTGCTCTGAGTGACAGCGCAGTGAGAGGAGCGGCCAGGGATGGGGCAGCCACACAGCTCCCACTGCCAGGGGCTGCTCTCCCTCCACAGGGAATTTTTCTAAGCCAACCTACATAAACAACTCACCCATAGTGTTCTGATCAAGAATCCTGAGAGGGAGGGATGAGGTGGAAGAGTCCCCAGCCCTGCTGCAGAACTTTGGCACCAGACCGGAGGTTCCAGCTCCTCAATACAGAGTTTTCACTCCCTTTTCACACGGTGTTCAGATGGTATGCACTCATCCTGCCCCACAGGAACATGTAAGCCCAGTAAATGTAAAACAGAACATCCACACACATAGCAGTGTGCAAACTGAATAAGTTACCTGCCTTTTGAGTCTGTCGTTAGCTGTGTTAATTGCCTTGAGTGACTAATATGGTAACGTTAATGGTTCATACATTTATTTCAGTATAGTACTGATTTAAAGCTCTTTTTCCCCCCATTAATATGTGTCTTTGATAAATGTGGCTTAAAATATCAGGGTATTTGGCACTTCTGAAAATCTTGCTAAGTTTTTCTTTCTTTACTATCTTTTTCATTTATTCTTCTAAAATCTGATTGGAGCAACAATGAAAATTTAATCAGCCAGCTGATACTGCAAAGTGCAGTAGCAGTGCAGGTTTCCTACCCTGACTTGCATTTTAGATTTACAGTGCAGTGTGAAAAAAAACCCCAAATCCTCCTAGAATTGTGGTGCAGCAGGTTAGTTGTCATTGATCTCAGCAAGAATGCTTAAACCTGCCAACTGTGTTACATGCTTGAAGTCTAGACAGAGATGTAGCAACCCCGTGTGTTCCAGCTGGATTTTGCTTTTGAAATTACATAGAGATTCCAGAAATGGGAGTGGAGGTCAGTGCTCAGGCAAAAGAACTTCACACCTCTCTCGAAGAAGATCCGGTTTGTTTTCTTATCTGAGAGGGTCCAGCTGCCAAAATAATGAATTTATGGTGGAAATTAGAGTAGGGGCTTCTTTCTCTGTGTCCATCATCTCTGGGCGATACCGTTGAGCACTGGAGGAAGGAGGGAGCTGTTTACACTGTCCCAGCAGCATCACTGGGATCTTGGGCTCAGGAGGAGCTCAGGCAGGTTGTGCAGTCCCAGCTCTCTGATGGTTGGTTCATTGGAGAGGTGCAGGCTCCAGAGAGGCATGTCCAGAGAAGGGAATGGAGCTGGGGAATGGTGTGGAGCAGTAGGAGCAGCTGAGGGAGCTGAGGGGGCTCAGCCTGGAGAAAAGGAGGCTCAAGGGGGACCTTCTTGCTCTCTGCAAATCCCTGACAGGAGGGGAGAGCCAAGGCAGGTCGGGCTCTGCTTCCAGGGAACAAGAGAGAGGAGGAGAGAAACAGCCTCAGGCTGTGCCAGGAGAGTGTCAGGTTGGACATCAGGAGGAATTTCTTCCTGGAAAGGGTGATCAGGCACTGGAAGGGGCTGCCCAGGGAGGTTTGCCGTTCCCATCTCTGGAGGTGTTCAAGGAAAGACTGGATGTGGCACTCAGTGCTCTGGGCTGGGGGACAAGGTGGGGATCAGGCACAGGTTGGACTCGAAGGTCTTGGAAGTCTTTTCCAACCTAAATGACTGTGATTACTTGATTTTCCCTATTTAAAATGTGTGATTGCTGGTTCCAGCTTTGTGTCTCTTTATCAGCTGTTTTTTGATCCTACCTTGTGCTCCAAAGATGACAACTCGTGTCCTAAAGGCTGTGCGTTCCTCTGGTGTCTGTGCTGCTGTAGTGTGTTACCATAACTGTATTATTAGTTTTGTCCAGCTTACAGGAAAAAGTGATACTGTAGCTGGCATCCCAGTGTTAGGTCATATTAAAACCATCTGTAACAAATCTTTATTTGCAGTTACTTTGGAGTTCAGATTTCAGCTTCTACTCCACCTGTCATCAGTGTTTATCCTCATAAACTTTCACAGCTTCTTTTATTCTGGTTCTTTTTTTCCCCTTCTGAGAGACCTTTTCAGGATTTTTGGCAGTCTCGTGCTTACTTTGCCTGGCAGAATTTCACTCTCCTTGATTTAGAAGAGATGCAGGTTTCATGAATCTACAATATCTTTAGAATAGAATATTTTTAATGTAATTTCCAAGAAAAAACAACCCCGTTGCTAGTTATGATTTCCATAAAAAATAGGAAAATAAAATCTTCTGGGGAGTTGTCTGCAAACTTGCAGCAGAAGCTTTTGGGTTTATGTGGGTAAATAACTCTATTCATGTTCCGAAGAGCTGCGTTAAGAGGATTCTAACAAATTTTAAAGGTAGATTTATTCAGATAAATTTAGTTTACTGAGGAAGATTATAGGCTGTGGTGGGCTCAGTGCTGATGGAGAAGCAGAGGCAGCTCCAGCCCATGCAAGGCCGGTGCTGTTGAGCTGGATGAGACAGGATGGGATGGGATGGGATGGGATGGGATGGGATGGGATGGGATGGGATGGGATGGGATGGGATGGGATAGTGCTCAGGCACTGGAAGGGATGGGAATGAGGAGGGGTTTCAGGGCATGCCTGAAATTCCATTTCTCTTTGGTTTCTCCCAGTAAAACCATGAGTAAAGGCACTTCCTTGACACCCAGGGTAGTGTCTGGCAGACAGGGCTCCCCAGGGAAACACCAGCAGCCTCAAAAGCGGGATGAGGTGCCAGCCTGTGGTGAGCTCAGCACTCCATGGTGAATAGCAGCACCGTGGAAATACAAGAGCTGTTTTTTAATCCATTTAAACTTTGCTTTAGTGCTGTGTCAGCACAAATATAAATTCAGAAGTTCTGTCTTTCTATTGGTGTTTGTGATCAAGTTCGAGTTTTGGGTTCATTTGTGGGAAATTCAACTCACAGAAAGTTGTACCTGCCTGTGTTTCCTATCAGGCATCATCATCATCTTGGAGGTGTTGTCTTTCTGGAAAATACAGGTTGTGTAGAGGTAAACAGTGGCTCTGGGGCTTTGATTTTAGTGTCTTGCTTGAGCAAAGGGAGGCAGCTGGTTCCTGCCTTTGATACGTCCCCCATACTCTGCACACTCTGCCTGCAGGCTCAGAGGAGCAGTGGCAGGTTTGCCACATCAAACAGGTCACAGCACTGAAACAGCAAATGTATAAACTAACCAGAATTAGCAGCTTGAAGAGTTTGTTAATCAGGAGGTCTCTTTTCATGGCTGCTTGGTATAGATAAACCTTTATGGATCGGGGTCCAAGATAAAGGTTTTAAACATATTTTTCCCTAATTTATGTTTTTTTATCAACTTTTTGCTCTTCCAAGCAGGCATTTTTAAATAGCAATCATCTCTGGCTGTACTTCACACTGCCAGATTGCTGTGGTGAGCTGAGGTGGACATGCCAAAGCAAACAGACATCCTACTGTATTGGATGAGTCGTTGTTTCAATAATTCTCTATAAAAGGGTGTTTTTCACTGTGATATCTCTGGTGTTGTCTCAAGTGGGGTCTGAGGAAGAGTTAATATGTTTTCCCTCAGAGTTTCCAGAGCTGCCCAATGAAGTAAAGCCAGTCACTAACATTCCTACAGCGAAGCATGACACAGTCTCAAAGGAAATAGGACAGTCTTTAGCCATTGGGGCTTTTACGATGTTCTCAATAGTCTTGTAAACGCCCCGTGAGTCGGGTGATTGCTTTGGGGATCATACAAGATTGAATGAAATGAACGAACCCTCAGAAAGCAAAGCAAAAATCACTTATTCTACAAAAAAATTGCTCTGGCAATAGCTGATGATCACAGTCACTGAGGTTATTACGGCACACACTTGTGTAAATGATTTCTCACATTGACAAGTTGCAGCCAGAGGAAGAGGACAGTGCTCCAGCTCCTCCTGGACTGGGTCTGCCCAGTGCCTGGAGCTCGTGCCCTCCCTCTGGCCTTTCCTCCTTCATCCCTCACTATGGCAAGGAAGGGAACGCATGAATCTCAAGGTGATATGCAAGTGTTCCAGGATTCCTCCAGCCCCTCCTAGCAGCAGTGGATTTTCCACCTTGAGACATATTTTATTTCCTCACGTCGCTGCATTTGATATTTTCATTATTCATTATTTTTTGTGATGCTTTCTGCCTCTTAACCCACAAATCAAGTGTCTAAACACTCAGAATGTCTGAAT
This sequence comes from Acropternis orthonyx, assembly GCA_035583155.1. Taxonomy (NCBI): domain Eukaryota; kingdom Metazoa; phylum Chordata; class Aves; order Passeriformes; family Rhinocryptidae; genus Acropternis; species Acropternis orthonyx. The sequence goes on along the minus strand of JAWWEU010000055.1, from coordinate 4,054,928 downwards.
TCAGCTGATCTGGACTCTCCTCTTTTTAAATGACTGGCACAGCAGAACCTCATCCTCAGGCCAAAGAGAAACGTGTTTTGGTTGGACTTGCAATTTAATACAAGCAAAATGAAGCAGAAGACCACATTGTTAAAGGCATCGCTGGGTAAATAGCACAGAGCTGAGCTCAACAGTCTGTTCAGAGCTATTCTGAGAGATAAGAGCCGTCCAAAAATTTGACAGGAGAGCAGCAGGGTTCAGAACACAGAGCAGACAGGTCGCTCACAAGATGTGCAGGGCACTGGGGTTTGATAACAGAAATGCCATCTGCATCGTTAGGAACACTGACCAGGTATCTGCATCCCAAACCAGGCACACATGGAAGGCTGAAATCCCACCGGCTGGAAAGTCAGGGCAAATAAAGGATGTGTGTAGGTGTAAGAATACAAACGTGAGCAGCTGTGGGTGGTGAGGGGAATGTGGCTGCCCTCAGTGGTGCAGATTTTGATCAGTTCATGAGCTTCAGCCCCACAATGCCTGACTTGGATTTCGGTCTCTCACGGCAATCACCCGTGTCCAACTGACAAGACAAAAAATAGCACAAAATGCTGTTTAAAATGTAGATGAAACTGTTTGTATTTACATGGATTTTTGGGAAGTATTTTAAAGCCTGCCAAGTCTCTAAGTAGTTTTGTTCAGCTGTGACACTCAAGGGAGGGAGAAGGTGTGTGCAGTTCTGAAGCAGGACAAAGCAGCTTCCCAGGAAAGGTGTCGGCTCATGAGCCTGAAATTTCCAGCTCAGTTTTTAGTCAAGCAAAATATGAACACGCATATTTTGGGTGTTTAAGCAGAGCTTTAGAGCTTCTGTCACCACTCCATCTGTGCTGGCTTTCTTTTGATATATAAATAAATACATGCATATATTATATATATTATATATATAAAATAATTGCTATTGTCTGTCTTTCACGATCTGTTTTGTTGTTTAATGATTGTGTTTGGGGTGAGGGCGAAGAGGCAGGGGGGCTGCTGCAACCATAAAGTGGACAGAAAACAAGCTTCATCTTTGTAGCTCCGAAGAGGGCATTATGGATGTTTTTAATCTCTTTGACCTTGTGGCAGAGAGGAGGGAAGTGAAGAAATTGTGACAAACACCAGCGCTTTAATGCCAGGTTTGTTACTGCCTGGAGTGCCCTAAGGGTTAATGTAACAGTTTTAAGTCCTTCAATCACACCCACCCCCAACTACAGAACACTTCCAAATAATCCCTTTATAATAGACCCTTTTCCACAGATTGTATCTAACCCATGCATTAATGGGGCCCATTGGTGTCAAGCGTTTCAACAAATCCGGGCCAGCCGAGGCTCTGGGAGCCCCTCTTCCACCACAGACGTTAATGATCTTTTGCCCCTCTGACTTCGCTCCCCTGCTGCAGGGACAAAATTAAACTACTGCGGATGGCAAAATAGTTATTTGCTGCCCAGGCAATTACATACTTCCAAAACTCTCCATCGCGGAAGGCCAGATGGACTTTATAGAAACCAGACCCAGGCCACAGTTTTAATTATCATAGTCCTGTCAGAAATGAGTGAAATTCTGAATGACCGCATGAAACGAACCAAAAGCCTTACACATGGATTTTTTCCTCAATAAAATTTTATGACTTCTTAAAGAAACAGCATTCATATATTTTACAAGGCCTAATCATTCACTAATGCCTATATTAGTGCACCTGTGGCACTCGGCCCCATGGAAATTACAGCACTGGGCTCAGCTCTGCTCTTGTGTTCTCTTGTGTTATTGCAAACCCCTTGTCCAAAACGCAGCACATGGTCCAGGGATAAGCTGGGCTCATTTTCCTTAGCCAGAAGTCCTTCTAATAAGGTAAAGAGATTTATGGAACCTTATCTGCCGAAATTTTTTGTGTCATTGTGTGGGTAAGGCTTGCATGAATAAAATGACCCTTCATAATACACTATTCTTAAAATGTATCCCAGGGCAGTGCTTTATTGAAGGGATTGGATGTGACGTGTCCATCTGCTGATTCAGTGAGAGAAGAAGGAATTCCTGTTGACTCTTTTCCCCCTCAAATAGTAGCACTTGCAGAGTGAGTGCTGGGAGCAGTTTGCAGCTATTTCCAGAGACAACCAGGTAACAACCTTGTGTTATCCATCTGCTCACCCCTACCCACAAACCTTCCATTTCCAGTTCAAGCCCCACTGACCAGCACAGGATCTCCAGGAATTTGGGGCAGGTATTGTCTAACCTGTATTTACAGAGACTCTGGGATCTCTGTTGGTTGTTTTCCTGCCCATCACTCTTGGCTCTTAATGTCCTAATGTCTGAACCAAATGTCATTACATCCCATCCCTCAATCTCCTCAAGGTGGAACAACTCCAGTTCTCCCAGTTTTCCACACAGGGTGTTTCCAGACCTCTGCTCATTCCCTGCTTTGCCCTTATCTGTCTCCAGTTTGTGCTTCTTCCTTAGGACGTGTTGCCCTGTCAGCCACTGTACCAACACTGGGGAGGATGAAACTGCTTCATCGCTCCCAGGGCCTCTGGTCCCTCTGTGTACCCCAGCAGGCTGTTACTCCACAGAGGAGTTTTAATTCTGACAGGAAAACCGCTTGTCTGTATTGAGGGCCAGGCTGTGACAGAGCTCACCCAGCACAGTTTGTGTGCTGGTTCCCAGAGCTGTGGACACGGCGCTTCAGGTGGGTGTTTGTGTCCTGCCTTTCTCTTCTCTTCACATCCCTGTCACACTCAGGGCTGCTGAGATCATCATCACCAGTCACAGGTCAGGTCTGGGGGCAGTGGGGCAAACAGTGCTTTGATGGGAACTTTCCAGCTGCTCAGGGAAGGATGCAGGAAGGTCTGACAGGGAAGGTCGGAGCAGCTCTGGGCAGGAGGAAGGTGGCACCAAGGACTCTGTCTCCTCTGGTTGTGCAAGTCAGATTTGCTAACGAGGTCCTGCTCAGGGCCGTGCTGACAGCCCCAGAACATAATGGGTGTGTTACTCCAGCGCTGCTGGAGTGAAGTCAGCTTCTCTCCCGAAGCTTTCTCATTACTTCATGCACTTGGCAGCTGCTCACAGGCTGGACGAGATCAGCCAAAATAAGAACTGATGTAGAAACATGGAAAAGACTATTTAGCATTTCCAAACATTCTTCCTGGGGAGATGGCAGGAGGGGAGGAGGAGCTGCCCTGTCTATGTGTTTTCTTTCTGCAGTGCTGTCAGATGTGGGCAGCCCTGTCGGGGAGGATGAGGAGGGCAGGGGCTCCACGGGGCTCGTGTGTTGTCCCTCCCAACCAGGCTGAGCCCTGTCCTGGCACTGCCCTGAGCAGCTCCTCAGATACAAAGTGTGCCTGTATTGAGAGTATCAGCTCCAAAAGGGGCTAGTAGTAAACTGAGAATATTTGGATAAACTTGCCAGCCCTCAGGACTAGAAAAGGACTTTTGTTCACGTGAAGAAAAAGACTGTTCCATTTCCATAGGATGGCTGGATCCTGTCCAGTAAAAACGGAGCTTGAAGTATAAAAAATGATCAGGAGTGTCAAACGAAGGATCTTTTACTTGAGGTCAGATATTTATTTTTATTTATTAGTGTGTGAGATCTACATCTATGGCCCAGCTTTGGTCTGAAGCAACATCTCTGGTAGGAATATGGTCCGTCACAAAGAGTGCGTTGTGCCGAGGGATGGGGGTGCTCTGGGGGGCATTGCCCTGTGCCCTGGGTTTTCCTAACTTGCTTTTCTGGCTCCCTAATTCCAAGTGACAGGGACAGTGTCCCCGGGCAAAACTCTTCCCATTAGCACAGTGCTCTGTATCTGCTGTCAAACACAGAGCAAGGCCTGGGGTAGAGGTGTGGGAATAGAGTGATTTGTACAGACCTGAGTGTCACTACCTTTGTTTTCTGAACATTCTTTCCATAGCTGAGTTGTTTGCAAACATTTATGTGTTATTTGCAGACAGACTCTTCCTTCTGCTCTTGAAACAGACAGGGAAAGTGCTGGCAGAGCCTCTGCTCCAGTTTACTCTTTCTCCAGTCCACCAGCTGCGAACCGGTGCTGGGCATCCTGAGGCAGAGCAGGACAGGGCATAGCTTGGTCCTGTCTTTGCCCAGTTTTGGGAAGTTAGCACTGACAGAACAGAGAATGAGGTGCAGAGAGGGAGCACTTTGGGGCAGAAGAGGTAGATTTGTTAATCAAAGCAGAAAGGAGAATGAGAGAGCTGGAGCTGTGTGAACTCACTCCTGGGTGCAGCCAATGGATTATTGAGACCATGAGCCTGCTCGGAAATTTTTTTTATGCTATTCTTCAGCATGAAACGTCAAAGACATATTTGGTGCAAATGTTTTCCTAAGATTTATTTTTATCTAATCGCTTATGAAAGTTTTACTGACTTTAAAGACCAGATTTGCTCACCACCCGTAAACCACGTTCTTCTGCTTTAATTAAACCATTTTTTGTCCATGAGGTTTTGTTCACACACTGACAACATCAATATAAATATATCTCTGCCAGAGTAATTAATAAAAGCAGGCAGCTCAAGGGAGAAAGCATATGGGTCGTATCATCTTTGGGGACTCGACTATTGTATAGTTCTTCCAAAAAAAGTTAAGAATCGCCCCCAATTAAAATGTTATGTGGCTTATGTATGTTCAGATTTAATTTGGTATAATTGAATTTATGTTCATCCTTAGAGAACTCCCAGGGCTGCCAGATACAGGCAGGAATCATTTATACCATGGAAATACAGCGCCTTTAGATTGTTTTAAAGGCTGCAGGATTAGAGCACAATAAACTGTTTCAGCAGCATTTCAAGGCTTGGGCAGTTGCTTCAACTTATGTGTGAGTATTTGTGAAGGGAATGAAAACAATATTGTTCTCACCATGTTTCGTTTGTTTTGCATGCTGAAGCTCTGCTGAAAATGTGATGTTTTCTACTTAGCATTAAATTAATAGTTTATATTATGGTTGCAAGGAGTTTGTGAAGTCCTGCGTTCTGTAATGGAGGATTTTTAACTTCAAAACAAAAAGAAAGCTGTCACAAAAAAAGAAGTGTTTCCATCTGTTAATGGGGAAGTCTTTGAAGTGATTATCAAGTGAACCTTCTAAATACCTGACTGTTTGAATTTTTCTGCAAGAGTGTTTTGTTTGAAGAGACCAAACCACCCTCATGTTTAGTGTAACTGCAAGTTGACTGGAGAAAATTATCATAGATTGGTTTGGGTTGGAAGGAACATTAAAGGCCATCTAGTTTCAACCCCCAAATACTGTTTTTTGTGCTGCTCATATGCTAAATACAAAGCCCCAAGCCTCCTTTTCCAGACATTTGCCTTTGTGTTGTCCTGTCTTTGACTGCCACAAGTGCTTTTCCTGCGGTTTTCCTGGGGGATGGTGTGGGTTGCAGGAGTTGCTGCTTTCCTGCAATAACTGTGGTGATACTGAAATCCCAGTAATGAGCAAACTCACTGTGTGAGGAGCAAACATCTTCCCAGTCAAGCACACAGGAACAGAGCGAACCAGGAAGGAGGAGTGTTCCCTTTTCCTGCCCAGGGAATCCTGATGTGTAAAGCAAATAGTTGTCATCCTCAGCTTCATCTTTGGACCAAAGTCTGTCTTTCTGATAGGTAAGAAAATTGCTCTAAAGGCAGATGCTGTTATATTTTTTTGTCCCTTCCACTTTACTTCAAAACAGCCCATGTTAAAAAGAGCAGAGGTCTGCTCTTGGGTTAGGAGGTGGATCAGAGGGCAAGGTGTTGGCTGCAGGTGCTCCTTGCTGTCTCTCAGGCTGGGCACAGCTGCCCATGGAAGATAAGGAATTCTGGAGGTTATCAGCATCTCCCTAACTCAAACCTGACTTGCTCTGGCAATGTGAGATATCTGGTATGTTGGATCACATATTGTTTTGAGACCTGCTGTCAGGGAACCAGATGTGTTTGAATTGCCTCAGTAAAATAACCTGAGCAGAGGCATCAGGATCTCCTTCACTTGACCCTCTCCTGTGGCTCCATCCGAGCCATTACCTCAACAGCACTGCTCTGCTGAGCTGTGTTTTGACCCAGAGATGGCATAAGATCCGACACGGAGATTTTGAAATGTTGCTTCTCAGCATATTCAAAGGGCAGATTTATCATTAGAATCAATTCCCTGGAATATATCATTTCATAAGTAGGTGAATTGGCTTGGGGTAAAGTTCAGCCTGGCGACACTTGGGATTGTGCAATTTACCCTTGTACTTCCTTATGGCTGAGATTTCAATTTGTGATGTCAGACAAGATATTGGTTTGGTTTCAGCTGCAGAGGGGTCAGATACCCAAGCTGCAGGAGAAGATAATTTAATCAGTCTCTGATTGTCATAATTCTGAAAGGAGGAACAAGGTTTGGCTTGAAGGTTTGTGAACTTCTTCTGGATGTCACATGGTCAACTGGCAGGAAATTATTGGTTCTGAGGCTTTGGTGGAAAATGAGCACCCCAGAGTTCCTCTGCAGTTTGAGTCACTGTGTTAGTGGGGGAAATAACTATGTTCACTGTGAATTTGAGGACAGAACACTTTGCTCATTTTTTTGTTCTGTGTATCTGTTGAGTGAGATTGTTGCTAACCTGTGGGTGGCTGTCAGGGGAATTCCCCCTCAGTAAAACACTTTTAGATCTTCAGGTGCGAAGCAACTCCAAAACCTTCTTTTCTGTTGTAGAAACAAACCACTAAGGGAAAATGTGCATCCTGGTGTCCCCAGTTCCCATTTCAGTGATGCTTGGATTGAAGATGAACTGTAAGAGTTACAAACTGAGGTTCTTGTGCAAGATTTAGATCATGTGAACAACCTTCATCTCCCTTGGGAGGCAAACCAACCCAGGAGCAGATTCCCTAGGAGCTGGAAATGTCCTGAGGATCTGCTTTCCTGGCCTTGCTCTCATTCTTCAGCCAATATCCCTGTGCTGCAAGGCAAAGGGTTGGGAGAAGCCTGGATGCCTCACTGCCCTCTAAGCCCAAAGCAGAGGGGAGGCTTTACCTGCAGAACAACTCCCTCAGCCCAGGTCCCTCTTGCCCCTCCAGCAGCCCAAGGCAAGGGGAGCAGATGATTATTGATCCTGAGCCCCCCCCCCCAGCGATGTGCCCAGGGGCAGGATGTCTGGGACCTGCCTCTTCTGCCCTGCCCATAGTACCTGAGCATCACCCCAGATTCCCAAATTCCCAGCCTCACAGAAAGGGTTGGCCCTGCTTTGTGCTGGGAAGGCCTCTTCCCGTCCTGATTGATTACATTTATAAAATAAATCAGTCGGCAGCTTTTGGGCAGGATGTAGCTCAGCAGGGTGGGAGCCTCGGGCGCACAGACCTCGTTTTTGCACCTTCTTTTGGTCATGTTTTCGGTAAATCCCACTGAAAAGAGATCACACGTCTCAGCTCTATGAGGGGTGAGCAGTGCACTGTTAGTGCATCAACACAAAATGTCTCTGGCCTGGTGAGAGGTGGCTGCTTTGTTTTCCGAGCTCCTCAGAGAGGGGGCTGCCTGTTCCTGTTTTTGATCAGCTGCGCCGTTCAGGAGGGAAACCTCGAATATCCTTTCGTTCTTTTTCTCAGTGCCAGCCCAGTTCATAAACTCATCTATTTCTCACCTTCTAAAGAGCACGAGCGCAGCGTGCAGAGCAGCTGCCGTCCCCATTTCTGATAAGAAAGGTTACAGGGACTCTGCTTCCCCGTCCCAGCGCAGCCCTTTGGGGGGGGTTTCCTGTGTAAATGGAGCTGAGGTGCAGCTGTGCTTGCAGCAGGGCTGGTGGGGGAGGGCATAACCCTGCTGGGCTCTGGGGCTGCTTTGTTGTGCTTTTTGGGGTTTTTCTTTTAAAATCTCTGCTCTGAAAGCATCAGATCATGGGTAAAGCCATGGTAACATGCACCCTTCGGGCGTGTAAATTCAAGGTATTTAAAGAGAAGATGCAGAGTACACACCTCCACACGAGTATTCCCAGACTGCTGGATTGCCATTATCCACGCTGGCAGGGAAAGTAAGAAGGGATAATCATACTCTGTATTAGTCTGGTAAATTTAGTGCTAGAGGAGCACGATACTTGTCTGTCTTAGGACTTGCTTTGCCACTCTGAACCACACCTCTGGCAGCTTTTTTGTTGGAGGTTCTCTTCTTCCCACCAAACCCAGGTGGCGGGATGACTCCGGGTACTGAGCTTTAAGAATAATTCTCTTAGTTTTCAGGAGTGAGACACGCAAGTCGTATCCATCAAATACACGGAATACACCACAGGACACGGGCTTCATTATCTGGGCAGTTTCCTGCATCTCCCTGTTACTTGAACTTGGGCCATTTACCCCCAAATCTATTAATTAAAGGGAAAATACAGGCTATTTCAAGCACCTCAGCTCTCTGAATTCATTTGCCTTTCCCTGGTGTACCTTCATAATTTTTGTTATAATTTGTTTCACATACTATTAATGATCCAGGAGGATCCAGGAGTGTTTGCAGGAGAAGGGAGTGGAGGTGCCAGGGCTGTCAGGTGGCAGTCCAGATTCTTCCCAAGGAAGAGGCTTCTAAGAGGCCATCAGACAGTGTTATTTCGTGGGGGTCTTCTCGTGCTGGGTCCTTCTGTGGCCTTTTCCAGGTGGGTGGTTTGTAGCTGACTGATATCAGCAGCAGGAATGGGCAGTTGAAGGCTCTGCTGCTTTTTTGGCCAGAGTGTGAAATGCGGCAAATGGGTTTGGCACTGAGTGTGGTTCATAAATTACTCTGAAGAGGCCTCCACACTCGTGGTGTTCCACAGCTCCACTCCCAAAACATTATCAAAATCGAGCTGTAGTAGCAAGAAATGGTTTAAACCAAGCACAGTAACCTCTGTCCGCAAGTGAAACTCCCAGGATGCACTTCCAGAAGCTGATCAGAATTTATTTTTAGGGTTGGCTGTTATTTTCCTTGTAGCACAAGCACCTTTTGGGTATAGATAAGGGAAAGCAGCTGTGTCTCAGTGGTAAGAGGACTCTCAGAGAAATACCCATCAGAAAATGTTCCTGTCTTCAGACAATAAAGTTCTGTTCAGCTTCTGTGCCTGTGTTTGCTCCCTTCTGCCAGGAGTGCTGCCCTGCTCCTCCTTCCCCTTGGCTAATTGGCATCTGCTCATTAGGGAGCCACTTTAGCCCACATCTCCCTTCGGAAATAGCACCAGAGGAATCCAGCTCTAAAGCATTTGGGGTCTCCAGAGAAGCTCTGGGACACGAGTGACTTGTGTCTGTTTTAATCCCTTGGAATAGCACTGGGAGCTCTGAACCTCTTGCTGCTGCTCCCTCTCCCTAATGAAGTGAAATGTCCTGGATCTCCAGATCCTCCCCTGCCTGCAGTAGCCTCTGTCTTTTGTTTATCAGATGAAGACTTCTCTCAAGTTCCCATTTATTTCTCTTCTATTAAGCTTTTAGAACTTCACAATTACAATTTTTTTGAAACGAGCCAAAATGCTGTAGAACACAAAAGTGGGATGTCTTGAACTCTTTCAGGGGGAGGCAAACTTCAAAGTTTTAGTGTGTGTATATTACAAAGAACTGGAAATCCCTTTCTTGACTCATGTGTACAATATCTGAGGCAGCCCTGGGATTTGATTCGAGCGTAATTTTTTATGGTTTACTGTTTAATTTAAATCAGTGTGGTATGAATTACGTTACTCATGAAAAATGAGCTTTTGTTGAGATAAATGCCTGCCATCAGCTTGGAAGCTGTCTCCTGTTTTGACATCTTTACTTTGTGCTTTTCTGCGTGGTGATTAGATGTTGCTGTGCAAGTTTAGCTGATTGCCCTCAAAGAGGGTGAGAGTGGGAGAGAAAAATGAGGGGGTGGGATTGGTTTAATGCATCAACAGGAATCAGCATTGGCAGCACCTTTTATGACATCCTGTCTTATTCAGGGTGCCTTCTGCGTAGAAAAACTGCACCTCCAAGGTAGGAATACAAGGAGTTATAAGTAGAGGAGGGAAAGCAGAGCCAATGCGGATTTTTCTCAAGAGTTCTTGACTTCTCTTTGCCCTATTGCACAGAACTCGCTCTGCTCTGTACCAATGGGGTGCCCCTCTGCTGTGGGAAGCAGGAGGTGCTTTCCTGGAGATCATATGAAATGTGCGTATATGTAAATTCAATGTAAATGGGGTCCTGTATGGTTATTGCTGCTGGCGGTTTCTCCTGCAGGGGTTTATATTTATGGTCAGACCTGATGTAGCTTCAGTTGGAGTGACTCTGCCGTGCCTGAAGGACACAGAGATGACACTGCACATTGGCAGGTTGTTTTATCCTCATGCAGAGCTGACACATGGGAAATACTCCCTGGCTGGTCTGTGCTGGTGTGTAAGAGAAGAGCAGTTAATAATGGGCAGCCCTTCAAAAGGCTTTGCTGGATTCAAATGCGCTCAAGAAATTCAGCCTCACTTACAAAGCTCATGTGAGCAGTCCAGGCTCCTCTACTTGGAACCTGAACACGGCGTTTTGGTATGAAACAGTCTCTTTCATGTGATTTCTTGTGTGCTTTAGATGTGGTGGAAAAAAAGAACGAGAAGGTTATTTTTCCATGACAGAAGTATGTCCCAGTAACAGCCTTCCCTGCAGCTTGCTGATGGTTTTCCTCCAGATCCTTCATGAAGCCACATGATACAGGAGCCCAAGAGCAGACTCAGAAATGCACACACCAGTGGAAAATTCCCACTCCAGACGTGTGGCTTTGGTGGGAGTGAAAGTTCAAAACCATTCATCCTTTCAAAAACCTGACTCAGTCTCTCTCCAATCAGCTGTAGCAGAGCTTTGCCTCTCAGGAGCCAGCAGCAGCTCCAGGCTTGGCAGTGGCACCAAACTCAGCCATGTCACCAGGCTCTGCATTGTCACAAGGCTCTGCGTTGTCATAAGGCTTAGCAGTGTCACCAGGCTCAGCAGCAGCACTGGGCAGCCTCTGCCTGGCATTGCCAATCGTGTTGGCCTGAGTGCAATCCAGCTGAGTTGCCTCACATTCATGGTTCTCCTGGCTCTGGATCAGCTCAGATGAGGAGGGAACATACTTGTTGCACAGGAGGACCATAAAGATTTCTTTTCCTCTCCTCTGACCTTTCCTAGTGTTTGGATATGCTGGGGTTTTGTCGCAGGGCTGGTGGGTCCTGTGCACCAGCTGTTCTGCTGGAAATCTGAAGGTCTGCTTGCAGAGATGGTGGAATGGGGTTGGTGAGGAGAAGACTCCTAAGGGCAGGAGCCTGTTCACAGAACCAGACAGATGAACTAAGTTCTGTGATCCTGCAGCCATTTAGCAGCCCTTAGAATTTGAACCCTGAGCCCCCTGCATTGCCCGTGTCCCGTGGGGGCTCTCGCTGAAGACGGGGGTCTGACCGTCTCTCACAGGGTGGTGGCCAGAGCTCTGCTGTCCACTCCTCATTTAAACCACAGGCACCGGCTTTCAGGGGATGGCCTTTTCTCCCCTTATCTGGTGGTTGGGGGGCTGGGAACTGGGTTTTTTGGACAAGACATTTACTGTACATAACTCAAAGTAGCTCTCATGGAGTACACTTAGAGCTTTTCCTGTGGGCCTGAGCTGGGGCAGCAGACAAGTTGGGTTTGGCTCAGCTGCTCTTCCCATCGCTTTCCAGTGCTATGACCTGTTTTTGTCTGACACGTTTCTCATTAACTCTTTGTCAAATCACCAGGAAGCCTGCTTAATTGCAGGCAGAGTGCTGAATTTATGAGTTCATCTAGGCTTCATGTCTACACATTGACAGAGGTGTTTCTCTGGATGGAGTCTTTTTCTCTTCATTTCATGGCAAGAATGGACTTTCTGTTTCAGTTACTTCTGAAAGTCATAAATTGCAGCAGTCCCTCCCTCCCCTTTATTTAAAAGAAACACAACAAAACTTCATGGCAACAGTTTATTGCTCTAAATCAGCTCGTGGGTCATTAAAGCAAAAAGCGGGGGGGGGGGGGGGGGGGGGGCCAAAA
>JAWWEU010000055.1:4002665-4042884 GCA_035583155.1 Acropternis orthonyx | reverse complement strand
CCCCCCCCCCCCCCCCCCCCCCCCCCCCCCCCCCCCCCCCCCCCCCCCCCCCCCCCCCCCCCCCCAAGAAAAGGAAAACTCTCTAACTCCTGCCAAATAAAATGCTCACATCAGCCAAGCTGTCAGAGGCAGATCCTGCGACCATGGGATGAGAAGGTTTATTACACTTTGGGCTTCTGGGAAGGGATGTTATAGCAACAGGACGCTGGGTCACTGATGGCAAACTCCTGGTTGCTTCGTTTCTTCATGCACACTAGGAATCCATTAAGCAAACTGACGACAGATCTGCAGGCATTCCAGCCCCACGGCACACCTCTGCCGGGGCCAGGCCTTGGACGCTGCCCATTAAAATGTGAAAGAAACAACCCAACAGAGAGCCCACAAATTAGAGAAGCAGGAAACCTCAAATGATGTGCAAAAAAAATTGTAAACGTTCAAGCGAATTTTTCCATAACTTCTGCTCCATAACTCAGCATTTCTGATGTTAATAAATTATGGAACAGAGCCTTTGCAAGATCAATGAGCCTTTTGGATCCAAATGTTGAGCGCTGTGCAGCAGACGGCAGATGAAACTGCAAAGTGAGTCCTGGAACATGACAACAATTTCCTTTTGGCTGGATAGAGATGAGTCTGAACCACAACCACAGCCAGCATTCTGGCTCTGAATCCAAAATCCATGTCTCTGCAGTGGACCAGTTAAACCCCTGTAATCCCAGGGCACATGAAGGTGCATTTGTTTTGAGCAGAGAGATCGGAGAGGAGGAGGATGGGGACTTTGGAGCAGGGAGGAGAAAGTGTGCTGTGGAAACACAGTGAACAACTCCGCAAGACAAAATCACGGCACTGTTACTGGCAGGGAAAAGGAAGGGAATTGGGAATTCTTAGATGAACTGTTGGATTTGCAGACAAAAGTGCTGGGAGGTGCCATGGGTTAATAAATGAAGACTGAACTCACCATCTGAAGCAGAGGGAGAAAATATGAACTTAATTTTTGGCATATTCAGTAAAAAAATAGCAGGGAGAAATCCAGGATAGGAGGTGGGGGGGTGGGATCAAATGGAAGAGTGGTCAGGAGGAGATGAGGCAGACGAAGTGCTCCCACAGTAATTAACTCTCTGAGCCCGCAGGCCACAGTCCAGATGAAAGTTTGCTTTTCCAGCAGGTCCCAGGTGCAAATGGCTGTCCCAGCCTGCCTGTGGTTTCATGTGGGGACAAGTAAAACGGGCAAAACATGGCACTGCAGGGAGCCCAGATCTGTGGAGCAGGGATGCTGTGCCTTAGATCCGAGGAGATCAAGGAGGTGAAGAGCCTTGCCCCAAAACTGACTGGAATATCAGCGGGGAATGGTTATAGACGAGCAAAACCAGTACCAATTACTAAGTATAAATTTATTTTATTTTTTTCTCCTCTCCCATATCTCCACACCTTTTTCTCCCCTCTCCTTTCCCTCTGACAACTTCTTTTAATGTCTGAGCCAAATTACCCACCGGAGAGGCCTCTCCACTGCCTCGCTGGTACAGAGCCAGCCTGAGCACAGAGCACAAGCAGAACTGCCACTGTTCCATTTCAACTCCACCAAGTCAGAGTCCTGCTAATTACATGTGGTTTTCTGTTGAGTTTTGTCTTCCTGTGGCATCTCTGTTTAGTACTGTTGGTGATAAATACCTGATGTCAGCTTTTACCTGTCCAGGGAACAGGGATATCTGTGAATGGATAGGCTTATGATCAAAGCTGCTGATAAGTCCTGGGTAGAGATGGGCTTAGTTCTGGTCTTAACTGTGAACAACCAGCTTTAGTAGATGTGGAGATCAATGTTGTGGGGAGCACAGCCCCAGCTGGGTGGCTGTGGGGAGTTGAGCCTCCCAGTAGTTCACTGCAGGGTGATTCCCTCTGTGCTTTCATCTGGGATCTTTAATTTCCCCGCAGCTAATACTCTTTTGCCTCCCTTTTCTTTCTCCACCTGACCTTCTTCAGAGTATCAGTTATCTCTTGGTGCTGCTCATGCTTGTTCTAAAGAACACAGAAAAATGAATGCTCCAGGAGCATTTTCAAACTGAAATTTTTTTTATCTTATTTTTTATTTTTTTTTAGTTACTGACAATGAATTGTAAACAGTTGGTTTGCAGAATTTCGCCAGAGGAAACTTCTGATTTCCTTCTGGTCTGTGCTGGAAGAAGATGCGGTAAAAGGTTTCAGTTTGCTTTTTCGGAGTTTTTTAAGGTGAGGGGAAGAGAGAATATTATTCTGTGTGTGCACGATTGACAGAGGAAAAATTAGATACTGCAGATAGTGATTGGTGATGGCTATTGGATTTCTCAGTGTTTTTTAAACTGTGAAATAACCTTGACACAGAGCATCAGTCAAGAGTGTGAGCGTGTGAACTTGATCTTTAATTAGAGGTGTTGGCCACGAAGAGCTGAGCTCACACTGGAGCACCCCTTGCTCTGGAACTGGTCCTGCAGCACTTTGAGACCAGCTGATCGCCCCATTTATTTTATTTTCAAAGGGTCCTTATTGGTACCAGCAGAGGCATCACATTCAATGTGGGACAGCTGTTTGCAGAATCCCCTCCGCTGCCCCTGCCAGGCCTTGGGTCGTGGTGCCGTGTTCTATTTGTGGAGTACAGTGAGTGTGTGTGAAAAACAGGAGCTGAAGTTCTCAGGGTTTCATACAACCTTTTTTTCCCTCATTTTGATCTGTCAGATTTCACACTCACAGCTTGGGTTTTAATGCCCCACGCAGATAAAACCACAGAGTTTCAGGTAATTTCTAGCTACGACAGAACCTCCTCCTGAAGCAGAGCTGGCCCTGAAGCCTGAGCAGGGCCCTGCAAAGTGAATTTGAGCTGAAATCTGGGCTTTCCTTGAGCTATCTGCCCATGGCAGGGGTTGGAAGTAGATGATCCTTGAGGTCCCTTCTAACCCAAACCAGTCTGTGTTTCTGAGTGTCCTCATCAAACAATTCTAGAGGATGAAAGAGGGTATCTGCAAGATACAGCTGTGAAATAAAACAGCCTATTTTTGCAGTTCTGGAGTTTTTCATATTGTGTTCCCAGGGTGGCTGAACGACACCAATTCCTGCTGTATAAATTAATGGCACGGGGAGGTTTGTGGGCTGCTATTTACTCAAAACCTTTAAAAACTGTTCAGTGACTTCAGATCAGCTGAGCATGGATAATTCATCTCTGTTCTGTTTCCCAAACAATTTCTCTGGAAGCTGTTATCACTTTCTGATGAGGTGTGTCCCCACTCCTGCCCCTCGAGGTGGTGGCTTGGCTGGTCCACTTAATTTGGGGTCAGTAAGGCCAAGAGAAGCACTTTAATTTCAACAGTTTTAGTCAGCCTCCGTGCTCCTGGAGTTCCCTGAGATAAAACAGAAGTTATGGTTATTTTAGCCTGAATAAACTCAGTAGAGTGTTTCAACCCATGATACAAACATTTTTTGTTGTTCTTTTTTTCTCTTGCAAAGTCCAAACAAACCTGTGCCATTACTGCCATACCTCTTTACCAGCAGAGCTCAAGGGAAGGTGAACAAGAGTGTCTAGAAAGTACCAGGTTTTGAGGAAGGGTCTAGTCAGGGCAGAGTCAGTGACCAAGAGTGTTCCCAGGCAGGGGATGAAGAAACTGAGCACACACAGGTTGTTTCCTGCACCAGTTCTGTCCCAGACGCATGTCCTGGGAGGAGATGCAGTATTTCAGTGATTCTCAGTGAAGGAACCAAATACTAATGGTGGGATTTTCCCCTGATCCATTTAATACAGGGAACCTGAGAGGAAAGGGTTCATGCAGGAAGTGAGGGACCAGGGAATGTCTGCTGGGAGCTTTCCTGGTGATGCTGGCAGGTCCTGCACTCCTGGGAGTTCAGAGCTGGGAGCAAGAGCCTGAACTGGCCACATCCCTCCGAGATTTCTCTGCCCAGCCTTAGACTTGACTTGTTGCTGTCATCGCTGTGGTTTACTTTTTCCTTTCGTTTTCTCACCTTTTCTTTTTTCTCTGTCTTGAAATAGATGGGAAAGTATTACTGTATCCCATGAGATTTTGAGAGAATTAATTGCTAGTAAAAGCATGTTAAGAGCTTTTGATGACTGAAGTAATTTGCACTGACACAGGGTCTGGTCAGGGTAGAGAGAAATCTAAGTCTTAGGAAAAAAGAAGTTTCTGTAACAAGGAAGCCCACTTAGGAGCAGAACAGAGCCTTGCCATGCTTGGACTCAAAGGGCTTTTCCTTCTTATCAGGGTGTCCTGTGTCATTTTTCAAACGTGCTTTTCGGTGTGAGTTGCAAACTGGATCATCCCAAACACTGGTTGGGAATGCTGAGCATCTCCTCTGGTTCTGTCACTGAACTTTACTGTCCTGAGCGAGAAAAAGACTCTTCCTGGTAAACCAGTGCATTTCTTTGGACCACAGTCCTTTAATTAACCCTTTTTTCTCCCCACACTTGGGCTTTGAAGGTTTTTTGTTTGGAAGGATTCCTGTTTTGCACACAAGCAAATTGTATTTCTCATTCAGCCATACAGACGTGGTCAATGGATTTCTTGTGTTGTAGTTTGATAAATGAAAGTATCATTTGTTAAAGCATTTTTTAAAAAATAAATTTTTCCAGTGCTGTGAAAAGTGGCCTGTTTTGAAAGTCTATTGAAACATTTGTAATTAAAAATGATCCAGTATGAAAGGAAAAAATAGATAATGTGATGACGGAGCGGTTTAAGGACCTTGTCATTACAATCAGTGGAGTTTGGAGGAGTTACCTGCTTTGGTTACTTGAGCTGGTGTGGAGACCAGAGCTGTGTGTTTGTCTTCATTTGTAGTCCTGATCCTGTTACTCATGGACCACTCTGAAGTATGTCCTAGGAGGTTCTGCCAACAGGGAATTTCGGATTGTGGCTGGTTTTACTTTTGTCATCTCTCTATTAATTGTATATATCATCCAATGCTCTCTTTTGTGTTTCTTGTTTGGAGTCCTAACTTGCAAATAATTTCCCTTCCTTTCCTCTCTCTGGAGCTGTCACTTGGTGCCAGCTGACCCCTGCGTTTCTCCTGTTCTCCTGCAGATTGCTGATGACCTGGGAAACGAGAAGTTCTGTGTGGATGCTGGCCAGGGTGGGGCTGGGAGCTGGCTGAAGTACATCCGCGTGTCCTGTTCCTGTGATGAGCAGAACCTGGCTGTGTGTCACATCAACGAGCAGGTAACGACCCCGCAGTGACTGTGTTGCTGTGCCCACCCCATCCCTTCTGCAGGTGCTGGGTGGGTTGGCCAGAGGACGGTGTGTGGTGGCCGCACTGAATGGAGCCAACTGAGGGATTGATCTGCTCAGCGGCTCCACTGTGGCGTCCCTGGCACCCTCAGGGCTATGATCTCCCAGTCCCTGACTCCTTTGATGGTGGGGCAGGTCATGTGAAACACAGGTTATGGTAATAAAACACCCTGAGATAGGTGGAAACCAGTGTTGGTGGTTCCTGGCCATGGGAACTGTGGGCAGGAGTGGGAGGGGAGCACAATTCCAGGATTGAAACTTGGCTGTTGTCTGCTTTTAAGAGGAGAGTGAGAGTGGGAGATGGCTGGGGAGTCTGCTGAGCAGGAGGACAAGTGGAAACCCCATAGGCAAGTGACATCAGTGCTGGTAGAGCAGTCCCTGGGTGGGGGTGTGAGTGAGGGGTATTACATAATAGGATTTTGAGGATGTTGGCTAATGTTTGCATAGTCCTCTGAAGCTTGAACTCAAAAATGGGTTCAAGATGAACAATCCACATTGTTTCACAAACCTCCAATAGACTACAAACCAAGCAGAAGTTACTGTTTCAGACCTAACTTAAATGGGAAATACTGTCCCCCTGTTGTTACCTGTCAGCAAACAGGAGGCAGGCTTGGATCTGTGAAGGGCTTTTAAGGATGTTATCAGCTCCTCTGAGCTTTCATCAAACTCAGTGAATTCATCATTCCCAAGTGGCCAAGGTGCCTTTTGGATATAACCCCCCCACAATACAGGAGTATTTGAATTCTTAAAGACTCAAAATAAAATTTCTAGTGAAGTAATTGACAGCAGAATTCGGACCACTGAATGATTCCCCACCTCCTTCTTACAGATTATAATGTATTTAACATGTATGTCTAGTTAGAAAGAGATTAATTGAGACATTTCATTAACTATTTTTCAATTGTGAAGCCGATTTTCACAGGTAGAATAACGTTAGCCCATTTTCTTAATATCTATTCACATACTGAATAGGTATTTGAAAAGAATAGAAGATCCTTGATTGACAGAGAGAATTGTGATTCTGAAGGAGGACTGGAAAAAAATGGTAGAAAAATGATATGACTTACTAAATGTTTCTGGAAAATGTTTTTTTGTTCCTGTTGCTACTGCTGCCTTCATGAGGCAAACACTTGAGCAGTTCAGGAGTCTGTAATATTAAACAGAATCTGTGTAATAAATATAATAGCTTGAGCTGACTTTCAGGGTGATAGCTGCAGCTTTTATTTGGGATGCAGATATTGGGGGGAAAAAAGGAGTAACATGGGATGGAAAAAATCGGGCCTCTGTTTAATAAGCCAGTGTAAGATGTGTGTGTATCGCAGAGATTTTATGTGTATTTTACACACACATTCAGTGACTCCATTCAGCATTCCTAGGTATGAAATACAGTGCCTTAAAAAAGAGGAAATAAAAAGCAGTGTGGCTCAGCTGAAACAAAGGGAATGCGACTCCAAAGGAGGAAAACACCGGAACAAAAGCAAACTGCGCAGCCCCGTCCTGGCTGTGCGTGCACCAAGGCCAAACTTTTCCGTGTCCACTCCTCCCGGACTCAGGGACAGGGCTGACAGTGGGAGAGCAGGAGGTACAAACCCTCACCAGGCTGCCCATGTAGGAAATTATTTGTGAGACAAAGATGTACGGAACTGTTTTTCAGCTGGTTTTGAGTTTTTGAGCTCCTCTGCTGCAGCTGCTGCCATCGGTGGTGGGTGGGTTTTTGATCTTTAGGTAAACACAGCGGCTGTTTTCTCCCCTCTCTAAATGATCTTTCCCCCCTCACAAAAGTCCAAACCTGTGGCCGTGAGGAAGCTCAGATAAATCACAGCCGTAACTCAGGCAGCAGGTAAACAGGGCTGGTTCTTATGGAGAGACCTAACTAATGAGGTGGTTCTGGGACGGACTTTTCTCACTCACCACGTTTTGTCTCCGTCTCTTGCCGTGACACTGGAAATTGTTAAATGTCACCGCGTGGTCCCCGGGCTCCATCTGCTCCTGAACACTCTTTCTCAGCAGAAAGATGCCCAGCTTCGATTATGTGGTGCTGGGCTCTGAGTGAGATCAGCCCCGGAGTGTGGTTGTTGTGGTTCTGCAGCACCGATATTTCGATGATTGGACCGAATTGCTCGGTTTTAGCTGCAAACTGCTACAGCCAGAGCCAGCTTTCTGCTGCCCCAAGCTCACACCCACAGCAGCAGCTACAAAGCAGATCTGTGGATCAACCCAGACAGAAAAAGGATTCCTCTGGGTTGTCTTTACCTTCCCTTTTTTTTTTTTCTACTCTCCTTTTATCTTTCCATTCTTCAGTGCCCTGTGCCCAGAATAATTTTAATAAAAATCAAGAAATGGGGTATTTTTAGTCATCTGTGAGAGCACTACCATGCCCCAGTTATCCTGTCAGCTATTTAGTGTTAAATAAAACTGGTAATTAGGAGAGTTGCCCATTTTTTAGTGGGAAATAAGAAATTATCATATGTGGAACTTTTCTATAAATGGCTCTAATTGATTTATGAATGTAAATCTGCTGGATTAGTAAATCCTAGCTTTTTTTGGTGCACAACAAATAAAAATGAAAGAAAACACAGCAGTAGTTTTAATGAAACCAGACCATCAGTAACACAATTGCAAGATGAAGTTAATTATTATAATGAAATGTTTGATGAAATTAATGTGACTCCAGCAGAATCCAGCTTTTCCCTGATCATTAATGAAGCTTGTCCTATATTTCTGGAAAGACTGCAGCAGACGTTTTTAAATACAAGGAGCTACTTTGTTCTGAGAACAAACAGGAGAGGAAAAGGAGCTAAAGGGTGACACAGGGGCAGTGTCAGCCTTTGGCAGGGTAATTCTGAAGGATTTTTCCGTGTAACATTTTTGACTGTATCTTTGAACTGCATGGACCTTTAGAGTGTGGTTTGTGTTTTAGTGCTGGTTTGGGTTTGGGTTACCAGCTGCAAGAGAACTATCTGTTAATAGCAATTTATTTTTTTTCCTTTTTTCTCTTAGCTTGGCCCATCCCGAGTTCTGTTTTTCCCACTCAGCCCTGGGCTCTGGGCTCAGTCCTAGGCTGTTTTTTTGCATTTTTCAGGCAGTTTTCCCATTAAGCTCAGTTTGGTTTGGTCCTGGGAAAAGCTTTTCTTGTTGAACAGGCACGGAAGAGCATTGAGGTGCAAACGAAAAAGATAATGAGAAAAATTTTATACGACGTTTAGTTTGTGGTGGAATTCACATGAATTAACTCTCTCATCCCTGTGGAGCAGGGAAGTGACATCTCTTAGAATTATGTTCACCTGTGCGCTTGATGCTGCTCAGGGTTTCCCACCTGAGGGTCTCTCAGCTGTACAGTGAATTTCTCGGATTCTGCCCTTGGCACCAGGTCCCTGTTTTGGACTCTGAGCTGGATGCCACACAGGATGGAGACAGATGTGTCTGCTGTGGAAGAACTATTTGCAAACGAGTGGAAAACAGTGATAGAATTGCATTAAGGATTCGGGCAAGTGCAGAGATGGGTTGCTGTGCACTTCGGGACACCTTGCCAATGGCAAGCTGTTGGACTTCATTTCTCATCCCAAACGTTTGTGTTTGTGACCGTGTCACTGTTTTGAGACTCCCAGTGAGAGATCCTCTGGCCTGCTCTGGCGGGCAGTGCTGGGTGTTGGTGCACAGGCACTGAGTTTTCGGGGAATTAGCGAAAGTTGTGGGGAGGTGCAGGGCGGGGAGGAGATGGAGCGAGGCAGCCGGGGACAACGAGCAGGCGGTGCAGAGCGGAGCGTAGCGGAGCTCCCGGTAAGGGTTGTACGGGTAGGGCTTTTACTGGAACCCGCGGTAAGGGCTGAACCGGAGAGTTCAGTAAGGGTTGTACCGGAGCACTCAGTAAGGGTTGTACTGGATCCCTCGGTAAGGGCTGTACCGGTAAGGGCCGCCCCGCAGCACGCAGGGATCGCGACAGTCGGTTCATGGGGGCGGTTGTGTCTGTCCCGGGCACCGCTTGGAGCTGCTGCAGAGACACGGCCCGGCTGCCCTTCCCTCCCCTCCCCTTTCCTTTCCCCTTCCCTGCCCTCTCTGCGACCGGCCCGTCCGCCGCCACCGGAGGAGCGGAGCGGCCGAAGGGACAGGAGCGACAGGTCAGGCGGCCCTCGCCCCGTCCAGCCCGGGCCGAGCCGCTCGTAGTGCCCGGGGCCGGGACCGGGACCGAGGGGCCGGCGGGGACCCCGCGGCGGGAGCGGGACCAGGAGCGGGGCAGGGAGAGGGACAGGGAGCGGGCGGCGTCTGCCACCTGCTGGGGCGGGCGGGGGCCGCGCTGCCGGCCCCGATCCCGGTCCCGCTCCCCGTCCGTGTCCCGCTCCCATCCCGTCCCGGTCCCGCTCCTGCCCCCGGTTCCCGGCAGCTGCCGGAGCTCACCCCGCCGGCAAGTTTTCCTCGCTCTGTCCAGGGCAGAGGTGGGAATCCCGGAGCGCCGGAGGGAGAGCCCTTCCCTGCCGGAGCGGGATCGGGGCGCGCTGGGCACCGGGAGAGGCGGCGGAGGGGCGGTGGAGGGAGCGCGCTATCCCGGAGCAGGATGGAGAACGGCACCGCTCACGGACCTGCGGGAGCATGTGTGTTACCAGGGCAGGGACTGGGACCAGTGGCAAGGACTGGGATCAGTGTCAGGGACTGGCGGATCGCGGGCCGTTCTGGTGCTCGGTGTAACGCGGGCGGATCTGTCGGGAGTGTCCTGTACTCGCTGTGGAGGGAAAGTTCTGAGCGGTAACTGGGCTCCCCCGGTCCCCGCCGCACCGAGCGCTGGCTCTGCGAGCGATGCCCCGTGTCCCTGCAGCCGCCTCTCCCTGGAATCGCATCCGTCTCCGGGCAGTCACATCTCCCTGCAGCCGCAGCTCCGGGACAGGGAGGACAATTCGGGAGCAGCCCGGGCACCTGCTGCTCCCGCCGGGCATCTGCCAGGGCCCCGCAGTCCGTGCCAAGGAGGGAGAGAAAGGAACTCTGGGAAGAAAAACGCATCGTGGTGACTCAATTATTGCAGCCCGTGCAGGAATTCAGGAGTTCTGTGTCTTTCTTCCCCGTAGACACAGGCTGGCGAGACTGGCAGCGATTTTAGGGAATTGCTCTGAGTAAATTGCAGATGATGTTCTGAAAAAGAATTTCTTTTATTGCTACTAAAGGCAGTGCTAAGGAAACTTGGCTATTAATGACTGTTACCAGGTGAATTCTCGTGGTATTGTGTTAGAAGAGGACAGGGTTCAGTGTACTTTAAAAATCTGGAAAACTTATTGAAGACACCAGACCTCTTCAGCACAAGAGAGGCATGGAGCTCCTGAAGTGCATCCAGTGGAGGCTCCAAGGATGCTCAAGGGATTAGAGCATCTTTCTTACAGATAATCCACTACCAGCCACTCTTCTTCCCTGGGAATTCCTGCCATTTTGTCAGAGGGCATGAGGCTGTTGAGGTCCACTTATGTGTGACCCACCTGTCATTGGACCTACTGCCCTGGTTTCTGTGGGGTTTGGGAGTAGGACAGTAAAGTTCAGTGTGTGGTATGTCTAAAAACATGTACTAATAGGTCAGCACCTGGCAATGTTGGATGAAAGAGGTTTCTTTCTCACTGGAATATTTTCTAAGCATTCTTGGAGTGCCAGAATTCATTTTGGTTCAGGAAACCTGTAAAGCCCAGGTATCTTTTAATCCATGTTCTGCTCCCTTTCAGAGCAGCTGGTGAGTGGGCTCTGCCGTTGTCTCAGTCTCTTGTGTCTGTTTTGGGGTTTTCCCCTGTGCAATGACAAAGGTTCAGGAGGTGAACAGTGCTGTGCTTGGGACATTTTGGAAGGTCCAGGATCTGTGCTCAGACAGGAGCTCAGGATGGGGATAAACTGCTCACCCAGAGCAGCTCAGTTCTTGTCTTTAGGGGACGAGTTTAGGCTATAGGGAAGAATAATCTACAAAATAATTCTGTGAAGAAATGATAATTCAGCTCTAATTGTCAGGCCAATTTTGGTTCAGAGAGCAGAGACTTAAACGGGTCCATTCCATCAGTTTAACCTTCCCTTCACTGTAACAAACACATTGAGCTTAGGGGAGGCAGGGAAAACAGTGGGAAGATTTTGTGTGATTTGAAGGAGAGAGACTGTTACCCAAAACGTTTCTTTGTTGTCCAAGCCCCATGAAATGCTGACACCCATAGAGTCAAAAAAAGGCAGAAAAGCAAGCTCTCAGCAGCAATTATCCCAAATCAAGTGACAGCCTCCCCTATTAGCTGTAATAATTTGAGTTATTGGTTAAAATGTAAAATGCAAGTCTTTGCATATTTAACATGTCTCTCAATTTTTGTTTCTGATTCCCAGATCTATTATAAAGTTATTAAAGAGATTGAGCCAGGAGAAGAGCTCTTGGTGTGTTTGAAGGAAGGTGGTTATTCCCTTGGGAACATGGCGCCCAGCATGGAAGGTAAGGCCTCCCTAGGACTGTTTGCACCTCTCTCCAGCACACCCAGGAATGCTGAGAACCTCAGTGAGTGAGTGCTGAGCTGGGACAAAACTTGATCCAGTACCTCCCCCTTCTGTTGCTGTTGGGATTTTATGCTCATTTTCACTCTTTCCATGGCAAGAGTGACTGTCTAAGACCGTGATAGTGAGTTTTTATTAAACTCGAAACATGCAGCAGGTTAATTTCCCCCTTCCCTTTGTTGTTTTGAATATGATTGGAGGTGCCTTTTCCATCCCCAGGGTCACCATGTTTCTTTAGGTGTAATAAGAATGAGCCAAACCTTTCCAAGGCTTGGAAAACACTAAAGCTCTGCAGAGATTTAGAATACCTGGAAAAGGGGGATCCAGGCAGAGGGCGGAATAGTCATCACTAGGATGATTATTGCTGGATCACTGACACTTCACCTGCTCTTGCAGAGTCCTCGCACCCTTCTCTGCAGCAGCTGTGAGCAGGTAGCAGGGCACACGGCCTGGGCTGTTCTGGCAGTCTGAGAGTGTTCCCAGGACTGTTTTCCCTTTGTCAGGATGCTTTTCCCTACATTCATCCCGGACTCTGACTGATGCCTGGTATCCCACCTCTGCCACTGTGAGTGACAGAACCTGTCACTGCAGACACCATGCGGGGAAGTCTGGGGAAAACGAGGGAAGATGTGCTCAACATTAGTCTTTGATGACTTATTTCTATAAATATATTCTCATCTACCAGTTGCTTTTAAACTATTAGTTGGAAATGTAACAGAAATACCGTTCCATACAGTTAATCGGTGAAATTCCAGTTCCCTCACCTGGGCATCCCACAGTACATTTATTTTCTTCTACCTGTATATGAATATATAATTTCTGATTAAAATTTGCAGTGAAATCATTTAAAAGTGTGCAGAGGATATGCAAAATTAGTTTCAAATATTTCTGGAAAATGGGATAGTTTGTGGATTTGTGCTGCTGGAAGCTCATTTGCTGAAGGGCTGGGGTGAGGTGTCGTAGCTGCTGCCTCGCTCGTGGCCAAATTTGAGATTATTTTTTCACTGTTCTCTCCCCTCAAAAGTTAATAATTTTCTCGAGACCGACATGCAGAGATGAATAATTTCTGTCCCCTTTTTTTGATGTCAGGGAGAAATCAGAATGAAAATTCACCGCTGTTCCGCATTTCAGTTTCTGAAGGCTTTTATGTGAACAAGCAAAAAGTGCTCCTTGTTTTCCATCTCTGTCATTATGCAACATTTATCTGTGTCTTCCTGGTAACGTCTAGTGCTTTTGCTGCATAATTGCTGTCAAATTATACCAGGCCAACATTAAATATTTGACTTCTTAATACTTTTTACTTTCAGCAGGGCTATCTTCCTGCTGCCTCGCAGCCCCAGTTCCCTTCGAAATTAACAGGAAAGAAAATGCAAAATTGTTCCACACAAAGATAATTATCATAAAAATCTTTTCTCCCAACCCCAGCCAAACACAGCAGACCCCTTATCACTGCAGGAATTTTGAGTAGGGCACTTGAACTCCTTTGAGATTCGAGTCTGGTAGATTAGCATGTAGATGCCACATAATTGTGTTCCCCTTGGTTTCTCTGAAAGCTATTAGGCACTGATTTATTTTTCTGTTACATTCCTGCTTTGTCCTGAGTGTTACTGATGGAACTTCAGATAGGCACATATAACCACAGATTTGACAAACAAGACACAGAGAACAGGCAGCAATTTCTGTGTAACTCCGTTGTTCTTTTCTTTTCAGCCCCTTCTCCCTGTCAGACACCGAAGCAGTTACCTTTCTGAAGGGCAGCATTTTCATTTGTGATGCTTAAAGAAAGGAGAAAACTTTAATGAGAACTTGCTTTGAAGGGCAACCTTTTTATTTTTGGTACTTAAAGAAGGAAGAAAGAAACCCTTTAACAAACCTGAAGTCTGCACCTACAGACACAAATCGATACCAGGTCCCAGTTCAGCCTGAGCTTCCGTGGTGATTGAGGTTTCAGTTTTGCAGGGGCATGGGCTGGCCCTTAGTCTGCAGGTCAGTTCCTTTCCCAGCAGGGTATTTATTGAGAAGCCTGGTATCCAATCTGCTAAAGTTCAGGAGTGGGAGTGCCAGAGGAATGGGTGTTGGATATGGATATGTTAGAATAGAATCATGGAATGGTTTCGGTTGGAAGGGACCTTAAAGCTCAGCCAGTGCCACCCCCTGCCATGGGCAGGGACACCTTCCACCAGCCCAGGTTGCTCCAAGCCCTGTCCAGCCTGGCCTTGGACACTTCCAGGGATGGGGCAGCGACAGATTCTCTGGGCAACCTGTGCCAGAGCCTGCCCACCCTCAGCCACTCTACCAGGCTAGCAGTTCTTTCTCTCCTGAACCTGTCTGAGCATCAAAATGGTATTTACAGCCAGTGACAACATGAATAATGTGGCAACAGGGCTTTGTATTTTTTTCAGTTCTCTAATTCTTCTTTCAATGAAAATTTCCTTTTCCAAATCCAAGTATTCCAAAACACATGCACTGCTTTTCTTATCCTCCATCTTTTCTGCCTGTGTTGTGTTTGATCCTCTTATATCGTGTGTGATTCAGGTGAGATCTGGCAAAGAATAAGGAGAATTAGAAGCAAAATCTCTTCTCTAAATTATTATTGAGGCTATTAGTGTAGTTCATCTACTTATTTGCTCTGTGACCTCATGGAAAGGAGAAAAATGTGTCATTGTTGTTGATCAGAGCAGGCAGAGCTGTGTCAGGTGTGTGCTGTGGGAGGGAGCGCTGTCAAGTTGTTGAGGTTTAGCCAGGTATGGAGGAAAGTATTCTCCATGGATGGTTTTCCAAACTCAGGATTTCTGCTTCCGAGAGGAGAGTTTGGGTGAAACAGTATGCAATTAATCATGTAAATCTCAAAATGAAACAGGAAGAATTTTGTCTGGATTTGCAGAAGGAATTTGCATGCATTTTCTCTGAAGTCAAAAGAAGAAAAAAAAACTCTGTTCCCTTCATTCCAAATGTTTTCAGGTCTGGGGAATTGCCAGGTTGAGGGATGCTGGGAGTTTGGTAGGAGCTTGTTGAGGTGAAGGCACCTGTGGGTTCCCAAACTGGAGTATTTCAGTCGCTCCTACAAAAAAATCCCTTTCTTGGTTGAGCCACCGCTGTCTTTACAAGCCAGTGAAGAGGAGAAACATTGGCTCTGAGGTAGATGAACACCTTGCCAGAGCAGTTCCACATATCTGGAGTTAGTGAGGGATTTATCCTGTTACTTACAGTTCAGTGGCTGCCTGAGTCAAACAACTCGTGTCCCAGAGACGTCTCCAGGAGTGGGAACCAGCACAGCAGAGGGGTCACATTTGTCAGTGCCAGTGCCACTCTTGAGGGCAGCCTCATGTCTGAGCCCATAAACTGCACCTCGGGGCAGATGAGCACTTGTTTCAGGGCTAACATGGGTTCTTTAGTGATAAGGAGGGACAGCACAATGAGATCACTGCCTCAGCCCACGGCTGTGTGCATTCAGGACACCTCCTGCTGTCGGGTTTGTCTCTTCTGACCCGAGTTACAGCCATGAAAAGGTACCTGAAACACACCTTATTACAGCCCTCACCCCCTCCTTGCTGCTCTCATACCAAGAATGTTTTGAGTCCGTAAACACGTGCAGATGAAATCTTAAGTTTGGCTCAGTAATGTTGTGTTTCGTGCTGTTGTTACAAGTAAAATGCAGTAACCAGACATTGCATGACTCTATACCTTTTTTCTTCTTTTTTACTTTTCCCTCATAATAAGTGTCTTGGATTTTATTTAGTGGTAGGTTGTGCACAGTCCTTGATACTACTGGGTTTTATGTCTTGATTTTTCCAGGTTTCCCTCCTCAGGGACATAAAACACATGAGATACATATGGGTACTTTTCTGCAAAATGCCAGTAAAGAGAAATTCTCTAAGGAGCAGAGCAGGGACTGACCCACTTCATGGTCAGGCTGCTGATAGCCATTTCAGAGAATATAATCTGTCAAAATGAGCTGAAGTAGGAAAGATTGGGTATTTTCTTCCCTTAGGTTTCCTTTTCTCAGTCAAAATCCCTTTTCCTCCCCCAAGGAAAATGTTCACCCACTGGATTTTATTTCTTTTTACATCCCCCTTTCCTCAGGAAATCCTAGTGCATCCCTGTGGATGCTGTAGGATTATCCATGCCTTGTGTAAGTGGGTCTGATACCACTGGTCAGGCTGCTGGGATACCCAGCACTGCACTGGTCATGTCTCAGTGATACTTTCTTTTTCAGCTGTGTTTGACTTTTCCCATGTCGATATTTTCTGTGTAGGTGTGCAAAGTGTTGGGTTTCCTCTGCCCACATCGCTCTGTAGCAGCTTCTGGACACCTTGTCTTGCTCAGTTTGAAACTCAGGTTTAAATAGGCTGTATGAAGAGAAAGGGAGGTGGGAGCTGAGTGCAGGTGGAGATGTGGTGATCTCTGGGTATGACATTGTGCCTGTTCTTCTATTCCTGTTACATTTATAGGCCTTAAAGCTCAACCAAAGTGGTTGTGTAAAATTTGGGGTAAATTATTACAGCGGGGACTTCAAAGCAGAAGTTTGCTCAGAGGCTGCAGATTTTGAATGCGGGTCCCGGCCACGGAGGAGCCCCGAAAGCAGTGTGGCCACATCCCATCCCGAGAACAGGGGATGGATCAGCTCCATCACAGCATCAGCCTTTGGCTGCATCTCTCAGAATATTCCCACTCTTTCCTCTGAGCTAACGCACTTACCACAAGCTTTCCTTTTGAAAGTAAAGCGATCAGAAAAAGAGAACAAGACTTAATACAAAGCAGAACCACAGAACCCAGAGGACGAGGGTAGAGGAGGGCAGGGAAACACAGCACCAGTGACTCAGTGGGGGCTGGAAAGCTTCTGTTTCAGGGTAGAGGAACCCAGAGCTATCCTGACTCCCTCGCAGAGGTTGTTCTCCTGGAAAATTTACAGCTCGGAGCTGATTGTTTGGCTTGGCACTATGGTCAGGATGCTGCCTTGTAAACTTAATAATAGCTGCCCTCTTTTTAATTTGTTTGACCTTGACTACAGTAATTTATTATGTGCAGTAGAACTTTTTTTTTTTTAAGGAAAAAAAAAAGCAAAGACCACAGCAACAAAGCCTTTGGCTCCCTGTTCTTCCTTCCATGATGCTCTGGGTTTGGACTCCTCGGGCTGATGACGCCCTGTGCTTCTGCAGTGGTGAGGGACAAGTTGAGAGGAGAACATTAGACAGCTAATTTCTTAGAAAGGAGCTTCTCCAGGTTTGTGCTGTGGCAATTTGCTTTTCCCAGTATCTGCGTTTATATGAACTTGGGTTGTTCCTTTTTCCCTGGCAGGCCCTTTTGAGGAAAAACTCATTTGTATTTTCAAAACCCCGCCTTGCAGACAAGCTCAACACTCCAGAACACCCCAATATTTTGCATTTCTACCAGTTCTGGTAGGTCTCTGTCTCAGCAGAGGCAAGGACACAAAGAAAACAAGATCTCCTCTGGTTGTGTGATCTTTTTTTTTTTTTTTTTTTTTCTTAATGCCAAAGTGAAAGCAGCTGCTAGCACAGCCTCCCTTGGGTTCTCTCTCCCCTCACTTGCAAATTTGCTCTTTGTTTGGTTGTTTGCTGGATGCTCATAGAATTTTGCCTTCTCCTTAGTGTTGGGTGAAATAATGCAACTTGGTCGAACTTGCTGATCCAGGAGTGCAAATCCCCTGTGTGTGTGTTGCAGAGGAGCCCTCGTTCCGCTGCGAGGACTGTGATGAGCTGTTCCAGTCGAAGCTCGACCTGCGGCGGCACAAGAAGTTCGGCTGCAGCGCCGTCGGCTCCCTCTATGAGACCCTCAATGATGAGATCAAGCAGGAAGGTCTTGGAGATGGACAGGTCTATGAGTGCAAAGACTGTGAGAGGATGTTCCCCAATAAATACAGGTACCCAAAATTTCCAGACCCTCCTTTGGCCTCCCCTCTCTGTTCTCCTTCACCGGCCTGTCTGAGGATGGAGATGCAGGACCAAGGGGGAAGCTTGGGTAGTTTGGGATGGCTGCAGGGATAAACCTTTCCTTTCTCCATAGAGTTAAGGAATGTTCAATTTGTGATCCTGAAGTGTCAATTGGGCAGTTGGGCAGAATTTTATTTCACCTTGATTTTGTAGATTTTCCCTTACTTTCTGGTAGAAGCACCCACTGATTGTTGATGGGCAGTTTAAATGATTGTTTTCTGGGCTCCCTGTGACTCTTCAGGGCTGTGATGGAGGTTGAGAGACCTGGTTTTGGGATCTTTGCACCATCTGCTCCCGTGTGCTCTAGTTCTGAGGGAGAACAGTGGTGTTCGTTCTGCCAGTATGTGCGTGAAGACTTTTTATATGTAATTCTTGCTTATTTGAGATCAGTGTGTTTAAAGAGGTGTCGTTGCCCTGAGATCTCTTAACACGATCACAGGCTCCTGTTTGATCTTGCAGAAGCAATTAAGAATTGGTATTCCAGTCAAATTTTTGGTTTTGTTTGTGTTCCCCAGCCATTTTTGTAATAGAAATGTGAAAAGAAAAAGAAAAGTTGATATTCTCCAGCTCATGGTTTTATTTGTGATAATTACTCAATTTTTATTATTATTATTATTATAAGGTAACTCTAAACAAGAATTAAACCTTTTTTAAAATAGGAAAAACTCTTTGGCCCACTAGGTTTTAACAGAAAATTTGCATTTTTAAAGCATAATGTGGTAGTAATCAAGTGCAGCTTTTAAGCAGAGGTCTTTGAGATTTTTGATTCAATGGCAAAGTGAGTCGCAAATGGTTAAAGTCGAGGGGTTTTTTAATCATTTTAGGATTGTGTTTATTTGCATCCTAAACTTTTATAAAAGCCTTTATAAAATTCTATAAAACCAGAGTTTTCTCTGTTTACCGGAGGCTGAAGTTCTCACATACTCATTTCTTTTGACTTCTTAGATGAACAAACCCTGCACACCACAAGGTTTGTTGTAAACTGTGAGAACTGGCAATCCCCTGTCAGGCACTGCATGAGCAGAGCAAAAACCTTGAGGTTAAAGCCAGTGTAGGGCCTGTTTCACTTCAGCTAAACATTTAAAAACATGCATTTGTCACTTTGAACTTAATTGTGTTGATACTTTCAGATCTTTGATCTAGGTGAGTAAGTGAGGAAAAAAATTTATTTTTAAAAACTTAGAAATGGTGAAATGTAAAGAACATTCCCTGATGTTTGAAAGGAGCTTGGCTGGGCTGTGGGAGGTGTGAATGTTGGGGATAGATACTGTGACACCTCTGTGGGGTCCTGTTAGCCCAGTTTGGTGTCTTCATCCCTTAATTTTTTACCTGACAAGACAAGGAGAACTTCCTTTAAATGCTTTAATTATTTTTAATTTTGCTAAAAGTTCCAGTTCTTGTATCCATTGGTGTTAGAAGCTCTCTCCTCTTTAGCTTCCTGCACTCTCTAAGTTTCACATTAACTTAGAAAATACCCTTTTGAAATCCATGTGTTATATCCTCTTTGTAACCCCTCTGTGTTCCCGGCTCCCCAGGGATCTGGACTGGCACCTTGGTCTTGGTGGGTTTGCTGCCTTTTTCACCACTGATTCCCAGTATTTGGGAATATGTAATATAAAGTTCATTTTTTTTATGGGGAAGAGAGAGTCAGCATCATCCCCATTCAGTGTGTGACATGCTGATGGACTAGTGGGGCTGGGAGGGAATGTCCACATCTGTCTCTCGCCCATCAATCTGCCACATTTAAGGCCAATAAAACACATAACATACCCACTGAGTGTGCCTAGACGGTCTTAGGATTTTTCGGAAGTTAATACAGATCAAATCAGGAGTGCCACTGGGGACCTGAAATTGAGCATTTAGCAGCTGACTAAATAAATAAATGTTTTGCTAATCCCAGTAGGTACTTGCCTCTAAACAGTATATTAGTTTGTCCATATTTGCTCTAAATAAACTCATAAATCACAGTTAACAGGAGTGTATTTTTGGATGTGTTTATGAAAGGTTTATGTTACTTTGGATGCGTAAAAAATTTGGTAGTTTTAAGAACACCATTTCTTTAGCAAAAAAGAATATTGCTTCTTTAAAATGAGTGGATTGGCAGTTTATAAGGGGCATGTCCATGAATATTAACTAGCTGGCTGGAAGAAGGGGAGGTTCTCCAAGTGAGCAGGGCTGGCCTGAGAGGTGCAGGATTCCTGGCCTGAAGGGTAAAGGATTTCTGGCTGGAGAGGTGCAGAATTTTTGGCCAGAGCGCTGCAGGATTCCTGGCCTGAGAGGTGCAGGATTCAGGGCCAGGGAGGTGCAGGTTTCCCACAGCACAGGGAAAATGGAGCACCATGTGCCATCCCTGCCATGGCCCTGTGCCAGCAGCCACTTGGGATTGCCATCATCCCCCTGGTTCTGGAGACACTGCCAGTTGGCAGAAGGCGAAATTGCCGAGTTAAGTAATCAAAGATGTCTGACATTTAGAAGTGAAATGTGTTTGCACCTTATCATGTTTCTTCCCAGCGTTGAGTCTCTGTGTTCTGGGAAGCCATGGGCCTGGTGCCTGTGAAAATGGCAATGTGAGAGTCTCAGCAGCATCAGGGAATATCTTGTCTTTCCTGGGGGGATGCCACAGGACTCTGGGTCACAAAGTGCCCACTTTTCCCCTCGGGTATCTGCAGGGTCAGAGCTGCATTTACCTTCTGTTTCCCTGTTGTAAATGGGCTCAGCTGTTAATAAGAAATATCATGAAACACAGCGACAGTTTGAGGCAGAACAGGGCAACTTCCATCAGTGAAATAAATATTCAAAAAATCAGTGGTGTTTGGGTGCTGCTGCCCCTCTCATAGTCCATGAGTTGCTCCCTTTCTACTCTGGGGCACCAGGTAACTCTGCAAACCCCCAGACCCCATGGCCTCGTTCTCTGTCACCGCCTCTGTCACCTCTCTGGGTCTCAGAACCTCCCAGGTAACAGCACCTGCCTCGGCAGTGGGTGCCCAGGGCTGGGCTCCGGCCACTGCCCCAGGTCAGCCCTTCTCTCTTTCCCAGCCTGGAGCAGCACATGGTGATCCACACAGAGGAGAGGGAGTACAAGTGTGACCAGTGTCCCAAGGCTTTCAACTGGAAATCCAACCTGATTCGTCACCAAATGTCTCACGACAGTGGGAAACGGTTTGAATGTGAAAACTGTGTTAAGGTACAGTGAGGACACGGGTCACTGAGGGGGGCCTTCACCTGGGAGAGGGTGCTGGAAGGTGAGGGAGGGGGTGCAGGGGATGGATGGCCCGTGCTGGCATGGAACAGGGTGACAATGGGAGAGGTGACCCTGCTGTCCCCAGCACAGGGAGAAGAGGTGTCCGTGCTGTCCTGGGAATCCCGCTGTGGGTGTGGAGCTCAGCCCTACCCTGACCCACTCCCCTCTGACCATTTCCCAGGTACTGGGGTGGCAGATGTGGGTGAGCAAACACCTCTTAAACCATGAGCACCCCGTGCTCAGGGAGCTCCCACAGCCCGGCAGGGCGCCCACAGCCCTGCTCCGTGTTTGTGTCCTGCGCTCCTCTTGCCACGAGCAGCTGTGACAAAGAAACACCCCAAAATTCCCAAGTGTTTCACACCTAATCTCTCCTCCTCCTGCCTCCTTTTCCCTCCTCAAGGCATTTTCTCTTCCAGGTGTTTACGGACCCCAGCAACCTCCAGCGGCACATCCGCTCGCAGCACGTGGGGGCTCGAGCCCACGCCTGCCCCGACTGCGGCAAGACCTTCGCCACCTCCTCGGGCCTCAAGCAGCACAAGCACATCCACAGCACTGTCAAACCTTTCATATGTAAGTTGTCACGGCCATCACAGGCTGGCGCTGGCTGTAATTGCAGGTATCCTGCGGGGCCCCCCAGCCCTCCTGTCCCCTGATGTAATTTTAGAGCTCAGAGCTCAAGATGAAATTCCTCTGTGATTTCTCTGTCTTTTTTTTCTTTCTTTCTTCTTCTTTTTTTTTTTTTTTTTTGGTGCGCTCCCTGTTTTTTCAGTAAACATTCGTGGCAGTTTTTGACTTTCTTGACAAGTTAAAAGCTGAGTCTCTCAGCAGTCCCAGCGATGCCATTTTCTCATATCTTTTCTTTCTCTCGTCTTTTTTGCCTTAGTAATTATTGAACGTTCCTGTTGGTGACATAAGTAAATAGCTGACATGGCCTGGTCAAAATGTTTTTTGGGGATGCCTCAAATCCTGTAGCGATTGTAAAGATCTTGGAGTAATCACAGAAATGGGAAGGTGTTTTTAAAAAAGAGTCTTTTTCTTCTTTATTTAGTGCCTGTTTCATCTAGATAATTCTGGAAGCCAAATAAACGGCAGATTAACTGTGTCCTTAGTGGGATATTTCCAGAAAGGCATTTTCCTTGGAGAGTCATCCATCTCATTCCTTGCCATTCCCAGGGTTGTATATTTTTTTAATTGACACAGCACCTATTGGGTTTTGGAGAACTGTGCAGGAAGGTGGGTTGTATCACAGCAAAGCGCCAGGAACTTTAGGGATCACTTCCTGACACTTCAGAACACGTCGTTCAGGCTCAGACCGGGATCTGGGTTTGATTCCAGGCTTTGATGTTATAGTAGGGAAGGCACTGAACCCACTCCTGCTTTTTTCCCTGGAGCTGTAATGGGAACAGCATGCAGGAGAGTCCTGGGAGACTCATTTCATTAACGTGTCCCACGATAATCAGCTGGGTGTCAGCCGGGGAAGGAGAAATGCTCTTCTTGCTCATTTTGCTGCCATCCCTCATTGGGTGATGGGCACATGAAAGAGATAATTTGACTCAGAATTGCTGCAGCAGATGAGGGATTTCTCCTCATCATCTTCTCACTCCCACTTCATCAGAATTAGGGGGTTGTCAGGCCAGATCAGTGTGTGAAACAACTGGAGAGCGACCCTGCCTGGTCAGAGCGGCCTGGTGGAGTCACAGGGATCAATGTGGAATCCATTAGTAACTTCAAATCCATGAGGCAGGATCCACCAGAAAGTATTTCTTTCCTGTGCAATGGAATAAAAGGGTTTGTGTGAGTGTTTGGGTTTTTACCATATGATATTTGGTTTTAAAAAGACCCCAAACCTGTAACTTTATAACTGCAGAACTCAGAAGGGCAAGAGAGGACATTCCACGAGGAATTACTAAATCATTGTATAACTGGGGATTTAACAGAAATTTTCCAGTTTTCCCTATTTTGAGGAGTTTTGTGCAATATTGTATATATCTAGCAACAATTCCTGGGGTGAAAAATGAAAAAAAATCATAGAATCATAGAATTGTTACAGTTGGAAAAAGCCTCTAAGATCAAGTCCATCCTTTAACCCAGCCCTTCCCTGTCCACCACTAAACCATATCCCCAAGTGCCACATCCACATATTTTTTGAACAACTCCAGAAAGACAGTTCAGATTAAATTTTCAGTGCAATCAGAAACCAGACCTTTTAGTGACAGTCCACCGGATTTGGGGATGCTCATCTGAACTGAAATGTCAAACTTGTTAAATTTTATTCATCTCTGCTTTGAATGTCAATTGGAATTTATTATATTATTATATTTTCAGGGCTGCTGGTGAAATACTCTCCCACCAGTCATTTGATATTTAAGCACTGATGGAAATCCTAACAATAAAAAAAAAACCAAACAAAAAACAGGGAAAGACATGCTCTTGTGTACCTGTCAGTAAAGCTGGGAGGGCAGGAGGAAGGAAGGAGCAGTTAGTTGGTCCCTGAGTTGTAGGACTGGGTGTCAGGAGAACTCAGATTCGTGTCCTTGCCTGCCCAGCTCCAAACAATATCCTTCCCCCTCTTTGTCTCTGTTTCCATGTTCACAAAGGGTGATAACAGCAGTTCTCCGGTGGAAGGAGGGTGTTCATTCACCACACACAGAATTTATTCCTATGTTGAAAGAGGCACCAGAAAATAAAAAGCTACAGCATTTTTATGTATAGAAAAGTTCGGGTGGGATTTTTGTCTCACTTTACCCTGTTCCTTCCACACAAAAAAGTCTGTAGGTGGAAGGGGTCATAAAAATCCGCATTTTGAAAGCTTGGTATTTACAGGTTGTTAAAGAAGATGCTGATGTAGCTTCACTTGGCAGGGATGGGGTTCAAACTGACTTAATGAATACAAGATCTCAGTCCTGGCTGAACCCAGGCCTGGTTGGCAAAGAATTTAAAGAACATCTCACCAGAGGGGTTCCATACCATTAACGACATTAAAGAATGGGCAGGTTGGATTAAATGAGGCGGAGTTCCTCTCCCTCCAGTCCTCAGGGCTTCCTGCCATACCAGGACTGAGGCAAAGTAGATATCAATAGATTTTATCATTGAAATGTATGATTAGTTGCTGAGGGACTCTAGCACCTCCCCTGTGGAGCCAGACTGAGAGAGCTGGGGCTGTTCAGCCTGGAGAAGAGAAGGTTGTATGGAGACCTCAGAGCCCCTTCCAGGATCTGAAGGGACTGTTCGTCAGGGACTGCAGTGACAGAACAAGGGGGAATGGCTTCAGACTGAAAGAGGGGAAATTTAGATTGGATAGATGGAAGAAATTCTTCCCTGTGAGGATGGTGAGGCCCTGGCACAGGTTGCCCAGAGAAGCTGTGGCTGCCCCATCCCTGGAAGTGTCCAAGGTCAGGTTGGACGGGGCTTGGAGCAACCTGGGCTAGTGGAAGGTGTCCCTGCCCATGGCAGGGGATGGAACAAGATGATCCTTAAGATCCCTTCCATCCCAAACCATTCTAGGATGCTATGATCATCTTTACTGAAAATCTCCCCAGAATTTGATCAGGAGTAGCACATCCCCTCCAGTTTCTGTGGAGCTGCTTGGTGAGACATTCTCTAGGATGGGATTTATCCAAGGAGAAAGGTGATGGTCTCCCACAGCTGGCCCCCTTTGCTGCTCTTACTTCTTCTGGCTTCAGGGAAGGGAGGTCCCAGGGATGGGATGGACAGGGCGGGGGAGGCTGGTGGAGCTCCTGGCGAGCCCGTGCCATTTCCTGTTAATTTCATATTGCTTTTGTTATTGGTTCCTGTTGATGCTTTAGGTGAGGTCTGTCACAAATCCTACACACAGTTCTCCAACCTGTGCCGCCACAAGCGGATGCACGCGGACTGTCGCACGCAGATCAAGTGCAAGGACTGCGGGCAGATGTTCAGCACTACCTCCTCCCTCAACAAGCACCGCCGCTTCTGCGAGGGCAAGAACCATTACAGCCCCGGCGGGATCTTCGCCCCCGGCCTCCCCCTGACGCCCACCTCCATGATGGACAAATCCAAGCCCTCTCCCAACCTCAATCACGCCAGCCTGGGATTTAATGATTATTTTCCATCCCGCCAGCACCCGGGGGGGCTTCCGTTCTCACCTGCCCCCCCAGCCTTTCCAGCCCTCACTCCAGGGTTCCCGGGGATTTTCCCCCCATCCCTATACCCCAGGCCCCCCTTGTTACCACCCACGCAACTGCTCAAAAGTCCCCTCAACCACACTCCAGACGCAAAGCTTCCCAGCCCCCTTGGGAACCCAGCACTTCCGCTGATCTCTGCAGTGAGCAACAGCAACCAGGCCCCTTCAGGGGAGGAGAAATGTGAAAGCAGCCTGGAAAACTCCTACCTGGAGAAGCTAAAAGCCAGGAACAGTGACATGTCCGATGGCAGTGACTTTGAGGATGTCAATACAACCACGGGCACAGACCTGGACACCACTACTGGCACAGGATCTGACCTGGACAGTGACGCAGAGAGTGACAGGGACAAAACAAAAGACAAGAGCAAACAAATAGAGACCAAGCCAGATTTTGTCAGCAGCTCTGTGTCTGCGAGTTCCACCAACACCACGAGTGAGATCCCCCTCTTCTATTCTCAGCATTCCTTCTTTCCTCCCCCCGAAGAGCACTTGCTGCCCACCACAGCAGCAGCTAATGACTCTATTAAAGCCATCGCCTCCATCGCAGAGAAGTATTTTGGGCCTGGCTTTATGGGGATGCAGGAGAAAAAGATGGGTTCGCTCCCATATCATTCCATGTTCCCTTTTCAGTTCCTCCCCAATTTCCCCCATTCCCTCTACCCTTTCACGGAGCGGACCCTCAATCACAACTTGCTGGTCAAGGCAGAACCAAAGTCACCCAGGGACCTCCACAAAGTAGGCGGCACCAGCTCGGAGTCACCCTTTGATCTCACCACAAAGCCAAAAGAGATTAAGCCAATCTTGCCACCCCCGAAGGTCCTGCCAGCCCCGTCCTCAGGGGAGGAACAGCCGCTGGATCTGAGCATTGGCAACCGCATCCGAGCCAGTCAGAACGGAGGAAGAGAACCACGGAAAAACCACATTTATGGGGAGAGGAAGCTGATGGCAAGTGAAGTCTTACCCAAGATTTCCCAGTCTCAGCTGCCTCAGCAGCCGTCCCTGCACTACGCTAAGCCATCGCCCTTTTTCATGGACCCCATCTACAGGTATTAACATACCCTGCCTTAAGCCTTTCTCGGACCAGCTCATTCTCTAGCTGACATCGCACCTTGAGGCAGGTGGGGATGTAGGTTATTTGGAAAGAGCAGTGAATGCCTGCTGTGGGTGTTTGTGCTTCTCAACACGTTGAATTTCCTGAATGGAAGGGGCAGAGTAACTGCAAGGAGCCCTCGTAATCAATGTGTGTAAAGAGCACATCCTTATTTTGATAAAGAAGAAATTTGACCTATTTAAGGACTCTCCCACGAGCCATCACTAAGATGGCACTTCTGCTGGGGAAATTCCAGAGGTTTGATTTGATAAGAATGCAGAGTTCATGTGCCTCGGAGCCTGGGCTCTCATGGCTTGGGAATGAGTCAGGAGCCCTGGGAGCCTGGAAATGCAGCTCTCCCACTGACTGGCTTGATGGCCTTTTGTGAGCTACTTCACCTTTCTTCATTCCACCCCCTTTTTCTTTCTAATGCTTTTTCTTAAGAGTTTTTCAGCTCGGAGGAGCTGCTGCTACAGATCGAGCCTGACAAAACTTGTTACTCTTGGAGTAACAAGTACTGTGTAAACACATGGTAGTGTGTTACTACCCAAATCTCTCCCAGATACACTTCTTGCAGACTTATCTTTCTTAGGAGATAGCAAGGGTTTTCTAGTGTCACTTGAACAGATGGTTTTTGAGGAGGGCCTGATGCCTTACGTCATGCCTAGAGTGAGCTGAACGTGGAAGACGTGTGTAGAGCAGACTGGGTGAAGTCATCCAAAATGCCAGTTAAACTTCCAGAAGGAATGAATTCAAGAGGTGCAAAGGAGAGATTTGAGTCTTTTGTTGTTTGAGAGATTTTTGTAAAATCTGTTTCTAAAGGAAAGTTGTTTAAAACTTTATGGTGAGGGTACCAGTAAATTTTTGTGTTACCCATACAGACACTGGAGCCACCTTCGGTGTCATCCTGCTATGAATGAGGTGGATGTGGCATGTTTGGTTTTAGCAAAGCCCAGTGAAAAAAGGGGTCCTGAATTAGTTTGGTTTAGATATTAGTATGTCTAAATGTTAATTAATGTTAATTTAGATATTGACGTGTCTAAATGCTCCATGACATCCGTTTGGATGCATGTGTTTGGCCTGGATTCAGTGTCCTGCCAGTTCCTGGAGGTGAATGGTTTGTGCTTGCATTCCTTGAGCTGAATGTGAATCACGTGCACAGTGGTCCTTGCTGGATCCAGCCTGCTGGAAGGTTTAATGGATGTTCTGCAGGAGCTGGTGTTTTCCTGGGGCTGGAAAGCCTCAGAGCCACCACGGTGTGACGGTGTCAGCACCGGGATGGGTCACTTGAGCGTTCAAAGGGCTGCGAACACCAGAACCGCCCCGATGTCACTGCGGCTGTTTCCTCCGGCTGATAACTGTGGGAAAAAGTGATGTCAGTGTCTGGCCAGGCCAAGGAGCTGCTGGGCTGGGATTAGTGAGCCCTCAGTGCTGGCTATGAGCGTGTCTCGCTCTGCCAGCTCAGAGGGTGATGCAGCGTTGTGTGCGTGCCATCTGTGATGGAGACTGTGCATCCCAGCCCGGGAGGTGTCGTGTCCTGTCTGGAACCCACCGTGGCCATCTCCCAGCTCCTCTTGGAGAAATCAGTCATGATTTGAACAGCCCAGCATCTGTTTTTGTAAAAAGTACTCCTGGAAAAAAAAAAAAAAAAATCAATAAATGGGGTAGAAATGCAAAGGCATTCGTGTTGGATCCTGCCACCTCTGGGCATTCTCAGCAGGAATGTTAAAATAACATGGGCTGGAAAAGCCGCTGCCAATTAAAATAGCGGCCTCGGGAAAACCATAAAGGTCCAGAAGACAGATGGAAGTGAACGATGGAGGCATCATTTGTTACATTCCATGGGATGCATATAGTTTTAGTAAGATATTAAAATAGAAAGTCAGCGGTGGGGTTGCTTGTGAATCAGACTTCTGATGTAATGAGCTAAACAGCCGAGCTTCCAAGTCCCAGCTTGAAAAATATGGAAATATTTTGTTTCTAAACTTCTCTTTATCAGACTCTCTCACATCATTTGGCTCCTTCATTTTTCTCCCAAAGGCCACTTAAATCCTTGACATTTTCTCCTGGTGATATAATTTAATGCAGCCAGACAGCCTGAAACCGGGGCAGTTTTTAGCTCAGCCTGTGAAGGTGACGTTCTCAGGCACTGGGCTGAAACGATCGGCTTAATCCTCCGGGCGCTGTGGAATTCGGCTCTGACGAGGATGTTTGGACGTTGTGTTCTCATTCCCAATGCTGGGAGATGATGGTAAAGCTGGTGAAACGCTGTCAATTCACCAAATTTTACGTCTGTGGGCAGGCAGGGCTCTCTCCAGGAGCCTCTGCCAGGGCTGGGGATGTTCTCTTGGGCATCACAGCCCCACAAAGAGCAAAGCTGTGCAGGTCTGGGGGCTCAGGGAGTGACTTTTTACATATTCTTTTACAGATTGTTGTTTTTCTGACAACTCATACCCATAAAAGCACATACCTTCCAAAGCCCCCTAATTCTGACGGCATTTCCAATCCAGCTCTTCTCTTTCCCTCTACCCAAGAAGAATTAAATGCAGATTAAGTACAGTTCACTAACTGCACTCTGCACGGCTCTTCTTTAAACTCTTTGGTAATTTGATCCATGCACCAATCAGCTGAAATGCAGCAAAATAATTTGCTCTCATGTATGCTGGACTAATGTAGTTAAAATTACTCTTACTCTTGGATTTCTGCTGTTTGAGCTGGATGAACTCGATTCCAGTCATTTAAAGATGCAGCTGTGTTTGTCGGAGTTACTTCCATAACACTTTTTTTCCCATAGAGGACATTTCAGTTTGTATTTTTGGTGACTCCACCGCATGGTTTTCCCGCAAAGAGAATATTTTGTGAAAGCAAAACCAGTATTTTCAAAAATAGCAGCCTCTCTTTCGGGTCATTTCTGTATATCATGTGCTTAAACATGAGATATTTGAGTGGCTCAAGGTGATATCAGAAGAACTCTGGTTTCTAAGTCACATCAGAACTCTCCCACCAGTTCCTTACTTTTTAAATCGTTATCCACACGTGCTTACCAAAGAAACTCAATGCAAATTATATCTCAGCTGCGAGGGAGGAAGTAAATATGAAACACCTAATGATTTCTACACGCTTGGGGCTGCAAAGCCTGGCCCAGTGTTAACTCTTCAGATAAATACAAACTCTCAAAGACAATTTCTTACCCGTGCAGGGGCTGCCTCCTGTGGACTCCAGAGCTTTTCCCACTCAGACATTGTTTTTGCTGTAAAGGCAGGGTTTTCATGACATTTCGCAACAGCAGAGGCTTATAAACCACCGCAGCAGAATAGGAGCAAAATATTTTCTTAGTCTTCAGTCTGATGGCTTAAAAATTACTGCCCAAAGGATGGGATCCATGTTCATATAATTTCCAGTGTCTTTTGCAGGGTAATTGTGGGTCAGAATATGTAGTCTCCAGTAGAAGGGGAAGACATTTGTGTGAGTAGGAGAACAACCCCGTGTGTGTAATTTAAACCCTCTGCCAAGGGTTTGGCTGTGTCGTTGCTGCCCGTGGGGTATGTAACCCTCTGTGTTGTTGTCCAGCAGGGTGGAGAAGCGGAAGGTGACAGACCCTGTGGGTGCCCTAAAGGAGAAGTACCTGCGACCCTCCCCGCTGCTTTTTCACCCCCAGGTAAAAGCAGGGACGTTGTTGTGCCATGTTGATTGAATGCCAGGGGAGTTGAGATGGGGCTGGTACACACAGGTCACTGGGATCAGACTCCTCATCCAAGGACTTGACTGGAATATCCACTGTGTTCCACCAGTTATTTTCAGACACTTTTATCCGTACCTGGTTTGAGCATGATAGCAGTCATGCCTTGATGTTTCTTTTGCATTACCAGAAGAACAGGGATGGCCAGCATCTGGCCATCTGACAGTCTGGACAGCTCATAGGATCTGCCAAACTCCCTTTCACAGGCCAGAATGCCTGGGTGGTTTTTCCTTTGGAAAACTCTGGTGCAGTCACTTGCAGCAGTGCAAAGTGGAGAAGGACTGTCCAGCACCCAAGCAGCAGCATTTTGTACGTGCCTGGTGTTCCCAGTGTGTGGAAGTGCCTGGTAGTGGGTTCAGCTGTGCCTGCTCCAAAGGCATGTGACGGTCACCAGCTATCCCTGTCCCTCCTGCTGTGACCAGGCTGGGATCCCAGCCCCATGGTCCTTATTGTGCTCTCCTTTATATTCACATGCATTGTTCTCCCCTGATAATGTTTCCCACCTTAGATAAATAACTTGCAGGTTTGTGAAAGCTGGATCCTGGTTGCTTTCACAGCTAAACTTAGTTCCCTCATTGTTTAGCACCAGCCTCAGAGTTTGGTTAATAACTTCCCCCAATTTTTCCTTCATCCAGGCTGGATAATGGTGACAGGCTGGCCAGGAACATCCTGTGTTTGTGTGAGTTAGAATAGTGGGGATATCTGCCTGTGAAGAATCTGATAGCGGGGAGGAGCCAGTGTGGCAGAGCAACCCAACGAGACGATGAGAAACGTCCAGACCCTGAGCAGGAGCAAGCTTTGGGTGGAAGGTTGTTAACATTGTTCCCAAAATCCAAACCACGTCCTCTTCCCATGGCGATGAAAAGATGTGGAAGGTCTGGTTATCTCTAACAGCTTATCACACAGAATAGCCAAAAATTTACAATCACTCAAGCCCAAAACTTCCTGATAACTGATTTTTAGTGAAGTGGGCACTGTGTACAAATCATTTGATCTGGAGATCTGCTGTTCCCAAGCTGCAGTCAATCAGGTATTTCAAATATAGCGAAGGAAGACGGGTCATTTGTTCCAGAATATGTAAGATTTTTACTACCAGATCCACTTCCAATATTATCATGGAATATCCTGAGTTGGAAGGGACCCACAAGGATCACCCAGTCTAACTCCTGTCCCTGCACAGATACCCTAACAGTCCCACCCTGTCCCTGGGATCCTGGATCTTTTCGTAAGAAATCATACGTTCAGGGTTCCTGCTTCTGCTCTCTTCATTAGGACCAACATTCCTATGCTGGATCAGTCAGAGGCATGTTCTACCTGGGCTTCTCTCACTCTAAACACGAGTTTGGCCTCAGCCTTTTCCTCTGGGACTCATCCCCCAGCTCTCAGTGGGATGAGAGGAAGCAGAAGATGTGATAAAAGCGTTCAGAAGATTTTTCTCCCTCAGAATGAATTTCAGGCCGCTCTTATTTCTCAGCCAGTTGTTGGCAGAAGTTCCTCTGCTCTCTGGGAGTTTTCCTACATTGTCTATTCCAAATTAAACTGTAGACAACATAAATAACCAGTGTAACTTTTTGATAACTTAATGGAGGACCTTTTCTTACCTGTTAAATTTCTTTTCTTCCCCCTTTCTTCTTTATTATAACCAGGCAGTTGTTCCCTAAATAGCAAAGTGCCTTTGCCACTGGAGAGCCCGTGGCCAGTGTTTAGAATTTTAAAACCAGCCTACGGCTCTCAAGGCAGCAAACATCTCTGACTAAGTGCCTAAAGAACAGGGCACAACAAAGGGTAGCTCCAGGTACCCCGGCGAAGGGCTGAGTGCACAGCTCTGAAAGGTCCAGAGAGCATTTTAACGTGATGGTTTTGTTACATGACTGGCAGCTGGGGCAGAGCTTGTGCTGTAAATGATCAAGTAACCTTTTCAAGTGGCTGGCGCTAAGTATTACTTACAATTTAGCATGGGCTGGGAGCCTCCAACTAAGGGACTGTGGATCTATTATCGGGGAATGGGGGTTACTACTCCCCTTTTTTTACAGCTTATGAATGGTTGTCAACCTTCCACAATGTATTCTTGGGCGATTAAGACAACTTTTTTTTTTATAGTCCTATATTTTTAAACAATATCTTGGCTCTCTTCCCCCTCTGCCCCCCCCTCCCCAAGCCCAG
The DNA here is from genome assembly GCA_035583155.1 of Acropternis orthonyx. Lineage (NCBI taxonomy): Eukaryota > Metazoa > Chordata > Aves > Passeriformes > Rhinocryptidae > Acropternis > Acropternis orthonyx. Next base: position 4,010,791 of record JAWWEU010000055.1, on the reverse strand, counting down.
TTTAATAAAGTGTAAACGTGCAAAAGGTCAGCCCTTCCTGTACAATAGAGCATCTCGTTGTGATATATGGCTTCCTACTGCCTTCCGCCCCTTGCTGCCGCCCCAGCGCTCTGGCTGCCTCTCCAGCCAGGCCCCGCTTCCCCCAGCGCTCCGCTGCTCCCAGTGATGTCAGTGCAGACAGGAGGCAGCTTTATTGCTGCCTTGTTTGTTTTATCCCTCTTTTCTGCTCTTGGCATCTCAAAAGCACTCCCAGGAGTGCATAAAACTGGACGTTGGAGATGTCAGCATCGTGCTCCGAGCTGCACTTCTCTCTTGGATTTGGATTTCCTGTTTTGCTCTAATGCAAGTAAAAGTGCTTTCCTTTAGGTGGGATTTTTATACAGATCCTCCCCCCTCCCTCTTTTTTTTTTTTTTTTTTTTAACTAATCCTCTTAAAGATTGTGCTAAGTAATGAAAGGATGGGATGAAAGAGGCCTTTTTCATTACTACCACATAAACTGCTTGTGTAAATGTTTCATTAACACATTGCTTGGCCAGTGTTTGGTCCTCCCCGCCCCCACCGCCGCTATGGTTCTGTCGCAGCCTGGAGAGGCGAAAAGTGTAATTTACACGTTTAAGAGAAACATTCCCACACTTGAATGCCACACTATTCTTTACAGAAGGAGAGACCTAAAAAAAGCCATTGTGGAGGACATTTTAATTTACAATTCTTTTTTTCATATATGCTTAAAAAGATCTGTGACTTCCAACTACACAGGGATTTTGTTTTATAGTTTTGCGAGGTTCCTCTAATACACGTTTATGTCTTTCAAGCACCCTCGGGCAATATGACATTTATTAAACATGATGGGTTTGAAGAGATATTTATAAGTTTTTATTTTCTTGGAGGAAAATGCAAAGGGTTTCAAAGGAGGTTTACCCTTCTGTATGCTGAAATACAGGCAATATGTTACCTTTTAACCTCATGAATACAGTCAACTTCTTCAGAGCAGTGTAGAAAGACAAAAAGGTTTTAAATTGTGAAGGCATACAGCCTGTATTTGAACCATGTGTTTGAAGCATCCTGCAGTATTCCCTACTCATCATATGACTGCAGATATGAGGTTCCCTGTCTGGCAGCTAATCCTGTATACTGGCTATTCTCATTATATTATTCAAACAGAAATAAAGTATTATTTTTCATGCAGTCATTTTTCTTCTGTAGAAATAAAGAGCACCTACAGCATGCACTGTTTTCATGCTAACAATGTTAGAGATATAGGGCCAACTAAACCTGGCACATCAGCATCAATGTCAAGTAATTCTGTTGAAACCAACACTTGCTCAGGGAAGGCTTTGCTGGAATTTCTCTAGGTTTACACAGATACAATCAGAAACAGGTTTGGCACAAGCTGAGTAACACTTGCATTAAAAACACAAACAAAAACCATTTCTCATTTAAAGCATACATCATTTTACTAAGGAAAATGAAAAAAACAACAGATCTGTTATCACAATCATCTCTCTTCTTTTTGGGTGGAATACATGTAAGTATTATTATAGTTGTTTTATACTGTCCCTACCTTTACCTGAAATTACAAAAATAAATTGAAAACTGGATTAAAATACAGCTTCTATACTGGAGTCAGGTGCTTATTTTCAACCCCTTTTTATTGCACTAAAATAGCACTTGCATTGATATGAATCTGACAGTTACTATGGTTAATATGAGTTCCATATTTAGTTTAGTATATGTAAGCTTGTTGCCACCGTGACCATGATCTGTTTTCAAAGTGAATAGATTCGTTTGGATCAACAGTCCCTCCAGGGGTAAATGCTTAAACATATTCAACCTTCTCAAGAGCTGAAAACATCAATACCTTCATAAAGCCACTTTGATTTTTATTGACTAAAGTTGCACTGCTAATTCACATACATCACTGTATACTTCACTGAGCTTTTAACATGGTACTTGATTTATAGAAAGAGTGATTCAATTTCTACAAAGAAGGGATAGGATAAGATGTCCCTCAGATTCTTTCTTTAGCTCAGACATGCTGAAAGTCAAAGGAAGCCTACTACTGCAGTACAAAAATTGCTCAATAAATGTTCATGTGCACTACATATTTTACTTGCTTAGTAACAGCTAGTAGCAATGTAGATGTGTCAGATAAGGGACAATCAATTATCTAAGCATGTTGCTAATGCAAAACCATTGAATTATTTCCTAGCAAAGGTTGTCTCCAAAGTGCATGTCTCCTGAGGTACTCTGTACATGTAGTAAAGAAACTTGTTAAAAAAAAAAAAAAAGGAAAAAAAATTAATGCCTTATTTTTAGTATTGTGTTTTCATTAAGAAACTATTACCATTGATTCCTTACAGGAAACCTTTAAAGCACATTGGTAAACCCACATATACAGCATACATAACCCCATGGAAATAATCGGAGTGCTTACATTTGGTATGAGTTTGCAATGTTTGTTTGATGTCACATCAAGTACAAGCTTAAAGATATCTTGTATAGTTCCTTAACTTTAAGCAGCTACAAACTGATAGTCATAAACAAAAGTTTAGTCAAACAAACTGAGAGGAAAACTCAATTACTTTGTATATATTCATATTTGTATTTTTTTCACAATGAGAACAATCACATTGGAATTATCTCCTTCCCAGGGCTGGACAATTTTAAGGATTCAGCTAGACAGGGTGCTAGGCCATTCTGTCTGGATGCTTTAGCCAGAAAGTTTGGAGCAGATGGTCCTTGAGGTCCCCTTCCAACATGGTATTAAATGATTCTATAATTCTATGATTGTATATCTTAGTAAATTTTTCCTGAAGTATGCTCTTTCAGGTTTTTCCTGGTTTGAAGCCAGATCCAACAAATTGCCAAGCATATATTCACTGGCTCACAGAAATAGTTCCGCTAAATGAAGCACAGTCAAAAACTACCTGGTTTTATTCCCAAGAGTTTGAAAGGTCTTGCTTGGACTGATCACCTGGGCTTCACTGAGACTAGGGATTTTTCTCCTCACCATTGTCATTGATAGTCCACTAGCCTGGTGCAACCCTTAGCACAAAAAAGACCAGACACTGCAAATTTACCCTGTGCTCCTGAGGAATCTGAGGACATACCTTGGGAATAGCACATTTCTCAGTGAATTCTTTATCCATCATGTTTAGAGGAGAAAGAGCATTAAATATTAAAGTCATAAGGCAACCTCTTCCAGAATTTAGAAGCTGTCTAACTTTTGCAGAGGATAGCTAAGCTTATTTGTGGGCTGAAATTGAAGACTTGGGTTATAGAAATGATACTGACATGAAAGCAATATTAAAAAATGAAGAATGGTAGAGCAGATCCTTTGTCAGGATGTATTTGTCGGATTAAGCTGCTCATAAACAGAACATTTTTGCACCTAGAAGAGAATTCACGTTAACGGGGGAGATAAACTTAGGCATACTATAGGGCCCATCAGCATCTCACAGTTAATTAAAGGAGTGAGTGGAAAGCATCAAGGCTTGTTCCCCTCTGCATGAATAATTCACTGCCTGTATCCTTTATTAAAGCCATTTACTTTACCACAATGATTTCCAGCCTTCCATGCACTGGTCTCAGAAATGAGAGATAAATTGCAACAAGGCCTGCAGCTATATTAATAAATTGAAATGAACACTTATTTGCTCATCTAATTAGAACTGTAGTTTTTTCCAAATGGTGTAGTAATGCATTAGCTTGGCAGCCGATACCTGCTGCAAGAAATAATTAACAGAAACATTTTCTTAGGAAATTCTCCATCTCTGAAGACAGCAGTTTTCCTCCTGATTTTGTTTCCTTTAAAGTATTTGTATAAAGCTATTTTGCAGTAAAGATCTATTGTGGATTTTGCATTGCTAAAGAGGACATTTCTGTGTTTGAAGTGCCTGTATCTAGTGATAAACTTGCAAATAAAATAAGAATGCATAAAACTACTTTCACCAACTCTCTACTAAAAGTGTAATGTGCACTTTGAACAGTACCTGAAGAATGTGATAATTTTTTCAAAGATTTGGTTAACACCATAGCCAATTAAAGTGCTTCAAAGCTAACAATTTGCTGATTTTCCAACTGTACTGGCCTAATAAAGTCTGTTACTTCTGTCTGCAAACCTCATTTTGAATTCACTAATTTTACTCCTTTTTATTTTCAAATATAATTGCTTAAACTATCAGTTAAGGACGGTGTCAAACAAAGTTTTCATATCAGTGTGGTTTTGACTGTGTAAGTGGAGACAGAGCTGTTGTGAGAAAAATCTCATTTATTAAAATTAGAAAATGGCAAAAAAATTAATCTGTGAAACAAGGAAATAAAACGAGTAAGGAAAGTTCTAATACAGCGCGCACTGGGTGCTCAGGTCCCAAAGGTCCTAAGAACACCCCTCTTAATTCAAAAATCGCGCTTTTAAAGGTTCCCAAGGTCCTGCCCTATTTACGTAACAGAAGAGGCATTCCCCTCTCCCTGGTTGGCTGTGCCGTGCTGGGAGGTGGGGTCTGCAGGCAGCATGGCGGCCCCCCAAAACCAGCCATGTGGTATGAGGGGTTTCCTTAGCAATATTCATTTTACAATTCCCTGATTTCCAGCCGCATGTTACCCTGGCACAAGCTACTGACAGGACCATGTGCCTTACAACTGCACGGGGACGCCTATGAGCCTAAGTTGGTAAATACTTATGTAATTCATTTGCTTGTAATAAAACCAGTTTTCTTATTTCTCACACTGTGGAAAGACAGAGCTCTAATACCTCCTTCTCTGTAGATGCAGTTTGAATTATCAAAATTTCACCTTTTCCACTCTTCAGCCACTCACAGAGTGGAATAGTGTCCAGGCGTCTGCATTATGCCTGTCAGTTCCATCTGTTGTTATCACTGGTGCCAACATACAAATTTAGTCATCTCATCTTCTCCTTCCCAGAGTAGTAGGCCAACACGAACCCTGAGTTTGGCTGGAAAATGACAGTAGGGCCAAAGGGTTCTGATAATTTGTGTCTGTGTGTGCATGTAGATATCGATATATATTTCCCTGTAGGTTTCCAGAGATATCTGGAGAGATATAATAGACAGAAGTGTATTTCGGAATAGATCAAATTATATGAACCCAAACTATTATTCAGACAGATATTACCATGAGGAAAGATGCACTGGAGCAGAAGTACATTCAGCACAGTTTAGGCAATCTCGGCAGTGGTGCATAGCCAACATAAGTTAATACTGGAATGGCTTCTGTTGTAACATTGAGAGAAAATGGAGACTGGTGATCAAAGAAAGGATTTTTCCAAACAGAGCAATTTTATTTTCTTTCTTGTTTGTTTTTTTTTTAAATAACATTAGATTTGTCAGCTATATATGACCACTAGAAATTCTATTAAAAAAAATCAAAACTGAACCTATCTGTATTTAATTTAATATTTTTAAAATAATCATTAAATAGTTTCAGGGGAATATTTAATCCATGGTGATGGAATAAGACAGCACGGCTGATTTTGAGCTTGCAATTGTTTTTATTTGGGGATTCAGGCACATAAAGAGTTTTGAATGTGCAGTCTGCTTCCTCCTGGGATGCATTCCAGCATGGGAATGTGAAGCTTGTGTGTTTAAAGAAGCATGTCAAAACTGCTTTGTAAAGAAGGGGGTAAAAAGCCCCAGACCAAGTGACAGGCCTAAGTTTAGTGTGGTAATCATATTCATTCCTCTTGTAACCCAAGGAGCTCCACTGTAGAACTTAAATGAAATGAATGGTGGTTCAGACACGCAGTTAGTGATTTTATATGGTCAGTGTCATTTTTCTTCTTCTGGCAATTCAATTTGTTCCTATTATGCCAAGGTCACACATTGGGAAATCTCAGACAACATTACTTCTCTGCCTTTGATGCAAAGGGTCAGTGGATTAGTACAAAGGACAATTAATCCAGTGTGCTGCATCACCAATTTATATTTAAGTCATTTTTAATGAATGACTAGGAGTTCCTATTAGTTTTCTTGAAGAAAATAGAAGCAAGCCTACAAACAACTGCTTCATAAATGAATATTCAGCGAAAAGTATGACTTCTTTGTCAGCTCTAATTGCTAGTTTTACCTTATTAGTAGAAGCTTTCTGTAGCCGAGTTTGACATACATTTGTTTGCAGACTGTTATTAGTCAAGACTCAGTGAAGTCGTGTAATTAACACCTCCACATTATCTCATGCAGTGAAAGAAAGAGTAAAACAGATGACTCACTTTGTTTTAGCTTTGCTCTTGTTTTCTGATACAGAAGTACTTAAGAAGTGTGAGGTCGTCAGAGTGCCATATGGAGTCAACAGGAAAGCATTAAAGGGTTTTCAGGAAGGAGTTCATCAAAGCCCATTAAGAGCTAACCACTAATGCCTCAGCAAGTCACGGTGCTCCTGCACAGTGGTGGTGTAACAATCTACCAGTATGGCTGCGTTGGTGTCAGCCTTTGAGTCTGACTCTGCTCCTGTCAGTCAAAAGACTGTTTCTGCTTCTGTAGTTAAGTCCCTACCTAATGCAGGGAAATGACGTATTCATCGAGTCATTCACTCCTCTGTAGGGCAGTGCCCAGATTAAGGTAACTGTATGTTTTAAGCCATCGATAGCATACCATGTGCATGTTCTGAAGTCGCGCTGTAAGTATCAGCCTAAACTATGATGTGGAAAATACATAAGTTTTACATAAGGATTTTCCATGCTTATCATTCATGTGCTATTTGAGGTTAAAACACTTCGCCGGTTTCAGGTACAAGCTCCTTACTGAAAGTCAAATAGTTTTAGGTACTCTTTCACAAACGAGCCATAGGACAAAGTCACAAGATTGCAGGAATATGCATTTTAAACCAAGACATTATCCTCTCCTAAACATCTAGTTTCAGGAAAATAGTCTTTTTAGATGAGGTTTACCGCAAATTTAATCTGCTGAAATTCTGTGATGTGTGTAAGAAATCATTCCTTTTCTTTTTTTCCCAACATTATAATGAATGAATGAAAACAAAGAATACAGCTCTCAAAATGAGAAATAGCCCCACAATCCAAGATGGTTACAAGAATATTTTATTTCAGTCTCTCAGTGCAGCCATTCAGTTAACAAGTATTCCCAAAGCAATATGAAATCCAGTCATTAAATTATTATTGAGAGCTCGGCTGACTTAAATACTCAGATAATAGCAAAGCTTGTTTACTGGATGGAAGCTGGCCAAGAACATTTGAAGAATTAACATGTACGTGAAATTTCCCACAGTTATGAAATAGCCATCAGAAAAGGAAATGACTGAGTGCAATTGAATCCCTGAGAGTCCTCAGTCTTTGGTTGTAAGTATTTGCAGGACTGATAATAGAGCCCCACAGCTTGCCACCGTTTGCGTCATTACCACCTCTATTGATCTAACCACCCCATGTGCTCCTGCTTTATTATTTTGCTACTCAAGAGTAACTATCTTAAGTGACTGGGTCACAAATGTTATCGTATTACTGTGATTTGGAGAATTATTAAAGATGGGTCACTTCATTACTGAGATCCCAGAGGTGCTGTATGTAGTAAAGCTGCATTAGTTAAGTTCAGTGGAAGCTGGCAGGAGCTTATGCACAGCTAGGGCTATCTGTTCTTTACTTCAAGACTAACAGTGCTGCTACTGATGCATTTTTAGGTACATGCTACTGTGCATGTTCAGCCAAGCTAAACTGGGTTCATAAAAACATCCATGGGCCACCGCAGGTTCTTCAGCTCTGTTTGCAGTAGATCATAGCATGCGGTAGCTTGTCCTGAAGTAGCATCCTGCTATGGTTTGAACCTTCAAACAGGATTTCTAATAATAGCATTGCATCTTGCTTTGGGCACATGCTATACACTAATCTAATCTAAATACTTCTAGAGGGTATAGGCAGTAATCTGGGACACTTTCATATTCTAGAAGTACTCCTGGAAGAAATGTTGCTGGACTGGTTTCAGAGTCAGTACATTCCCCATCTGATTTTTTCCAAAACTGAAAGGAACTAAGAAATCCCAGCAAAAGGAGTTATTCAGGCTTTCTGCTCTCTTGGACTTATTGTACTAGTTGACACCAGAAAATCTGCAGCAAGGGAAAAATAAGGAGTGCAGCTGCCTTAGCAGAAAACTAAAGCATG
>JAWWEU010000055.1:3987418-4002565 GCA_035583155.1 Acropternis orthonyx | reverse complement strand
TCCTCCCCCCCCCCTCTTTTTTTTTTTTTTTTTTTTTTTTTGTACATAGGCCTTCTTCTTTCTTTCATTTTTTGTTTTCCCCTTCTCCTGTATGTCCAGGTTTTTCCCTTTCTCCCTCTTTCTGGTGTGGTATTTACTCCAGTGTTTAGATGAGCACGCAGCCATTGACAAGTCATACAAACTAAAGCTGATAAAGTCATCCAGGGGCATTTTCCGTGGTGTCCCATCTCCAGGCCTGCATGCCAGCTGCTCCCATCCCAACAGGACGTGTAGGTGTTGGTCCTCCTGACCGTAACTCACCCAGCCACAGCTTGCATCCAGGGCTTTGGCTGGAGTTCCATTTCACTCCAGGAAGCTCAGCCATCTCCCACCCATCCTTTCATCACCTTTACTGGCTGTTGAACCTTCCCTACATATAATTAAAGTGTTGGCCTCTTCACTAGGCAAACTCTCTGTGGACCCACTCCATCCTGATCCTAACTCCTCCTGTTCTTAGCTGCTGCTTCTTCACCCCTTCAGCCTCAGCCTCTCCTCTCTCAGCTTACTGAGCAGCTATCACATATCTCTCCCCCTCCACTTTAGCCAGAATTCTTCTGCCTTCTGCCCAAAACTTCTCTTTCCCCCTATACGTGAGGTCATGTCCCTGCCTCCCCACCCACAGCTCACTGCTCTGTCCCTCTAAGCCCCTATGAGGGCAGATGATGCTGTAGAAGACGAGACCTCCCTTCTTCCCAAGACTTGAATTTAAGTTCGAGAGGAGGATTTTGGTGCCGAGTTCTACCTCTGGCATCTGCCCGCAGTGTTTCATTTCAGGTTTTTTCCTGGAAAAGGGGAGAACAGGTACATTCTGAGATAACTTATTCTCTGAGATGCTTAAAGTAAGCCCAGACACATTGCAGAAGGTGAACAAGTGCTAATTTCTGGCATCTAAATGCCTAGTTTGCCAGTTGTGTCTTTCCTGATCTCTCTGAGACAGATACACTGTTCCTGTCCTTCCTAGCTGGGATCAGTGGCTCCATTCCCCACTGTGCAGCCAGCTTCCAAGAGTGAGGGCAAACATCAGTAGCAGGCTTTGACCAAGCTACGAGTGCTAAAAGTCACGTTTTGTGCCTCAGATCCTGCTCTTCCTGTGGGTTTCTATGACACGGGGTCTCTCCTTGCCCTTGCAGATGTCAGCCATCGAAACCATGACGGAGAAACTGGAGAGCTTTGCAGCCATGAAGGCAGACACCGGCACTTCCCTGCAGCCCCTTCCACACCACCCCTTCAACTTCCGATCGCCACCGCCCACGTTGTCCGACCCCATCCTGCGCAAGGGCAAGGAACGCTACACCTGCAGGTGAGGACCTGGGACCCCAGGGAGCCAAAATGTCCCCACAGGGTGTGGAGGGACCCCTGGAGGTGCCACCCCAACTGGGGAGCTGCTGCCCTGGGCACCGGCATGGACCAGAGCAGCTTCACAGGGACATCTCCACTGCATCTGCAGGGGTGAGAGGGAAAACAAGAAGCAGCAGAATTAGAACAGAGCATTGAGATGACTAATCCTCTCTGAAATAGCTTGTTTTGTCTGGTAGAAAATCAGCATCTTCTGTTTTCTTTGTAATTTTTAATAACCTTGAGAGCGGATCTGGAGATTCTCAAGCAGACCCAACTCTCCAAGCCAAGTCTTGGGCATGTGGCAGCGAACGCTGCAATTCCCAACGCCAGCACAGCCTCAGCTATATCCAATCTCAGCTGTGGAAAACGATGGAATTGTAAAAAATGGCATACAGGAAACAACTTTTTCAAACACAATCATATCCACAGAAGTCCTTATGTGCCCATCTCAGCTCCAAAAGCTCCCACCAGAGCAAATCCCTGGCATTTAATAATAAACCTCTGCCTCTGTTTTACCTGCAACTACTCGAGGTTCTCGTGGTGGCTCCTGCTGAGGTGCTTTGGGCACAGAAAATGGGTACATACTTTGGTTGATGTCTCTTTTATGTTCAACTCTGCCACAAAAGCTACAGGCTCAAATTTCAGCTGAGTATTTAGAAACTGTAGGGTTTTACTTACAATAGTTACTAAACTTAAATTAGATACATGCTCACAAGTTACCATTTGGATGTTCATTGTTGAGGAACACTCACATTAACTGTTTATCTTCAGGACATCTGAGGGTGCTGAACGTCTCTGAAATTAAGAAAGTTGACTCAAAGCTTCCTCCTACAACAGGTCTTGTAGTGACAGAGTGCAGCCCCTCAGCCTTAGTATTTTATTTCCCAATTAGTATTTTTATTTATACCTTTTGAGTTTACTGTGAACTGGATTTATTGTGCAACACAGTTCCTTCCTTTATTAATTTCCTACTGCTGCATTTCCTTGCTCTAAGCAGCCTGTCAGCCCCACAACCCGTAACACAATGCTGCAGCCTTTGTCCAGGGGAAAATTCTGTGGATTCCAAGGATGATGGAGCAGATTCTGTACGATGAGCGAATAAACAGGGCTATAAAGGAGATCTATAAACATCTCAACTGCCAGGATGACTGGGCAGTGATTAAAGCCCCTGGATCCTGATGCAGGAAGGCTGTAGTTAAACCAGGTCCTCAAGTGCCACGTCCACAAATTTTTTGAACACCTCCAGGGATGGGGACTCCACCACTGCCCTGGGCATCCCATTCCAATGCCTGGAAACCTTTTCTGTGAAAAAATTCATCCTGATGTCCAGCCTGAACCTCTCCTGGCACAACTTGAGGCTGTTTCCTCTAGTCCTGTCCCTTGTTCCCTGGGAGCAGAGCTCGACCCCCACCGGCTCCCCCTCCTGTCAGGGACTTGGAGAGAGTGAGAAGGTTCATCTTGAGCCTCCTTTTCTCCGGGCTGAGCCCCCCCAGCTCCCTCAGCCACTCCTCATCAGCCTTGTGCTCCCATGTCACCTCTGTGACCCCTCTTATTCTGGGGTGGGTGTCACCCTGTGAATTTTGACCTCCACATCTTCCCCCCTCAGTCCAGACGGGAGCTGTGAGTGCATTGAGGGACTTTGGGAGCGGTATCAAAGTGGGTGAGGTGGATGGTCCGTGTGTGTGTGATGTGGTGTGGCATCCATGGGCTCTCCTGCACTGATGCTTCCCTTGGCTTTCTCTCTCCAGGTACTGTGGTAAGATCTTCCCACGCTCAGCAAACCTGACAAGGCATCTGCGGACACACACTGGGGAGCAGCCTTACAGGTGAGCTTGTCCCCCAGAGAGAAACCCTTTGCCAAACCCTCCTCGCTCACCACTCTGTTATTTTTCCCCCCTCTCTATAAAGCTGTGCCAGCAGAACACCACAGGCCTGGAGCATTACATAGAGTGATTCACAGGGTTGTATATTATGTGTACCAGCCAAAAATAATCAGGCTTGGCAGCCTGAAGATAGACACTTAACTTATATTTAGATGTATGCTGGCAAATGAGGGCTCTGATTTGCAGTGTTGTTTCACACTCACGTTAACCATTCATCTCAAGGACAGCTGAAGGTGCTGAATGGCTCTGAAATTTGGGCTGGTTTGAAGGGCTTGCCAGGACCTTCACTGCTGGGGCTGGCTGGATTTATTTTTTTTCTTTTCCTAATGCATATCAGTGGTGCCTGGAGGAGTGGATAAAAAAAACAAAGAAGAAAAACCCCATAGAATTATCTCCTTTAAAATCAAATTTGGCAGTGTCTGACCTTAAATCACAAAGTTTAAAAGGACTGATGGGAGGGGGGGATTCACACACAGTCTCACATGTTTGGTAGGTGTTTTAGGTAGAAAGCTGAACTATTTTCTGCTAGTTGAGGACAAGGTGGTGTGAGTTTGACACCTCAGTGTGCAGGGGGATGTGCACAGGGACAGACTCTCCCCCTGGAGAGCAGGCACAGTGTCCCAGCCCAGCGCACACCAGTGCTGTGGCTCAGAAAGGGGCTCCTGTCCAAGTCAGGGCTTTAAATCTGAATAAAACTCACAAGAAAATACACACAATATGTGCGTGTAGGTCTACAAATTGCTACTTCTCATGGGAGATCAAGCAGGAATCTGTCCCCCCAGTATTTTCTCCTAGTTCTCTGCAGGCAGTTTCAAAAAACTTAGGCAAAAAACCCACTTTCTGGTTAGAATTGGGTCCATATATGAGCAGACCTGAAGGAATGATGAATTGAGAGCTTGCTGCAAATCAAGCATTGTGTTTTCCATGATGTGAGTAAGTGTTTTGCACGTTGTCAAACAATAGTAACAATTCAGTTTCATTCTGGGTAGCTGATATTGCAGCATTTCCATACAGAGCCGTAAGTTCACAACAAAGCAAATGTAGCAGTTATTGTATAAAGAGAAACACAAATTTATGAGCAGCAAAAGGCCATGTGGTCAAATACATCACATTTTTATGCTTAGTTTAACTCAAGAAGCGACTCTCCCACATTGTAATCGCTGGTACACACGGAGTCACATTTATTTTCCATACAGAATTTTGAATGTAGACATTAGGTAAATTAAAAATACCACCCCCTCCAAAGCAGACATATATTTTGGACCCAGTCCCCACTGTGGTGTTTGGGGTTGTGGTATTTGATATGCCTGAACGGGCGCTGTGTGTTCCCTGGGTACTGAAACGCTCGTTCCCGATTATTCAGGGATTCTTAGTTCAGTTTTCTTCCAAAAAAGGAGACTTGCAACTTAACAAAGGTTAGGAAAATAAAGATTTATTTGATCTGGTCTTCTCCCAGAAAATGGCCTGTGTGGTTTTCTTAGAGGTCTGACTCCTGGACAGTATTGCTGCCTAACAGCACTCCGGAGAGTCGGAGCTGCGTTTACGGAGGAGCTTTAATTATCATTGATTTGCTTTTGCTCTCAGAGAACTGAGATTTGCAGCCTGGGCAGCCACGATTATTTGGAAAGCTTGTTTTTTAAGCATCGACTTAATGTAGGTAAAAGGAGAGTTTACTGATGTCTCCCTTATAACTTTGCCCCTGGTGTTTAAATATTTTTGCCTTTTGATTCTGTGAGTGCTATATATTCATCCAAATATCAATTAAGATGTTTTTAAAGCCAGCGTAAACTGACCAAATATCCATGTGGAAATCAAGAAACAGACTTGAAAATAAGGTGCTTTGGTTTCAATTCCTGATTGTCATTGAAAAATTATTTTATCAAGAGTTTTTACCCAAGATAATGGTTTTTGTCAAGTCACTTAAACCTCCTAGATGTCTATTTAATTATGTATAAAGTAGGAATTAATAGCACACAAGCGATAAAGAGGCAAATTATTTTTCTAAAGGGAAAGTGCAACATGTTTTTTGAAAAGGCTCCGAGACCCTGTGCCCTGCAGTGAAATTCAGCATTTCTTTTTACTCTTTCTTTTTGCACCAAATCTAAAATTCAGGAGTCAGTATTTCAAAACCCAGTGAAAAAAAAAGCCCTTGTAGGTCTTGTGTCCTGTTACTTGCATAGTTACAACTAAAGTTGATGTCTACCACATCATTTAAGGTCACACATAGTTCAATAAACATCTTCATTGAAAGTATTTCTCATTTTCTGCTTTGTAAAAAGCAGCCTAAGTTAATCCCCCGTATAAACGCACTTGGAGCTGAGGAGGAGTTGCTGTGTGCGTGTTTTTTAACAAGCTCTTTATCCTCTCCCTGTGCCCTGCCTGGGGTGCAAACAGCTCATGGTCAGAGAGAGGACCTGTCAGAGGGAACTTTGCAAAGGCTTCCTGAGCATCTAAATAAATGGACATGGAGGTGGCTGGATCACTTTTGCCTTACCCATGTGAGAGCTGCCTTTAACTGGCTGGAGCTGCTCCTGGGAGTGATCCAGGGAGAGCCAGGCTGAGAACCTGGGCAGCCCCGATGCCCACTGTGCCGGATGACTGCTGTGCCAGGTACCTGCTGTGCCAGGCACTGGGACACACAAATAGAGCTGAGTTTGGCTTAGGAGGGCACAGAGCTGGTGGGGACAGGCAGGGAGGGAAGACCGCCGGCACCAGCAGGGATGAGGAGCGTTCTCCTGGTCCAAGCTGGACAAAACTACTCATGAAAATCCCATGGAATAGCAGGAATTCTGGGGTGTTAGCTGTTTTGAACATTGCAACTTTTTGAAGTGCTGAACAGGAGGAGCTGCGGAAGCCTGGCAGTTCCTGAGAGCAGATTCCTTGGTGCTGGAGATCTGTGTTTAACTCTTCATATAGAAACTGTGCTTGTTCTTGCTGATGTTCAGATAACATCTTGGTTTCTGGAGTTATTTGGGGTTTTTTAAAAAAGAATGAAAAACTTTAGAAGTCTGAAAAGGCTGTGGTTTACAAAAAGATTTTACTTTCTTCCTCAGTTAATCCTAATAAAGGTCCATTATTTGAAATATCTTTATTCTTTCTGGAGATTTAGCAGTAGGAAATTCAGAGGTGGACATGGAATCCATAAACATTCAGCAAGAAAGAGTGTTTCATAAATGTATCCCTGCTATTTCCAAAAATAATATCAATTTATTTTTAGAGGCCAAATAAAAATCACAGCTGGAGCACATCTGGAAATGGTGTGTGTGTGTTTCACAGCATAGATTTTTTTACACTCGCAGTTGAACCTGTTGTGTCTGCAGGGAAGAATCCCATGTCCTAAGTGTCCAGGGAAATCCAGTTTCACCCTTGAGGGAGGCTGGCATGGGGTGAGTCTGGGTGCCCTGTGCATATCAGGAGCTGCTGGTGTTTCCAAAACCTGCGTGGATGCCCCTCCATCTCCGTGTCTTGGGACTTTCCAACCCAAATCTTTCTGGGATTCTTGGATTCCTGTCGAGGAGCAGCTCAGCTCAGCGGGACAGATGTTGCTCGGGGCTAGAGGAGCTCGGAGCAGTCCTGCTGAAGTGAGTGGGATTTGTTCTGGAATTACAAGGGCTTGCGAACAGTTTTAATTTTGTCCCGTAAGTGTCCGGGATTTGTGGAGGTTTATATCAGAGAAAGGATTCTGCTGCTCGTGGGTTTTGGAAGCAGAGCCACGAGGGAAGCAGCTTTGTTGAGTTACAAGTGACGTATTTAAAGGGAGATCTAATGAGGGATTCGGCGGATTCAGAGAGGAATGAGGCTCTCCGTGGTTTTGGTCCCAAAACTCTCCACCGCGGCTCGAAGCTGCCCTCTTCAGTCCATCGGCTGCTCCTGAGCTGCGCTGGGAGGGGAGGGCTGAGCCCACAGCACCACCCTGAGCAAATCCTTGGTTTTATTTGGAGGGAATCTGAATCCAAAAAAGGAGGATGACGACTTTGAAGGGGTCCCCAACCCACCTGCCATGGGTCCTGCAGAGATTTAGCTTAAAGGAGGGAATATTTCTTCACTCAGCAGCTTCCCTAAACGTCCTGGCTTGACTCCTTGCATCCCAGTTTTTCATCATAAACCAGGTATTCACTTGTAGGAGCAAACCTTATCCTGTTTGGAAATTATAGTGTATTTCTTGGGAGCTGTTGTACAATAAGAATAGTCATAATCACCTTTGAAGACACGCTCTATGACCTGTATCTCCAATACCACAAGGAATTTCACAAATAGAGCTGGAGGCTTTTGTATGTCCGGCTGACTGTCATGCAGGGATTTACCAGTTAGTAACTATTTTATGCATTTCGCCTCCCTTCTTTCTTCTTCTCTCTTCCTTGTCCTTCCTCCACAGCCATATTTCAGCTAATCCCTCACAAAAAGGGAAAGGTGGAAGGAATAAATTCACCATTCTTACTTTAACATTGATGTGTGGAAAAGTAATTATTTTGTTTAAAGTCCTTATTTGTTTGGACGACTCACTTCCTAATTAATCCTAATCCTTTCTTTGTGCTCCTTGAGTAACAATAATATCAGATTTGTCTGGAATGATTAATGCCTTGTGCTTCCCATGTCCTCAGCTGAGTAAAGATTTATAGACCAGCATTTTCTGGTTTTCTGATAGTCAGATTTTTCTTTTCCTTTTTTTATTTTTTACCTCCCCTCACGCTGCAATCTTTGGCATTTGCTTCTATTTTTCAGGTGTAAATACTGTGACAGGTCATTCAGCATTTCCTCCAACCTCCAGCGGCACGTTCGAAACATCCATAACAAGGAGAAGCCATTCAAATGTCACCTGTGCAACCGGTGCTTCGGGCAGCAAACCAACCTGGACAGGCACCTGAAGAAACACGAACATGAGAATGTTCCAGGTAGGAAAGGATGTGGCTCTGTGGATTTTTGGGGCACTGGAGGGAGAAGACACCATGGTCTGGCCTCTCTGACCCTTGGGGAGCCTTTTGGGAATGCACTGTTTCTTAAGGCTGAGTTTGTAGGTGTGCGTGATGTTCAAGAAGATAAACAGGCTTTACCTTAAAATGAAAACTAAAGGAAGAAATTCCTGTGCTGGAGCCAAGTAAGTGATTTCCCAGCATAAGTAAAAAAAAAAAAAAAATATTATGGAAGAGCTATAAGCAAACAGCTCTGCAATGGATAAAGGTTCTTAAACTCTGTGTGTTGTCCATAAATGCTAAATATCCCCTGTATTTCTCTCTGTAGTTCAGGTCTGGGAAGCACGAACTTCCTTTGGGAGCTTTGGTCCGTGACTTTTCTCTTAAATTTTGAATCATGACTATCTAGTGAGAGGACTGTTGATAATGTTCCTCTTTTATGTTTCCTGTTAATTATGGCCCTGGCAATACCTGATGGTGTCTCCTGTTCTCTTTCCTTGTCTCTCCCCCACAGTGAGCCAGCACTCCGGAGTCATTACAAACCACCTTGGGACCAGTGCCTCTTCCCCAAACTCGGAATCAGACAACCATGCACTTTTAGATGAAAAAGAGGATTCGTATTTCTCTGAAATCAGAAATTTTATTGCAAATAGTGAGATGAATCAAGCATCAACTTTAGCAGATAAAAGGTAGACAAGAAAATAGAATTATCTGGTGACTAAGTAGAGGCATGAACAGCAAAATAATACAGGAGAGAATTTAGGCTGGTTGGTAGAAGCTTTCTCCTCCTGGTTGCTCAAAGGGAGACTGTTGGAATACAGCAGCACAGGGAAGGAGGAAAGCTGCTTGTCCCACAGCTGTTATGTTTTAAGAGATGGAAAGCCAGCATTTAAATTCAGACTAGACAATATTGTAGTTTGAAAAGCCTTGGGGTTGGTGTATTCTTGCCGTACTTATTGGCCCATAAGATATGGTGAAGGCTGGGTTTTAAATGCCTGAAACATGTTGGTTTTCCTTTTTCTTTCGTTTTAAATAATCTATATGTGCATATAAATATGTCTCTCTGTTCATATATACATGTAATAACATTATCAAAGCATTGCAGTAGAAATACACGACTTACACATTTGCCACCTTTTTTTTTTTCCCCTTTCTCCTTCTCCCTCCCCCTCAACCAAATATTTCAGGCCAGAAATCCAGGATATTGATGGCAATTCCCAGTGTCATGGATTAGCAAATGAGAAAACAGAAGATGTGGATGATGAGGATGAAGAACTGGAAGAGGAAGATGATGACAGCCTGACAGGGAAGTCCCAGGATGAGACGGTCTCGCCCACTGCAGAGCCTCGAGGGGCGTTTGAGGATGAAGAGGATGAGGAGCCCACGTCTCTCACCATGAGCTTCGACCACACCCGGAGGTGAGGGAGCCGTTCCCTTCGGGGAGCCACATGGGGCTCAGACATCTGCCCCTGTGTCTGTGGTAGATCATTAGTGCTGTGGTTTTGTTTTCCAAGCCGTGTTTCATGCCTCCAGTTTGATTTGAGCATTCCCTTGAGATTCCATTTCACCATGGTGGGGGACATGAAACAAGTGGACTGCAAGGAGAGTCTGGATGAGGTGTATGTACAAGGCTTGAGGAGTTAGTCCAATACAGAAACCAGCATTCTCTCAGTACCACAACTCAGCAGACATTGTCTTTCTGTTCAAAGCTCTGGTCAGGGTGAGGGAAGAGGCATCTGCTCAATCCCTTTGGTGCTGCTCTGGCCCTTTGAGTTGTAGCAAAATATCCTTGACTTCAAGTGGAGTTCTCAGCTTTCTTCTTGCCTCACTTTGCCTCAGTTCCCACCCTGGTATTCACAGCAGATGTCCCACGATGCCAAATAATATCTTACCAAATTCAAGTGCACTGCTGGTTTTGGTGCAGAACCTCAGACACCCGTGGTGCTTGTTGCTTTCCACTTCTTCTCTGCTCCTTCCATCCCACGTGGTTTCCGTGTCCGTGTGTCCATCCATTCACGCATGTGGCTTGTGAGCCCCCGTGGGTTGTGCATGCAGGCACCGGGCAAGGGCCCCACACCTGGGCGAGGTGTGAGTGCCCAGACAAGCTAACACAGGTCACCCCTGGTCATTGGTACAGGTGTATTGAGGAGGACGAAGCCGGCCTGTTAGATTTGGAGCAGATGCCGAATTTTGGGAAGGGGCTGGATCTTCGCAAAGCAGCCGAGGAAGCATTTGAAGTTAAAGATGTGTTTAATTCCACCTTAGACTCTGAGACAATAAAACAGACTCTGTACAGGCAGGCTAAAAACCAGGTGGGTATATACAGAACGTTTTCCAAGCTTGCCGCCAGCATGTACAGTAGGATTAGGGAGCAGCTGGCCAAGGGTTATTTTCCCCTTCGAGTGGGTAATTTCCCCCTTCCAGCAGGAATTCTAACACGCACATGGATCATACATGAACTGTGTATTGTTGCAACTAGACTGAAATAGAGAAGAAGGGACTGAGCATCACCTTTAGCTCACCAGGTAAATTTATTGTTCGGCCTGTGTGGTGAGAATGTGATTATACAGGAAGAGAGAGGCATCTGTCTGTTTTTATCTGTCTGTATAAATGTTTTTGTGACTATTTATTTATACTTTGGGATGGGTCTTCTGTCTGTAAACACTGAGGTTTATTCTGCAGAAACAGCAACAAAGTGCCCTTGGGTTTGGTTATAAAAGGTGTCATAGACAACAGTATTTCCAGGACCTGCAGCCCAACAGATCTAGAGGGTCTTCTTGTTTATCTCCTTGATTTCTAAAAGTAAACCATAAAACGGGAAAAAAACAAAACCCTGTGAACCAGACCAGTTCAGACCCACCAAAAAATCTCAAAATGGCAGCTCAGCACTTGTTGGAGTTCTGAGAAAAATCTGGAGGTAGGGGCCAGGTCCATTTGTGCTTTCTGCTTTGTCATTAGCTAAAGCACTCATTCTGGTTTTATGGCGTTATCTCTTGATCCCTACACAAGCATTCTCACAGAAGAACTGTTCAATGAGGTTGTCTCGCCAGGCTGGACTGGAGAGAGCACCCTCAGCCCTTGCTGGGGGATGAGCACAGCTCTTGTCTCAGAGGCCCTTTCTGACCTTCAGGCAACAGAATTTATCATGAAATCTATTTCACATGTTCAGTAGAGCAGTAGCTTAGTGCAGCTGCCACACAGAACATGATTCTTGATTTATCATCACCCAAAACTTGTGAAATTCTTGTGCTCCTTCATAGCAGGTGTTAGGAGTGAAGCTGGGGAGGGTCTGCTGGAAGATCGAGCTGAGGGGTTTTTTGGGGTGAAACTCAATTAAACACAAGCCACGTGCCTGACTCTTACATGTGTCCTGTCACTAATATCCCAAATGTGCTAACTCTTTAAGAAAAACTTGCTGTTTTTCAGTGTGTATCACTCTGTTAGGTCCAGCCTGTGCTTGATGGTGGAGGGGGTTATTTTTGGGTTTTGAATCAGTTTTACACTTGAATCACAATAAGCAACTTAAATAATTTGAACAATGTCTTGTGCAGGAAATGTAAGAGTAAACCAACATTTATGTGAGCAGCAGAGCACTCCTTTGGCTTTCTTTTAAGCAGTTTTAGAAGCGTGTATGTCCACAACCCCACAAAGCTGTCTTCCCTGGACCAGGGAGAGTGGGGACCAACCATGTCTCCTCTTTTCTCCAGGGTGACCATGACATTCGGTTTCCCCTCTGGTGTGTGAGGTTATCATTTGCCCAAGTTCCCACATCACTTGTGTGGTTTGTGGAAGGGCACAGAGGTGTGTGAGACAAGTAGTCTTGGAGCAGGGAGATCATCCATGTTACAAGGAGCCAGCAGACTGTTATATATACAGAAGTCTTGGTGTGTTTCTCTCCGAGAACACCTTTAATCATTTCACTGTAGCAATAAATCCACCCTGACAGAACATCTGAGCACACCAGTGGTGCCCATGAGCATTCTTGTGTTCCTAAATACCTACACACCGGTGTCCACAGGCACCAGTGGGCTCACTCCAGGCAATGAGTGGGGATGAGCAGCTGCCCACCAGTGCCCACCGGGCTGCCGCTCCTGTGGGCATCGCTGCCCCTTTCCCAGGGCATGTGTCTGCCTCAGCCCAGCCTCTCTCAGACACTGTCCTGTCTGGGGATGTGCTTTTTTAAAGGACAAATCCCAGTAATAGCTGCTTTTCCCTGGAAAGCCGAGCCTGGAATCACGTGTGTGGGGCTGTGATCAGGCCTGGCTCAGGATGGGTTTGGGCTTGTAAAAGCCAGTGGGAATGATGATCTCTCCTGACTGTCCCCACAACTGCCTGGAAACAGTGGTAAATCCGAGTATTTGGAGCAGTGAGTGCCATCCTGGTGTGTGAATGGGAATTTATCCCTGTGGCAAGGCCCTTAGCCCAGGTCAGCTGGCTCCGTCGGAGGGGCTGGATGGTGCTGTGCCTCTCACGGTCCTGCAGGTGTGTTCACACGTGTCCTCTGCATTCCTCTCTCCCTCAGGCTTATGCAATGATGCTGTCCCTGTCTGAGAACGCTCCCCTCCACACGTCCTCCCAGAACTCTCTGGGTGCTTGGTTGGACATGGCAGGAGCAGCTTCAGAGTCGGGGACCTTTAACCCCATCAACCACCTCTGAGAGGTCCTCAAGGCACTGGCCAGAGTCCAAGCAAGGCGGCAGTGGTGCTGCAGCTATCCTTGCAAAATCCCAGCGAGCAGAAGATGGATGAGAGGGCCTCAGGGAGTCGTCTGGACCTTGGGCTGAGAAGGAAACCTGTCGCATCCGACCTACACATCCTGCATTTTTGTCTATCCTGAGTTCTCCTTTCTAATTTATCAGAATGAACCTCTCCCAAACTGGATAACCCTGAAGCAGCCCCAGGATTTCACAGTCTGTAGGAATAGCATGAGCAAGACACGAATTGCAACAGTGCAATCAAAGATTGGCCCCTCCAACCTTACAAACCAGTGTCAGTGAGCCAGCTCAGCCTGAGCAGGAACGACAGCTTGAAACCACATGGCAGCATTTCCTTTCCATCCAGCTGAATAAGGACATACCAAGGGAAGAGAGCCAGCTGTGACCTGTCCCTGGTGCAATTCTGACACAGTCACTGGAGTTATACCAGGGAAGGGTAAATTCAACCCATTTCACTGTTCCCCAAAAGAATTCTGTGCTCCCACAGAAATATCATCCTGTCCTTTGCTCCCAACAAAACACTGGCACAGTGCAAAGCTCCTCCAAGGTGATGCCTGCGGTCATCATATGCTACATGCAGCTCCCAGCTGAGACATCTCCAGCCTGGAACATTGCTGAGGTTGGGGTGGTGGATGTGGCTCATTGGCTGTGCCCTGAGCACCTTCTGTCTGTGCCAACACTGTGAGGCTGAGAGGGCTTCCCATCCTTGCCAGTGCCTGTGAGCCCGAGCTGCTGCCTGGGCTGGGAGCATCAGAATGTTTGGGACAGAGCCATGCTCAGCCGGGGCGGTGGCAGTGGCAGTGGTGGCACTCTGGAGTGATGGAGTTCCTGGAAATGCTTGGAATTCCCCAAGCAGAGAGATCCCCGGGGTAAAACCCTTCCCTGACTGTGCGTGAGGAAGCATGTGCTGGGTGAGTCTCACCTCACGGAAGGCAACTCGGACGCGTCTTCTCATGTGTCATCTCCCGGGGGTTTTGTGGTGACATCATTCTGTGCTGATGATATCTGGGGCTGTGGCAGAGATCTCTGATTCACACCGTTGTTTTGGCCTGTTGGATGGTGCCTCTGCACCACCTGCTGCTGCTTGGCCTGTAATTTAAGTACAAATATTAACATTTCCGTGCTCCAGCAGCCTGAGGGTGCAGAGCTCTGCTCAAGTGCAAAGATAAGAATCAAGTTGTCTCTAGGACTCTAAAATTGCTCGCAGATATTTTATGAGTGATTTTAAATCTCTTCAAAGCCCCATCTCCTTTACTGATACACAGCAGCCTCCAGAAATCCTCCGAGCTTTCTGCTATTCTCCATTGCAACTGCAGTCTGCTGTTGGAGCAGGGAATTTGGAGATAGCATTGATTTATGGAATGGTTACCAAAGCCACGTGCAGCCTCTCGGCCTGCTCGGTATGGAAAAGGGCAGATGGAGGGTTCTGAGACAGCCCAGAGTGGGAAGCCTCATTCCAACATGCCAAAACAACGGAACCAGCCCCCTGAGTAAAGCAGAGGAGATGCTCAGAGTGATCTTTTTGTGAAGTCAGCTTTGCTCCCAAGAGCACACCTGAGGCTGTTTTAGGGAGCCGGGACCCTCAGACTGTTCACAGAGGAAAACATCAAGGGTGGCTTTGGTACAGAAGGAACAAAAGGTAAATTATCAGCATCAGCATGTTTTCCAAGAAAAGTTTAACCTCTTTTGGTTTTCCACAACATCCTGTGAAATTGCCCAAGGCTCTGAGAACACCAGTCAGTGTAACCGAACTGCTTCATGTATTTGCACAAAGTTCTTGGGCAGGTAATGCCTGAGAGCCGACACTGTCAGAGGAACCCCAGCTCTGTGGAGGGGAGGGATGGCACGGCACTGTCCTGTCCTGTCCTGTCCTGTCCAGTCCTGTCCCATCCCATCCCGTCCCATCTTGTCCCATCCCATCCCCCCTGCAGCAGCTGCAGCACAGCCCTGCCCAGGCACTTGGCCTTTAAATTATTCCCACAGGGGCCAACTGAAAATAATAAAAGAATTGTTTCTTTTCCTGATGGAATTTATTTTAATCTGTATATAACTTGTAATTTTGGGCTAATTCTTTTCTTATTTTATTTCTTCCTTAACAGTATTTTTTGCATTAGGTATCATTCTTGTGAAGAAATAATGTTAATATAAGTATGTAGTGAAGGACCAAAATTGTGTTGTTAAGGTTGGATGTTGGATGATGGATAACCAGGGAGTAGGAAGATTTTGTCCATGTGCCAAATGACCCCGATCAGTCCTGCCAGTC
>JAWWEU010000055.1:3970261-3987318 GCA_035583155.1 Acropternis orthonyx | reverse complement strand
ATGCTGCCAATTCTCCAGACAATCATCCCTTGGGTTTCCTTTGCCTTGAAGTGCCCAGGACGTTGGAGGAAGGTTCTAGTGATTGCCTTGGCTGGTTGGGAACCAGCACCAGCTCTCCTAATGATGGCCTTGCTCTAGGAGAACATGGAAACAGCCTTAAGCATGGGGATAGATCCATCCTGTCCCATTCTAGCATGAAGCTGATTTGCAGCAAATTGGCTTTTGGCAGCTCCTTGAAGCAAACCACGTGTTGGAGCATCTCTCTGGTAGGGCCCATGGCACTGCCTGTTGTGCTGGAACAAGACCCGTGGGCAGTAATCAGGGTTTGTGTGCTCTGACCCGATGGTCTGTCTATCCTTGAAGCCTCCTTTGAGGAGGTCGGCATTGCACTCCACGGCATGGAGAGGGAACAGAGCAGCCAAGGGAATGGCAGTGAGCTGGTCACCAAAAATGTGGGCCAAGTATTGAGACATTCAAGTGTTATCAGGGGGATTTATGTGGAATATTTATGGCCTTCCCATTCATAGCCCTGCTGCCTGTTGTGTGGTTTCTCCAGTTTATCAGGTCCTTGCTCTGACTGAGCTCATGCTGTCGCTGTCCCACTCCCAGGATCCTCCCAGGGATCCTGGCTTTCCACAGATCTCCAGGGGTAAGGGCTTCTGGTGCCGGCCAGGAGTGGGGAGGTACAACCCAGCCAGGGACTGAGGACCTTAAAAACACAGGGTTTAAAATCATGAAATTATTTTTTTTTCTTTCCTTATTTCCTAATTCAGTTTTCTCCCCATTTTCTCTAGCTCATGTCTCCATGTGTTGTAGGATCTTCCGACTCCTCTAATTTAGCACTGATTACAAGTTTTGATTTTTCCAGTCAAGATAAAGAAACAGAAAGCCTCACTGAACCTCTATTTATCTTTAGCTTTTGTTTGCTTGCACTTGAAACGTGCTGCAGTTCACAGCAGGTGTTTAGGTTTTGGTTTGCTGCTTTAGCGAAGAATCCCGTAGTTTCATTGCTGTTTGCCGAGAGGGGTGTGTCCAGGACACTCTGCCATCGGAGCACAGGTGGCTTCCCAGCAGTGGGGAAGGTCTGGGAGCTTCAGTGAGATGAGCTGTAGCGCTCAGGGCTGTCTGACGGCAAGGACATGTCGTGGTCAGGATCCAGGATCCTGGTGCGATGTGGAGGTGGCAGGGATGGGAGTGTGGCTGCGGCGTGTTCAATAGCCAGGGCACCACTTGGGGTGTGGTTTAAACCAGAGATTTGTGTAGGATCTACTTATTGAAGTATCTTCACATCCCACAGCCATATTGCCACAACAGCACAGAGGAGAGAAGAGGGAGCCCTATGGATTTTTGGGGTGGCTGGGTGAGGCTGGGAGCTGCTTGCTGCACCCGCCTGCTCAGTGTGGATGGAATGTCAGTTCTCCACAAAGGGCCCTCTCTTTGGCCACAGGTGGAACTTTCTGCCTGGGCTGGTTAGGGAGGAGGACATGGGTCTTGTGTCTGTGCATTCCCTTCTTCCTGCCTGCTCGGACCTGCTGGTCCGTACTGGTGTGATCACTGTGGCTGGTGTGGAGAACTGGGGTTCTCCTGTGGGATGTGCTGAGGCACCAGGTCCTCCCGCAGGGCAGGTCGAGGCACTGAGTTCTTCCACAGGACATGCCCTTTGGTGCACAGGCAGCTCCAGGTGGGTGCCTTTCCAAGGTGTCTCATGCCAGCCAGCTCCTGCCTCATGGGGTGCCCCAGGGATGTAGATGTGCAGGGCTCCACAGGAGCTGCCCAAACCCAAACAGAATGGGGCTGAGCAGCAAACACCAGCCGAGTTTGCTCAGCTGCATACTGGGACAAACACCCAGCTGGGGTTTTGTCCTGCTTAAAACAGTGTAGAGGAAGCTTTTGATTTCTCCCAAATCAGCACTTAGACGCTCAGTAGACGTTCTTGGAAATGGCTTCTCGTTCCCGTTGCGCGAAGCATTTCGAAAAGCACTTGCACAATGACATGAACGTGTTTGACTCTAAGCATCAAAGCACTGGATCGTGAGCCCCCTCCCCTCCACCCAGGTCAATCTGCTGACTTACACTCGGTTTTTACGTGCTGTATTGTGTGTGTGTGTGTGTGGCGGGGAAGGGGGAGTGGGACCCTGCCCGCTGCTGCCTCTGGGAGCATGACGGGCCCCATGGGCAGGAGCAACGCGTCGCTCGGGTCAGTGCTGGGTAACATAAGGGCAAAACCCTCTGCTCCTCGCCCATGGTCAGTAGTGTTCTCACAAAGCCATGAAACTTCTCTGTAGTGTTGAGTGATACTGTGACTAAAACGTTCTTGAATGATTCCAAGGTTCTTTTTTCTCTTTCTTCTGTCATTAATTCTTAGTACCACTTTGGAAAAAAAAAAAAAAAAGAATGAAAAAGAAAAAAAAGGCAGCTTTGATTTTCCAAATGTGCAATTCACATGTGAACAAAGTAATTCTGAAAGTAATTCTCAGTGTATTTTACATTCTCGTTGCTCTCTTCAAAGCAAGAGATGTTTTGCCCTGATGTCATTTCTAGCCTGCAGAAGATGTAATTTAAAACATATATATATAGTGCTTGCAAGAATCATAAATCTGTGCATCCTATGTCATTCCTTTTCCCATTGTTACAATACAGATATGATTTAGGTTGGATTTTTTTTTCCTTTAGACCTGTATAGTGTTTTTTTAAATCAATTGTAAATGTCTGGTTTTCATATAATGTTTAAAAAACATTGAGAAAGAGGATGGTGCTTGTTCCATATCATTCTTGATTGTATATTGCTTCTGTTATGTTTATAAGTAAACTGTGCATGACTTGTGTTTAGCAGTCATTATTGTGTCCGTTTGTGAAATTTTTATTAAAAAGAAAAAAATTCCGTAGATGCACTTATTGTATATGTGATTAGATTTTGCGTCCGAGGCTCGAAGCCTCGAACTGCCAAGGAAGAAAGAAAAAGTGTTGGCAGTTATTAATTAATATGGAATCGCTTTGTTGGGAGCATAATGAAATAAAAGATATGAAGTGTAGAAAATAATTAAAAAAAAGGCGATTTTACAAATTTCATTTTGATGCTTGTGATAAAAGACAAATGTACTTGTGTAGAGAAATTCCTTTAAAATAATGAATAGAAAAAGCTGATTTTGAGGTTAATGCTGTAGAATAGGAATGTATACCAAATGTAATCTTTCCAATGCTACAATGAATTTATACATGAGATTGATATGCAATAAACCTGTGTGCTTTTATAAGCAGTGGTCCCATGACCTTCTTTTCAGGGTAGAGCGATGGAGATGCGCCATCACACCCACTAACAGAGTGTTGGGCTGCATCACTGCCTGGCTTTGCTGCTCGGTGGTACCTGTATGGTCTGATATTGTACGTGTGTGGTTTGTAATACTTCAAAAGAGCTTCAAAAAAGCTTCAAAAAATTATGCCCACCCTGCTTGCTTCTGAGGTCAGAGTCAGAGTCACTGAAGTTGGAAAAGACCTCCAAGATCCTGGAGTCCAAGCTGTGTCCCATCCCCACCTTGTCACCCAGCCCAGAGCACTGAGTGCCACGTCCAGTCATTCCTTAAACACCCCGAGGGAAGGGGACTCCACCATCTCCTTGGGCAGCCCCTTCCAATGCTTGACCACCCTTTCCATGAGGAAATTCCTCCTGATGTCCAACCTGAACCTCCCCTGGCACAGCTTGAGGCCATTTCCTCTTGTCCTGCCCGTTGTTCCCTGAGAGCAGAGCCCAACCCCTCCCAGGCTCCTCCTTCCTGTCAGGGAGTTGCAGAGAGTGAGAAGGACCCCCTTGAGCCCCCTTTTCTCCAGGCTGAGCACCCCCAGATCCCTCAGCCTATCCTTGTGCTCCAGACCCTTTCACGGCTCCGTTCCCTTCTCTGGACATGCTCCAGCCCCTCAATGTCTCTCTCGGAGTGAGGAGCCCAGAAGTGGACACAGGACTGGAGGTGTCTCACCAGTGGAAAGAAGGTGCAGGTAGTGCTGCTGAGCTGTGCCACATCCTGCTGAAGGGATGGGGACTTGCACAGGGAAGAGTGAGAGCATTCTAAGGTGGGGGGATGAGCTGGGATGAGGCACCAGTGAGCTGTCAGAAAATGTCAAGAATATTTCTTTTCACAAATAGAGCAGAGAGTCAGTGAACTATCCAGTGATAGCGGTCAGATGGTTCAGCGGGGGCCCTGGGAGCAGAAATTACTTGAAAGCCAGGTCTTTGAGCTAACAACACCATTACACAAGTGATGAATGGCCTCTGCTTCAAAAAAGACATTCATGGTGATCAAATGATGGTGTCCCACATACAGGATAATGGCTCTTCCCTGGAGTTTGTGAGGGTTTCAGTCTGAGCTGAACCCTTGAGTGGGAGCCCTCTCCTTGCAGTGATGGCTGGAGCCTTTCTCCTTATTAGGCCCGGAGGGAAAGGATATAAAAAATCTATGGGATAAGAAAGCTGTGATAATAGAGTGATTGTCAGGCAGGCCTCAGAGCAGAGAGAACAGAGTCTTTTAAAGGAATATTGCTGACAAGTGGACTTTGTCATCCATAAAGTACTTGAGATTCACCATAAACAAGAGAGAAAAAGGCTCCATTTGGGGAGTGGGGGGGGACAGAGCAGGGGGGCAAAACAGAAGGTCAAGGAAAAGTCTGTTCCCAGTAAAGACACAGAGCACTGTTGAGCCTGGCCTTACTGGGCAGCTGGGTTACTGGGCAGCTGTCAACAGCCTGACCCTCAGACCCTCTTTCCCAGTACCGGCAGCATGCAAAAGCATCCGAAACCAATGTTTTGTGCATCTGGAGGGACAGCCTGGAGTTGCCTTTGACCAGTGAAGACTCAGCTAAAGTGAGCAGCAGACATGTCTTTAGTATAGAACAGTCCCCGGGCTGTTGAACTGGTCAGTCCTCGAGTACAGCCGGGTCACAGTCGTTTGTCACCCGTTAACGTGATGGGAGAACGACTCCGAATAATCCCATCACTTTTAGTGATCTCGGAGAAGTGGCTTTAGGGGATAAGGGATGCTAAGAGCCATGGGGCTGGGAGTGACGCTCCGTGCAAACACCTGCTTAAGACTAGTCAAACAGCAGCAAAACACAGGTGTTTTGGTGAACTTTAACGAGTTTTTCACTCCTGGGAAGCAGAGGAGGACCCGGGATAGGGAGCGGAAGGGAGCAGAGCGCTCCCCGCAGGCTGTATGTCCGAAACACCCACGCTCACTCCACGCTCTGAGCGACTCCTTCACGACTCCCGACTCCTCCGGGGGCCGGCCCACTCCCTCCCCAATCCCTCCCCGGCCCTTGCCCGGTCCCTCCCCGCTCCCGCCCCCGCCCCGTCCCGCCCCGTCCCGCCCCGCCGCCTCCGCCGCGCTGGCTCCGAGGGGCGCGGGTAGGTGCGGGCGCCGGGGGGTCGGGCCGGGGCACTGCGGCGGGATCGGGGACCCCCAGGGAAGGACCGGGACCGTCACCTGGACGGCCACCGGGGCTCCCGGGGAGCCGTGCGGGCGGTGGCCCCGGGCGAGCGGCTGCCGGGCGCCTTCCGGGGACGGGGCGGCGGGAGCGGCACCGACGGTCCCCCGTCTCCCGCCGGGGGGCAGCCGGGGCTCCGTCCGGCTGGGGGTCCGGCCCCGCTGTCCCGGCTGCAGGGACCTCCCCGCGGGGGTCTCAGTGCCCTGCGGGCCGGGCAGCGATGCCAGGAGGGTTTGGGTGCGTTCCGAGGCTGTGTCCTGCCGTGCTCCCAGCACAGGCAGAGCCGTACCCGCTGCACCCTCACCCTGGGCACACGGGGATGGAAGCACCGAGTTACTGTGCCCATGTGTTGCTGTGGGCAGTAACGTGGGGGGTCGATGCCCTGTGTGGCCACCAGCCCTCTGCACCAGCACTGAGAGCTGAGAGGATGCTGTAGCACCTGGAGCCTCGGGAATCGGGCCTGTTTATTGCTACGGGGGTTTAGGATAAGCTTCATCCTCAGCCAGGATGGGGTTAAGAGTGGAATGTGACGCTTTGCTCATCCCAGGACACTTGGCAGACCTCTCGCCAAGAGGCCTGTGTCCCACATCCAAGGACGGGGCAATGAGCAGCATCTCCATCAAATGAGCTGTTGTTGTTGGGTCTGTGTTGTCCTTCTGCCAGTCATTGATGCAGGGAAATGCACGGTCCAGTCTTGGTTTGTTTCCTGGTCTGGGGCCTTTGAAAGGGAAGAGCTCTGAGATGGCACACAATGGGATCTCAGTTGAGGGCAATTAAACCATCGTGTCTTCTGAAATTATGTAACACAGTGGGCGGTGGGCACAAAAAGGATTTTTTGCTCTGTGTGTGCTGTAGGTGCACAATTTCAGAGGTGCATGGTTCCACAGGTGCACAGTGCGTGGGGTGACACAGGAGAGGATGAGTAAGCTTAGCCCTGGCTGAGGAGCTTCAGGGACTCAGGCAGGTGTTTTTGTGGGCGGTGTGAAGCTGCTCCTAGGAGCAGTTTGGGACAGGTACAAGCTTGGAGGAGCACAGGGCTTGCGGCAAGGCGCTGCTGGGGATTTCACAGCACGTCAGCCTGGGGGAGGTGGAATTCAGGAAGGTGAGGGCTGGCCGTGGTGACTGGCAGCAGCCCCAGTCCCCGAAGAGGATTAAGGGGACCCAGAGGTGTGGCAGCAGCGAGGCTCGGCGGGGCTCCTGGCCTGCCTGGCTGCTCGCTCAGGTCTGAGCCTGCCCAGTGCCTGCGGCACAGCCTGGCTGCTGCCGGAGCCCGGCCACATCCTGCACCCTCTGCAGGAGCTGCCAGCCTGGCCCCGGCACATGGGTGGTGAGAGCACCACGAGTGTGTCCATACAGGCTCTGCCTGCAGAGCACCCTGGGAAGGCAGAGGCTGAGTCCTGTGCTGTCCCAAGGTTCCCTGTGGCTCAGCGTAAATTCCCGCTGCCATACTGGGAGGTGTTCAGCTGTCTGTCTGTGTCTCTTCCTCAGCGTTCTGGTTCCCTGGGCTGCTGCCATGTCTCAGAGCCCCCCTGGCAGCTCTGTGGATGACAAGACCTTCCTCCTGGAGTACCGATGCCACCCGGTGCAGCCGGAGCCCCCCAGCCTCTCCATTCCCCCCGGGAAGCGCAGCTCCACCGCAGCACCCAATGCCGCCCCGCTCTCAGCACTGGGCTGTCCCACCTCGGCTGAGCCCCGCCGCATCATCCTCAGCACGGACAGCCCTGCTGCACTTAAAGTGGGAACCCAGCAGCTCATCCCCAAAAGCTTGGCTGTCTCCTCCAAGCCCAAGAACAGTCCCTCCCGGCACCAGAGCTTTGGGGCATCTGGGGCGAGCCGGGAGCCCCTGAGCCCCGACCCGAAGCGGGCAGCCGTTCCCATCATCTCCCTGGAGGTGGAGGATGAGGAGGATGGTGGAGGGGCCCTCAAGCGCAACCTGAGGAACATGTCCTACCGTGCGGCCATGAAAGGCCTGGGCATGGAGCCAGAGCCAGCAAAGGCTGTCCCCTCGCTGAAGCCCCTGTCAGAGGAGGGCAGTGCCCTGCGTGACCGCAGCCCCGGCAGGAACAAGGTGGGTTTGACACCTGCTGTCACCCCATTGCTGTTGGGCAGGGATGGAGTTCTGCTTTCCTGGTGCTGCATTTCTCCCACAACACTGGTCAGTTATGGAGCTATATGAGCCCAGCGTGCAGCTGGCGGGCCTTGCTGAGCCAGGTGTTGTGACTGGTGCCTTGGGAAGCTCCATATCACCAGCAGATGCTGCAGGCCCCTGGAAAGCCTGGGAATGGCTGACATGACATTCGTGGGGTGTGGAGCTGACTGCGCTGGGGCTGCTTGGCAGGCGACTGTGGGATGTTTGCAGGGTGGGGCTCAGGTGAGCAGCTCCAGTCGTACACAAACATGGGTGAAGCAGGTCTGGGGAAAGGGAGACTCCAGAGTAGGCAAAGTCCAGGTGCAAGAGAGATGTGACAGGCAGCAGTGTAGCTACAGAGTGACCCTGATAACACGAGGTGAAAGCTGAGTCACCTGGGGAAGGCAAACAGAGCTCAGACAAAAACCAGGCTGAAAGAACAGGGTGGTGTGGACCGGCTGGCACAGGTAACTCCCCCTGTTCCTGAAGCCACAGCACCTTCTCCTCTTCCTCCCCTTGCAGAGAACCCTTGGGCGGAAGCGGGTGCAGAAGCGTGGCGGCTCGTTCAAGGACCGTGAGTGCTGCCTCCCGTTCCCCAGAGCGCCGGCCCCGGGTCCCCTCTGTTCGTGGGGCACTGGGCCCTGCTCAGCGAACCAAATCCCTGCAAGGCCCTTTCCCATGTGTGCTGCTGCTTGTCCCTGGCCTGGGGCCACGGCTTTTGTGGAGCTTTGCCTCTCTGCTTTCCCACTCCCAGGGCGGATGACGCTCCGGTCGCTGCCTTGCTTGCAGCTGGACCGCGCCCAGCTTGTTCCCAGGGAAAATGGGAGAGCTGTATGTGGTGTCCTGGCTGCGGGAGGCTGTTGGGATTGAGAGCTGTGTGTAATCAGTGCCGTGCAAAGTCCAGCCTTGTCAGGGAGGTGCCAGCCTGGGCTCGTGGCTGACGGGGCGAGGCAGCCGTGGTGGGAAGGGAAGCCATGGGATACGGCTGGAAGAGGCTGTGCTGACCTCTTGCCTTTTCCTCTGCAGAGCCTCGGCTCTATCAGGAGATCCGTGAGAGAGGTCTGAACTCTGTGAGCCATGAGTCAGATGAGGATTTGCATGAGGAATCCATCCCAGAGGAGCCATCCCCTCTGGGTGCTGCTATTGTCGTGCAGAGCTACCGCCCGGTGCAGGTGACCTGGAGCCAGCTCCCGGAGGTAGGAGCAGCAGCCTAGCACTGGAGGGTCTGAAAGCTGTGAAAACATAATTCCACAGCATTAGTCTTTGCAACGGGATGTTCTGGGCTGTCCAGCCCTGGCTGGGACACGGAGGGTCTGCCCAGGCCTGTTGGGATTCTGATGTCACTGCTACAGTTGGGCTTCACCCGCAGCAGGGGGGGAAGGCAGGTGCTCTGGTTGGTACCTGGCTTTCCCTGTTGACCATGGGGAGAATCATCTTCATCCACAGAGTGGAGCAGCCAACTGCCATGGGCTGTGGAGACGGGCAATGCCTTGGTGGGGAGCAGCAGTGGGTGATGATGGACGATGCTGTTGGTATGTGGTGGTGTGTGATGGTGTGCCTGGCGATTGTGTGACGGGGCGGCTGGCAGAGCCCCGGACCGCACTAGAGGGCGTGCAAGGACCATCATTCCTGCTCATCCCAACCTCTCTCCCGCAGGTTCTGGAAGCAGGCATCCTGCAGAGGATATGCCCGGAGGAGCGCAAGAGGCAGGAGGTGAGAGGAGCCTGGGCCGTGCCTAGCTGTGCAGCGTAGACACCACAGGCTGTGGGACACCCGTGGCTGTGGCAGGGGTCAGCTCTGAGCAGTGTTGGGCTCAGCTCAGGTTCAGCTCAGTTCATGGTGCTGCTGCTTCCAACCACTCTGGGACTGGGCAGTGCCAGGAGGGCTTGGTGGGGAAACAGGCAGCTCCAGAGGACGCAAGTGGGACATAGCCAGTGGAAGGGAAAACATCTTAAGTAATTGTTAATTTTTTCATTAATTTTTATTATTAATTATCAATTTTGTCATTGTAATAAACTGTGGTTTATCAATTACTTGAGTATCCTAAAACACACTGAGGCGGTTGGTGTTGGCCAGGCCATGCATGAGGTGCTACAAG
This sequence comes from Acropternis orthonyx, assembly GCA_035583155.1. Lineage (NCBI taxonomy): Eukaryota > Metazoa > Chordata > Aves > Passeriformes > Rhinocryptidae > Acropternis > Acropternis orthonyx. The sequence goes on along the minus strand of JAWWEU010000055.1, from coordinate 3,977,620 downwards.
GAGCACCGAACTGTTGGCACCAAGTCATTTCCAGTGGCTTCACATCAATTGAATGTAAACAAGGTTTAGCAAGGTTTATAATTCCCTACTTTTGCTCAGTCAGTCTGTGCTGTTGCATCTTCCCTGGCCTGCTTTTTCCAGGCAATGTTTGAGATCATCACTTCCGAGTACTCCTACATGCACAGCCTGAGCATCCTGGTGGACCACTTCATGCGGTCGGAGGAGCTGAAGGAGACCATGACACAGATGGAGCATCACCACCTCTTCTCCAACATCAGTGACATCCTGATGGTCAGCACGAGGCAAGTGGGGGCATTAGTGGGGTCTGGGACCAGGTAGGCCTGGGGGACACTCTGAGCTCTGTTTGTTATGTAAAAACAACCATCCCTTGGATTGTTGAAGGAACTCCCTGGGAGCTGGGGAGCAAACACTTCGGGAGCGGGTGCTGGGCAAGCTGTGTCCGTGTGGGAAAACAGGAGGAGGAGGATGGAGCAGCCCCAGGAATGGCTGCGGGGGCGTTGAGGGCTTGGGGCTTCCCAATGGGACAGAAACTAATCCTCATGGGGAGCTGAAGTGGAGGAGGGATCCCGTGCGGGAACAGAGGAAGTGACTGCATCTGGGGAAGACGTGGGTGTCTCAGCTGCTGGAGCTGGCCTGCCCAGACGGGATCAAAACCTCATCTCCACTGGGAAAACTGGGGAGAAGTTCTAGGGGGTTGTCCAGCCCTAACAAATCATGTAGTGAGGTTGTTTAAATTTTCTCCTCAGGTTCTTTGAAGACTTAGAGAAGCGACACCAGGAAAACGTCATGATCCCTGATATCAGTGACATAGTGGAAGAACACGCCTTGAACCACTTCAATCCCTACATCAGTTACTGCTCCAATGAAGTCTATCAGCAGAGGACACTGGATAAGCTGCTGTGAGTACAGGGCTTGGGCTGGCCAAAGAATTGCCTCTGAGGGGCTCTGGGCCTCAGGGATTGCAAAGGTCAGTAACACACGTGTGGTGCAGTAGGGACATGTGTGGAGACTGTTCAGATCATGCTGGTGGTACAGGTCAAGTCTGAGTCTGCCGTTGGTACATCTGTGGCTTTACCACCTTTTGGTGGACTCACCGTCTTTCTGTGGGTGCTTTTCCACCACCAGCTGAGGGATCAGTCCCGCTTCCACCCAGCTGGCCACTCTGAGCCTGCTAGAGTGACAACAAGCATCGGTGGCAGTGCTGGAAGATCTTGAATACTGAAGAACAGAGTTAATGGAGCTTTCTTCTCCTGTTCCAGAACCACAAACCCCTTATTTAAAGAGACCTTGAAACAAATTGAAAGGAAGCCAGAGTGTGGAGGCCTGCCAATGATCTCATTTCTCATTCTCCCTATGCAGAGGGTAACACGGCTTCCTCTGCTCTTAGATGTAAGTAGTCATACAGTGGCATTGCTTGGCACCTCTGAAGGGATGACTCTGATATTCCCTCTTTTTGGTTTATGGAGTCCAGGACAGCTTCTTCTTGGACTTCCATCTCTCTGAGATCTGAGGTGTGGATGCTGAGCCTGTATTTAGATCCAGAGTGATCTGCTTCTTCTGGGTGTCAGATGTGCAGTCTAAAGCTTTGAGAATAGCCCTTCATGTCTTGGTGCTACCCACCTGAGTTAACCTGAGGTTCTTTGTGCCTTATCTGGGTTCCAGGGTGGGATGGCATGAGTGTCCTGTTTGTTGAGTGATCAGGCAGCCCAGGAAGGGAAATCAGGTCTTGCATTCTTCATGGAAATCTGCTCTAAATGTTGGACATGGGATTTCCAGTAACTGCTCCCAGTCTGTGGTGGCTTCAGTGGTGAGGGCCAAGGGTGCTACTGGGGTGCCAGTGGGGGTCAGGCATGTGTCAGACATGAAAACCCCAGCAAGAACCAGGTTCACAGCTCCCAGCACTGTTAAACCTTGCTCTGACCACGTGCCTGTCCCACTGCCAGGCCAACCATCCAGAGCAGCTTGAGCCCGTGTCACATCCTGAAATCCCAGGGAAGCGGCTGGTGCGCCGTTCTCTGTGGTGTGATGTCTCTAAAGCGCCTTATCTTGGAATTCTAGACTGTCCGTCAGAAAACAAACGCACACACTGCAGTGTACGGAGCTGCCACCCAGGCTCTGAAGGCCATCAGCAAGGTGAGGCTGCCACATCTCCACCTCTCCTCCTGCCAGCACAGCCTTCCAGCGTGCTGGTCCAACCCTGACATTCTGGCCTCTCCGTTTCCTCCCAGCATCAGTTCACTCGAGACTCCTCTGCTCCAAACAGCTGCCAGATGAACACCTCTTGTCCCTTCTCACCTTTTTCACCTGATCTTGGTTTTTTTTCCTTTCCCTTGTCCTCTTCTGTTCTTTCCTCTTTGGCCCACCTTTGTCCTTCCCTTTGGTGTCATCATCTCCCTCTTGGAACCTCCCTCAAGGTGCCAGCAAACTGAGTTCTGCTCACCAAGGGTTTTGGGAATTTGGGCAAAAGGCAGTAAGTGAAGCAGAGAGCACAGGAGCAGTGGCTGTCGTGAGCCGTGTCTGTGCTGTTGGACCTCATCCCCCTCTTTTTCCCACCAGATGATGGGTCACACAGAGATTGTGGCCACCAGTGTGCCACTGGATACTCTTCCTTTTGTTCCCCAGAGGACCAGCTCTTGGCAGATCACCCCTCCTGCTCCTGGTCTGTCCTGCTCGCACATCTGAGAGGTGTCCTCCCCTCTGTCTGATTGTCCCTCTTCCTGCCTTTACCTTCTTTCCTTAGATGACTGATTCTTCCTCTTTATGTTGCTCTTTGGTGAAGCTTGGTTTTGGTGCGGGTTCACTTTAGTTCTCCAGGCAGAGCACATGTGCCATCTCTCTCTCCCAGAGAGCATCCCACTACCTTTTCCCAAACCTGGCTTGAAACCCATGTCAGGGTTTGGCTGTCTCTCCTGCTCAGGGAAGTGGGGCAGCCCCTGACCCTTGACCAGCAGCACTGGGGCTGATGCAGTGGATAGATGGGCTCAGCATCCAGCCCTTCTCCACTTGCCATGTGATGTTTTTCTCTTCCCAGCTGGTCAAGAGCTGCAATGAGGGAGCTCGGACGATGGAGAGGATGGAGCAAATGTGCACTCTGCAGAAACAGCTGGAATTTGGGAAGAAAAAGGTGAGGTCTTGTGAAAGTGGTGGCCAGGAAGTTTTTTGGGGTGTGCTGTTAGAGGGGCCTGTTCAGGTGGGTCAGGCCTCTCCTGGGAATCCTTCTGGGCAGCCTTGACTGGGCTGTCGGATGCAGGCAGCTTTCTAAAGGGCTGTAGTAAAGCCATGACATTGTCACCCACTGTTGCAGTTCAAGGGCTGCGCTGAAGCAGGATGTATGGCTGCTCTGCTTGCCACATGGCTCTTGGAAAATCTTTTGCAAAGATGGAAACATGTGGTGTGTCCATCCTAAGTGACCCCAGGGCCACTGCAAGTTCACTTTGGACTTGATTTTGCCTGCTGCTGCTCTAAAGGGCAGTAAGTCAGCTTTTTCCTGGCCCTGTTTCAGCCTTTGCCACTGATCTCTGCATCCCGCTGGCTGCGGAAGCGGGGGGAGCTGTACCTGCTGCTCTCGGAGGAGGCGGGAATCTTCCGCCGTGGTGCCGGCCGGCTCTGCTACCTCTTCTTGTTCAACGATGTCCTGATCATCACCAAGAAGAAGAGGTAAGGCCGGGAGGAGGGCCCTTTCTTTCCCTGGAAAACAACTAGGGAATGAATCTCCATTTCTGGAGCAGGACATACCTGAGAAATGTGTGAGATTTCCCAATTTTGACCTTTTTGAGGTGTCCCTTGTCAGTCAGACAGGAAGCACCCAGTCCCACTGCCCTTGGGTTTGCCCCTGTGCAAGTCCCCAGAGCTGTATCCCCCCCTGGGCATCAGCTCATGTCCTGGCCATGGTGGCTGCTCTGGCAATGCTGCTGAGCCTCATCTGCCGGGCTTGGAGCTGGGAGGCAGCTTAGAGCCCACACGGCCCAGGCACTGATCCTGTCTGTGCCACAGCGAGGAGAACTACGTGGTCATGAACTACGCCACGCTGGACCAGATCACCGTGGAGAAGATCGAGAGCATGGATCCACCATCCCCTCCTCCTGGGAAGGCCGGCGGGCACCTGCTCCGGGTGGTGCTGGAGAAGGACAGTGAGGGCCGGCAGGAGGAGATCGTGCTGTCAGCAGAGACACTGTGAGTGGCCCACTGGGATTTCACTGGGTGCACGCTCTGGCTTATGCCCTGGAAATTCCCTGAGGCTTCTGTGAATTTTCCCTCTCCACTCCTCCTCCCAGAAATGGGGATGTGCACAGGCTTCTCCCTGGCTCTGTTTCTTTCTCCCTCTTAGGTTTCTTGTATAATTCCCATATCATCTTCTCCTGTCCAAATGAAGCAAAGTATCTGGCCTGTGTGTACAGCTTGTGAGCTGTCTTTACATTGAATGCTCAGATCAAATGCTTGTCCAGTCTGGCGCCCCTGGAAAGCCTTCATCCTGCTGGGAATGTCCCAGTTACTGCTGGGAACAGGGATGCTGTCCCTAAGGCTTTCTGTGATACGGGCTTTCTCTCTGGTAGGAGTGACCGGGCCCGGTGGATTGCGGCGCTGATGCACAGAGAGAAGGAAAAGCCTGACACCACTCCCAAAGGAGGTACCATGTACCTGGCTCTGCCAGGATTATGTGTTACACTGGAGCATTGCAGGCACAGGTTTCTGCCTGGTTCTCCACTCCTGCTGGAAAAGGAGCTGAGGACACATGCTGATGGAGAGGAGAACTCCAGTACCATGCCTTGTTCCTCAGGAGTTACCTCACTTTATCAGTCACAATTAACCTTAAATGCATTTCCTGGGAGGCACAGTGGAATTCTAGGAATGCCATCAAGCTGGGAGGGATAAGGGGCGGGGACAGTGGGGAACAGAGTGTGCTATGCTGGGGTGGGCTGCTGGGGTGGGCAGTGCTGGGGTGGGCAGCCGGGGAGTCACAGCCGAGCAAGAAGCTGGCCATGTGTGCTGGGCTGTGGCTCCCAGCTGTGCCTTCTCACTGGTCCCTGCTCTCCCCTATCCTCCACAGACCTGAGCCAGGTGGAGATAACCCGTGCCTACTTGGCCAAGGAGGCAGATGAACTCTCCCTGCAGCAGGCAGACGTTGTCCTGGTGCTGGGGGGAGAGGACGGTGAGTGTTGGCGAGTGCAGAGCTGTGGCTGGGGCAGACTGACCTTAGTGGAGCTGGGCTGGGGGGAACCTTCAGTGATCCTCATGAACTGGGACTTTAGCAATTGTAGAAGCTTCCAGGAAGCTGATGCTGTGTCCCAGCAGGTGACAATGGGCTCCAGGGGCTGACAGAGGTGGCACTGCCGTGGGCAGCTGCTGCGTTCCTTAGGGGTGGCTCCCACGTGCAGCCTGTGGGTGGCAGCCAGCCTCGAGACCTCAGAAGTGAGAGAAATAACCCCAGAACAGGCAGTTAATCAGAAACCTCCTCCCCCGCCAAGCTTTCCCTGAATGCCGGTAGCTGGCCCCTCCGTGGGAAGGGGGTGGTGCAGCCCCATTCCATGTTCATCCCCAGGAGCCATGGCTCTTCCTTGTCAGGTCACCAGCTCTGTTCTCCTCCTAGGCTGGTGCTGGGGTGAGCGGCTCCGGGATGGGGAGCGGGGCTGGTTCCCCCAGAGCTGTGCCCGGCAGATCACGAGCCGCACAGCCGTGGAGGGCAACGTGCGCCGGATGGAGCGGCTGCGGATAGAGACTGACGTGTAGGCTGAGAGCCCGGAGAGACCTCGCTGCAGGACTGTTCAGGGACCTCCAAACCTCTGCAGACTGAGCCCCTGGCGAGGAGAGAGCAGAGAGCCTTTTGTTTTGAACTGTGCTTGTCTCAGGCGGCAGGTCTGATTGCCCAGGACTGGTCTTTGTATCAGCAGTGACAGCAGCGCCTTCACGTGGGACCTGGTGCCTGAGCACTCCTGGCACCACTGGCATTAGTGACCCGGAACAAGCTCTGGGAGCAGCTGAGAAGTTGGCTTGGGTTGAAAAGGCTGTGGCTGTTCTGGGCTCTGTGAGGTGCCCACACTGCTGTCTCCGTCCCTGCTGTCACCTGAGCCAGTGCCCACTGGCAGTGTCCTCACAGCTGGCCTGGGGAGAGCTGGGCCCAGGGAGAGCACACCTGAACCAGGAATTTTTAGGAACTTAAATCTATGCCCGTCTCTTTCTTTGACCCAATTTTCCCTCCTGCTGCTCTTGATTTTTTTTTTCCTTTCATCCCCGCACAGTAATTCTTGGTCCCTTTGGGTACAGCCGTGACCTCCACAGGTGAGGTGATGCCAAACACCTTTCAGTCACTTGCTGAACTACTTGGTGCCAGAGTTGTTCCCATCGAGTCAGCTCTGGGGCCAGGCGTGGGATGCTCCAGCCAGACAGGAAAGCAGGGGTATGACAAGGAGCAGTGCTGCAGCTCCCACCTGCCTTTCCTTCCTCCCAAGGTGGGGAGAGGGCTCTGCCCTGCTCAGCCCCTCACACCCCGTGCAGGGGACATGGCAGCTACAATTTTTGGGTAAGATGGCCCCAGACACTGCCAGCTTTGGATTCATAAGGGCAGCATCGATGTAATGTCTATTCTGATCAAACTGTTAAGGGATTAATTGAGGTAACAATAAATTCTTGGATCCCAGTGAATGGTGTTAGTGGTGACTGGTGTCCCTGAGCATGACAGCTTCATGTCACATCCAAGGGACCATCTATGAACCCTGAAAAGAAGCTTCATTCTGCTGGTCAGGTCACTGTGGCCTCTGCATGTTCTCAAATATATATGTGCATCTCAGGAAACACCCTCTGGAGCCCCTGACTAACAGTCTGCTGTCACCTGGCGTAGGTTTCAGGTGTATTTCTTTAAGTGAGACAAGTTAAATAGAAACTCAGCCAGGTTTTCTGTTTATTTCTCTTAACTGTGCAGAAATTAACATTTTTCCTCAGTGCTAGATTAAAGGAGGTATGATCAAAAAAGAGAGACAGTACATGAAAAGAGGAAACAATCTGTATTAAGAAATATGAACAGGAAAAAAGCACCTTACATAAAAATACAGGTACAGGGTTGTTGTGGACACACGGTTTGTTCCAAGCTGGCAGGAGTCACAGAGCTGCAGCTCATGCTGGAACAGAACAGGATGGATCTATCCACACCCTTAAAGCTGTTTCCATGTTCTCCTGGAGCAAGGCCATTGAGGCAGAGTGTTTTCCCTTCTCCTCCTACTGTACTGGGGGAGCTGGTGCTGCTTCCCCACCAGCCAAGGCAATCACTAGAACCTTCCTTCAACACCCCAGGCACTTCAAGGCAAAGGGAACCCAAGGGATGATTGTCTGGAGAATTGGCAGCAA